>JAZGUH010000717.1:0-458805 GCA_037893225.1 Hippasteria phrygiana
CCCACGCGACGCCACTTTATAATTATAGCCGCTATCATGGCAGAAAACGCTTCCAAGATTTTGGAGGAAATCTTCGCAGATAGCGGTTCAGATATGTCCGATGATGAATCTTCTCTAGCGACATCTGACGACAGTGATGGCGAAGCTATGCAAACTTCGTCAACTTCGTCGGGAAAGCCAAACTTCAGGTAGGGAGGTTCATAAAACTTAAAAGGTTCAACTTGGCTAGTCTCGAAATGTTTCGCATCCGTCATTCATGTCTATAAAAATATTACTGGGCTACTGTAATGTAACCTTTGCTTTTTAATGTTCTTTCGCGGGGAAAATCATAAAAAGCACTGAACGTTTAAGTTTGCATTTAAGTGTGATGATTTTGCATCCAAATCAAAGTTCAGATAGGACAGCAAATGCAATGCTGAAAAAAAAAACACATTTCAATTCCACTGAATTGGGCCTTATTCAATTACTAAAAAAAAGACTGGCAGCAATAATAATCTATAAAAAGGAGGAGATTTGAATGTAATTAAAAACTACAATTTATATTAATTAATGTACATGTACCCCCGAAATCAAAATATTAATCACAATTTCCTATAAGAACATTGGTCTACAAATGAACAGCAGCCTCGTACATGTTTCTGAATGTCCGTATTTTTACTTGTTCGCTAAGAATAAGATTGATAAGTAAGATACTAGAAATATTAACTACAATCTGTGTCTCATGTGAATTTAGGGATAAAAGGCCTACAGCAATTAAATCATGGCTGCACTTATTTCAGTGGGAACACTAGATATGAGCATCCAAAAACAGCATTGTATGGACAGTTTTGTCATTAAAGGTAATACAACATTTGCGACCACCCCCCCCCCCCCCCCCCCCCACCCCACACAGACAAGAAAAGAAAAAATACCTCATTATTATGAATGACCGTACTTGACAGTCAAGAATAGCCTCGAGCATCCTGTGAAATCAGGGCACCTGGTGTGCTGTTCTGTTTAACTAAACTGACATTTTGTAGCAATTTCCAAAGATGGTTGGCCAACCGTCGTCCAAACAAATACTAAACCCCGGATCAATCCGTTGGACCCAAAAAACAAAAGCTAATGTTGTATACTACCTTAAAGAAAATGTGCCTTGAAATGAATAGCGTCCCATTACCTTTCTGAATGTTCCTATTTCAGGTGTGGATGGAATAAAGCAAGCACCTCCTACAGCAAGCGCCCACCGATGAACTTCAATGAAGAGACTGGCTGTACGGAAGATTTCAGTCACCTGTCACCCATGCAGATCTTTCAGCTCTTCTTCTGCCAAGCAGTGTGGGAGTTGATGGTGGAGGAGACCAATCGCTATGCCGACCAAACAATGTGTGCAGATGCAGCCAATCATCAGCCTGCCTGGACTCCAACTACTGTTCCTGAAATGATGGCATTCATGGCCTTGCTTCTGTGCATGGGTATCAACAAAAGGCCTCGCTACAGCATGCACTGGTCCAGGTCTGAAGTTCTGCGAAGTCCCCTGTATTCGGCGACCATGTCTCGCAATCGATTCACTGCGATCCTTCGATTTTTCCACCTTGCCAACAACAGAGCTCAACCAGGTGATGCTCCCCCTGACAAACTGTCCAAGGTTCGCCCGCTGCTCGACATTGTATTGCCATCCTTTCCTCGCATTTACAAGCCAGGCCGAAACCTCTCACCGGATGAGACAATGATCAAGTTCAAAGGCCGACTTGGTTTCAAACAGTACATGCCACGAAAGTCCGCCAAATGGGGATTGAAATGTTTTTCATTGAACGAGTCAGAAACCGGTTATACATGTGCCTGGAAGGTGTTCACCGGCTCTCAGCCCACATCAAAAGAATCTAGTCAATCCTCCGTTAGTTATGCTTCAACACACCACCCACCTAATCTTTCATCTGCTGGGCATGTAGTCCTCGACCTTATTAAAGGACTCGAACATAAGGGACATTTAATTTTCATGGACAATTGGTACACGAGCCCGGCTCTCGTCTGCAAGTTGTCACAGTTAAAGTTCGGAGCTCGTGGAACTGTACGCTACACCTCACAAGGGATTCCAGATTGTGCAAACCCCAAAAAGTTCCCCATGAGAAGAGGTGCTGACCCCCAGTTTTACACCAAAGCCGGGCAACTGTGCGTCGTTTGGCAGGATGCCAAACGTGTAACTCTTCTTACCAATTTTGGAAACTGCGATATCGACACGAAAGACATTCGGAGCAAAAACAGTTTGAGTGGACTTCGTACAATCAAAAAACCTGCTGTCGTCAATGATTATAATAAATACATGGGAGGAAGTGATCTCGCAGCACAAATGTGTCAGTACTACTCGCACCCTCACAAATCGATGAAATGGTGGAAAAGAGTTTTCGTGACCATTCTTGACATCTGTTTGTTGAATGCTACCATTGTATACAACAGCATCCCTACAAACCAGCACTTGACCACTTTGGATTTCAGGGTCAAAGTGATAGAAGGACTTCTTTCCACCTGGAAGCACAACCCAGCTCAGCATGCCAGTCAAGTGACATGTGGTTCCAGCCGCTTTCCAAATCATCACTATCCTGGGAGAAATGTTGCTGGCAAAAAGCGCAACTGTGTTGTTTGCAGTACCAGAGCCAAGCGGAAACAAACTCGCATAATTTGTAAACAGTGTGACAAACCAATGTGTGTAATACCATGCTTTGAGAAGTTTCACAGTCTGTGATAAGCATTCGCCCGAGTAGGTTTTATTGCGGTCCCCCCCCCCCCCCCCCCCCATTTCAATGTTGGAGTGACGGTGCACACTGCCAACCCAACATTGAATCGGGGGGGGGGGGGGGGAAGCTGCATACACAGCATTTATACCCTGCATTGGTGCACAGCGCCCGCTGAAAATTGATTCAGCATTGACCATCGTGCGAAGCATGCTAAAAATCACAAAGCTAGGAAGTCAAAATAATTGGTCAGCGAGGTTAACAATTGAGCATACATGTAGTTCATAATTCCACAATGTTGCGCCTGCCTGTGCACACATTTCATGTCGTATTGACTGCACACGCAAAACATTGATCAGAAATTACACATCTTACGATCGACGCAAAATTGCAACTAATAATTATAATAAATGGGGAAGGTACCAAAATAATCATGAATAAATAATCTTCCTAAACAATCGTTTCCTTAAAAAATTACCAATTCGAGTGAAAATGGGAAAAAAACCTAAAATGCACACTATTTTGTTTACATGTACTTGTCTAGGTAGACCTGTATTTTTGCAGTCTCCTGAACTCTGATCGACCCTTCGAATTTGTCAGATCCGTAATACATTGACATTCTAAAAGATTATTTTTTCACAATTTTGTTCATGGCTTGTAACGGAGATGGGCAGCTATAGGGAGTTAGCTCGATTTGACACATTGTATAGATTTTCATTGCTGGTCAAATCAGCGCTAGCGACGCGTATTATAGTTGCTTTGTGTACACTGTATAACTTATGTTTCTAAATCTTTACTTTTTTTTTTTAATGTGTTTTGTTATGTCTGGTATGCCTTACACAAGCTGTCGCTTTTTAGGTTTTGCCTCTATAAGATCTTCTTGACTTGATGTTCTTATTTGTATTCTTTTATATCTGTTGTGAATTACCATGAAGAGGAAATAAATGTTGCTTGTTGCTTGCATTAAAAACATCAAACGTTTATATACATTTGTACATGTACATGTAGCCAAAACTATTCAAGATCTTGCCTAATCTGGCGACAAAATTACGTGAAGCCCGAGCCAGGGTTTGAGAAATGCCCTCTTAACTGCATCCAAACGTTACTAATTTGTTCAAGTTTGTGCAATTATCACAACAATCCTTGAGAGTTGGGGATTTATGAACCACCCCTCAAAATAAATCTCTTTTCAGAGAGCAATATTTTAGTTCTCATTCAATTAGTTAGGTTGGGGTGCTGTTTCTCAATGAACCTCAGGATTCCACAACACTTCAAAGAAAATAGCCTTTCATTACATTGCCTTGTGAGGGCGCTATACACTAAAACTTGGCCAAAAGTGTCTGGTAAAGAACTGGACATGTCATGTACATGAGTGTGGTATCCAGAGCACAGTCACAAAATATGCCTTGGTATTGAAAGGGTTAATGTGTTAGTCATGTTTTTAATGCATGAACTTATTTTTAAACGCTTGTCGCCACCGCCTGGCTACAGCCTTGACGACAATGCTTGAAAGGCTCTGAATTATGAAACTCCTCCCTCCAGTCCACTAAAAAGCCATAAAGAAAACAAACAACTCAAGCTTCTTATACATGACCAATAGAGTGTAAACTGTTTTATGAGTACAGAGCATTTCGTGTTGTACGGAAATTCCAGCGGGAAACCCCAATGTGCAATCAATATCATGCAGTGTATCCAGATCGATGTATTTAAAAGAAATTGTTTCATCATTCAGCCCAATGCTGACGACGAGTTGACACACGAAGCACCACCAGGGAACAGGTTATTCATTTGGTTTCCAGCAAAGTCCTCCGTTTTCTGCGTTAATTTTTCTGTTTTGGTTTATAATCAGGGCCCAACCCCATAGGGTCAGAGTTGCTCAGCGCAGCAGGATATTCGGTTTACGGAACCTCCGTCCATTTCATAGAAATCGCCATCGTTAAGCACAGGAAAGAGCTCCTGCGCTATCTCTAGAGGTACGTAATTAAACTCGTGGCGCACCAATGCGCCTATCAATTGCTTCCCCCACCCCCCCCCCCCCCCAGGCTGCCCCACCCAAGATGTGGGGAATGTCACTTTTGAAGTGACAAAATCACCACCCCTGGGGCAACATTTTAGTGACAATCCCCGACATACATGGATGGGGCACCCCCACCTCATGGTTTGAACTTCTGATGATTGGGAAACAATGGCAAAATGAGTGACCAAAATCCCCACCCTGGGGCTTGAAAAACGTGACCGAACCCCCACATAAGACCTGGGGCAGCCCGGGGGGGGGGGGGGGGAACAATTGATAGGCGCATAAGGTTGCACACCAGTAAATAAACTTCCATATACTCCAATGATAATTACGCAAACTTCAACAATTCAGGAAAAATACTTAGAACGCTCCAAGGTGTTTGAGACACACACAAATTAAAGCTTATTTCATCATTTTTCAGTTTCTGTTCAATTTTATGGAGATTAACCAATGACTTTTGGGAGAAATTTTCATCCAGAGATGATACCACTAAAACTTTTAGGGGTATCATCTTTGAATGGAAATTTCTAAAAGTAGTTCGTTCTGAAGCCCATCGCAAGCTTGTTCCATTGCAAAAATAGCACTTTTAGGGCCCAATTTCATCCGAATTTTACAGTAATACAAGCTGGCAGTCCTGTGCACAGCTTCCAGCCTTCTCTTTTACAAACCCTCAAGTTTATGGCCCACAAAATGCTCTCAAAGCAGAGAATTTGAGGGCTCGCAAATCGTGATTTGGCCGGCGTAGGCAATTTTCGGCCATTATGGTGTGCACCCCTGAGGATGAGGCGTAGACTGGCCGTGAAGTAGTCTGGTTCCCGGTCCCTCCATTATAATTTCGATACTGGCGGGTAGTGCTAATTAGCAGAAACCGAGCAGAAATGCATTGCGCTACAAAAACTTGCCAAAATAAATGTGTACATTAAAAAAACTTTCCCCATGCATGATTCAAACTTATTTACGATGATGAAAACAGCAGCCAAATGATAAAAAATGTAAAATTAATACAGCGCTTGCGCAGAAGTGGGCCAATAAAAAGCGCCACACCCGAGCTAGCTACCGGCCCCAATATTTGGGGACGGAAACCAGCCTAGCCGTGAAGTACCGTAGCGATATATACTGGTAGTTGGTACACTGTAAAAAAATCCAGTAAAATCACGGGTTTTCCCGGGTTTGAACGGGTTTTGAACGTAAAATCTCATGTTCTTCGACACGAATCTCATTACGCAGCAACTGACCAATCAGAACTGAGGAAATTTGTGTTCACACAAGTCATGTTATATTGCAGTGTTTCGTCCAAAAACACGATTTCTTGACCAAAATAATTAATTATTTAAGCATTTCCACATAGGAATTTAGACTTTTTGTAAACAGAGGTGAAGAATCGCACTACATCTTCTTTCTTTCGGAAACCGTGACTTCATAAGGCTGAATATAAAGCTAAAGCGCGACATTATTTAGGGCCTGTTTGTTTCACACGGATCGGGAGGTGATCCAGAGCCGAAAGAAAACAAACAGGATCGCGAATCCCTCTCGCTATATATGTTGCATACTGGGAGAATTTGTATTACACGACAATGTCGTCTGCTTCAGATTCTGTAGGGCTATTTTTATGATAAACTATCTAGTATTTTCAGAAAAGTAAATAAATCGTACATAGCTTTAATAACAAAAATACACTGTAAAAGAATTATAAGTAAATACTGTCACAATAGCTCGTTAAATGCTTCAAATCTACGAAAAAATACCGTTACTTTTCTCTGTCCGTCTCACACGTCGCCATCTTGGATCTTGCGAACCCACCTCGCGAGCAGGATCACTAAAAACGTGATCCGGAGCAGCTTTCGACGCTCCGGATCACTGATCGCGCTCCGGATCTGCGTGAAACAAACACGCCCTTAGTGTGTAGTGTTTAGTAAATTACTGTAGCATTTGTATAATTGATATCTGAAATAATGTACATGTATAATAAATCACGTCTATTTAGTCTGGTTCCCATTTCTGTAAATTTGTGATTACTTACACCAAGATTCCAGTAACTGAGTGAAATTTTTTATACCCTGTATTTTTACAGAAATAGCAGGGATATTTTAAGGGACAGCAACGTAAAATAAAAGTGTTCATGAGTCGCAGCTTGCACCGTATTTTTACGGGATTGCGCTGGCGTCAAAACTGCCAGGAAATTCCCGTAAAAAAAACGGTTTTTTTTTTACAGTGTACTTTTGCTGCTCTATAATATAGTTGGTGTAGGGTAAAACTTTTCTGCTAGGCGTTAACCAACCCCATGAAGTTGGGCCCTATAATCAATTGTATTCACGTATATAGGCTTCTTCTCCAGTAGCGCAACGTTGCTCAGCATGGCAAACTGCAGTATAAGAACCGAGGAGAAAGCAGAATCAGCTACACCAACGGCTGGAGAAGAGGTACAAAGAGGCAATAAGAGGTGAGATGATAGCGGAGAAAAAACGTCAGAGGTGTTCAGAACTGACGATAACCATGTTAATTGGAAAGAAAATGAATCAGTCAAGAGGCGATTATGCATTATAATGATTATTTAACCAACAAAATGGCGGTGATGATGCTGGCGGATGGTGGTGGGGTGGCGGTGAGTGTGGTGAAGGGGGTGTGTGGTGATTGTGATGTTGAATGTTGTACTGTTGTACGGCCGAGACGAAGACGATCAGCTGAAGCCGACTCATGCGAAACTCCGCGAACTCGAGGAGACACTATCCAAAGCTGATCCGAGCCCGAGATACGACGGTACAAGTGCCTCATCTCAAGTAACCAAGAAAATGTTATTTATTAGCGATGATGATTCTGGTTTAAGTGATTTGAAGCTTTGCATTTGTTGTAATGAAGCTCCACTCTTACAAGCGTAAATGCCTGGATTGATCAAGCGTTTATGGGTTACGACTCTTTACTCCTGAGCGCATGTAATGAAAAAGTTATATAGTTGCGTGTACAGGAAAGTATGTGTATTACTTATACACAGAGTAACCCTCGGTTTGACAATGCAAGTGTGTAAAAGATTTACACACAATTAACAATAGGCGACCTGCAGTACGTTGTAACTACACCTTCGGAAGGAAGCTTAACATGCACTGACATTCACTTGAATACAAACTTTGACTTCAACCATAACAGTTTAACCAATAACATTATACTTTGTTGCCTGCAGGCCAGCAGAATCTGAAGATAAAGCCTACACCCTTGTGGACCAAGAGTCTCAGATTCAGCCAATTCTGGAGAAACTCCGCGACCCGAGTGCCAATGGTTCATTCCTAGCGGTCGACTGCGAAGGAGAAGAACTCAGCCGTCGAGGAAAGCTCTCCATCGTGTCTGTTGGCACCGAGAGTCACACCTACCTGTTTGACATCAAGGCACTTGGCGCTGGGGTCTTTGATCAGGGTTTGCGAGATCTCCTGGAGGACTCCGATCGAGAGAAGCTGATGTTTGACTGCCGAGCGGATTCCGACTGTCTCTGGCATCTGTTCAAGGTCAAACTCGCCAATGTGCTGGATCTGCAACTTCTGCAGGTGAGGAGCATTGTTTGCATTCTTGCAGTAATGTAGGCCCCTAATTGTGTATTATACATCCAATCAAGACAGTGTCCATTCATCAAAACTGGAACTGACACAAACGACGAACAATGAATGGACTTGAAGAGACAATATCTCGTTGTTGATTTCTCTTAAGGACACACATACGACTGCGTCATTTTTCATTGTAGTATCTTGTGCCAGGCTACCTCAGAATATGAAACGAAAATAAAGCAAGTTGAGAGCAACGTTGCACTCGGGAGGATTTGAGCTGCCAGAGTTTCAAGGATCTCCTAAGGTGTAATTCATGCCAAAGATTTTTTTGTGTGGCATTTGTCGTGCACTGCTTGCCCATACTTTTCGTTTTGTTTGACATTTGTTTGACATTTTGTTTGATATTTTTGTTGACATTGTGGCTTCCCGTTATATAGTCAGACTGGTTTTTCATAAGCCGGTATATTATAATTTATCTGTCTCGCCAACTGCATTACAAATACTGCACTACAAAATGCGTGACCTGTTGCAGTTTTCAGAGCAAACCTTAATCTGCCCTCATGTGCTTCAAGAAGCGCCATTTCCCTCTTTCGAGTATAAACATCGTGAGACTATAGACAGTCTAATAAAAATATGAATCATTGCAGGTAGTTCACAATGAGGAATACCCAGAACAGCTTGGCTACAGCTACAGGCCAAGAGGTTTCCAGCTAAGGCTCCGTGGATTCCGCAAATGTCTTGATCTCTATGTCCATGACTGGAAGCTGGCACAGACCAAGGATGCAGGTTTCCAGTTAATGAAGGATGACAAGGGGAAAGTCTGGATGAAGCGTCCCTTGCAGGAAAAACTACTCGAATACGCCGCAGCGGATGTCCAAGGCGCCTTCTTAATTTACCAGAAGCTGAAGCAAGCTTTAGACACCCCCGACGCTAAAACACGCCTTCGAGTTGGTTCGCAGAATTACTTGAACCTTTTTCGGTCTAAAGTTTGCCGCACGCACGACAAATATGAGTTGAATGCCTTTCTGCCCTGGCGCGTTTTACCGAAGTCGGGGGACGATACGTCGTTTTCGCAGATTGTCACGTGCACCGGTTGCAAAAATCGTTTCCCGCGCGGAGATTTCTTGTCTTACCAAATGAAAGCGGGCGTGCAGAAGTGCCCGGTCTGTAGAAAGAACTGAAGAAATACATGGGTAGTAGACATGGGCTAAAATGGTCTTGCTTGAACAGAAACAATGTTTTCGAGTAGCACAGCACATCACGGCACGGCACGGCACGGCACAGCAATCGCTCCCCGCCCAAAAGCCGAGTCGTTCTGATTTAGTTCCATCCCGTTTTCAAAATTTTACAAAAACAATTACGTTGTAGACCTAACGGTACAAACTATTATTAAAACTCTTCGAAGTGCTGTTCATGCAGCATTCTGTGCAGACAGGGCATTCAGCGTGTTGAAAATGTACGATGACTTATTATTATTATTATTATCACTTTTTTAGACACGGTAGCCCATTCAACATAGTGCTGCTTTTCAAGGGGCCGTGTAGAAAAAGAACTTAGGCTTACAAACAAATGACCTTGGTAGAAAAAAACTAAAATGATGCAAAACTAAAATTATGTAAAACAGTAAGACGCCTTAGTGACGAGTTATTATAATACAAAGCTAAAATAATGCAAAACTAAAGTTATATAAAACTGAATCTAAAATTAAAATTAAAATGAACTGAGAAAATACAACATGAGACTTTGGTGATGGAAGTCAGACATTTCATGTAAATATATAAACAGACAGGAATTAATAAAGGTCAGAAGTCAAAGTTATTATGTGGGATTACAAAATAAGATAAGATAAAAAATAGTATAAAATGAACTTAAAGGTGCGAATTAACAAGTAAATAAAAAGGTATAACATTTTTTAAAGAAATATTGCTAAGGTCGGTACAAAACAATGAAATAAAATAAAATAATTAAATTAAATTAAATTAAATAGATGAATCATAAACAAACTTAGTTTAAAATATAGTATCAGTATTCATAGGCGTCATCCATTTGCGGAACCTGTGACGGGGTGGGTCGGAGTGGCGCTCGTCAGAAGACATAATCCCATGATGCCTTTAATATAGCCAGGGATCATGTCCAACGTTACGATACAACATCGGGAATTACTTAGTTTCCCTTGTTGCTTGTTTGATTGTAGTGCAAGTTAAAAGGTTCTATACCCCCATCGTGTGTTGGGGGTGATACGGCACTATGCGTTTATGAATCCTGACTAGCCCCCCCCCCCCCCCCCCCCCCCAACACAGATACAGACAAATTGGGAGACCACAAAAACGGTTTCTCTATTGTTGAGGATGACTTATAGTATGTCTATTCTCAGTATCAGTTCATAAAAAAGCAAAATAACCATAGAGATGTGTAAATTTGTGCTTGATGTGATAGTTCACTTTCACTATAAGCAGTCACTTTTTTAAAATTGCTTTTAGATAAATGTTTATTCCATAACAGGAAAATGTAACTTAATCAAATTTCAGACAAACTATTTCATTACGTCTGAGGAGTATAACAACAATTTCTTGAGTTATGAGTCAATGCAAGGAGAAATCATCATTGTGGAAATAATTGGACCAAATCTTTCAACTTGAGACCCTCCCCCCTCCCGAGTGGCGATTGTTATTTGTATCCAGTTCATTAGGCATTAAGGACTTTCTGCTGAGTTGTATAAAAATGATAATTAGAAAATGTTGTGTTGGGATTTTAATGATTTTTAATAAATATTTACTTTTTCCAAAATTGTAAATTTTGCCTCATCGTCTCTGCTAAACCGTCTATATTTTAACAAAGGCCTAAATCTTCAAATTTTGCTCTGTCCATTTGAAAGTTTCATTGTCTGGTTCCTATTCTACAGCTGCAAATGCAAAATGACGCCGAAGGACAATATTTTCACCGCAAAAATCGTAAAAACCTTTACAGGATCAAAATAAGGACAGTGCGTTAAAAAAATATGGTGGCTGCATTAAATAGGTTTATTTCACCATGGTTGTGTGTAGAGAGGAGGGGGGTTCCTGTTATCAACTTTGATGAGAAATGTGCAGTATGATGGTGATGCTGTAACAGAGATTTTAAGACAAACTTTGTATTCCAGAAAAGAATATAATCAATGAAAGGGATTTCAGTGCTGATTTCATGAACAATTGTGTGTGGTTATACTTGACTTTCAATGATGGTCATTTAAATTGACGTATTTGAATCAAATGTTTTATGCCAATGGTACGATGGTAAAAAAATCAAAAAAATCGATTTAAATAAAAAAACATCAAATTTAATTAAAAACAAATCTGATTGTTTTGATTAATTTTTTAAATCATGATTTTTATCAACCCTGCTTTTAAATGCAGGTTTATCTGATAATTAAATTAAAAAATTAGCTGGCCTGACGTTTCGAACTTAAGCAAGTTCTTTCTCAAAGGTGAATGACAGAGTAATTAAATTGTTAATGCCGTGTATTCACGTTCAATATTAAAGATTGCTGTGAGAAGTCATGTCATTCAGTTTCATTTGCTGATTATGTCAAGTTTTATAATTTTGTAAGGCGGTGCAAGCGAGTTTTATATTTCTAATTTTGCTGGATTTAGATCAAGATTCTAAGCTTATAAAATACTTTTAAGTGATTTTGAAATACCATGAATAAGTTAACTAGACTTGAGAGTACGTTGAATATATAAAGTAGGTTCTGTTGAAAATGTTTTTATTGATTTGTATTGAATTATTTTCGTTTAAATGAAGTGGTAATTATGTGGTTATTATCTAGTATGGTTAAATAATGACATGGAGATATTTTTAAATTGTGATGAAAATTTATATAGCAATATAGTCACTGGTAAGTATTTAAACGATAGTTTCCTTGCCTTATTTCCGTTATATCGGCCAAAAGAGTAAGCCATATTTATTGAAAAAAATCGGTCTTGAAAACGAGTATTACATGGGGGAAAATTAATAATTGCACCTTGGGAAATGAGCAGTCACTGCTTAAAGGAAACATGATTTAGGATTTATATTGCATTATTCCTGCTTAAAACAATAAAGTATTATCTTGACAATGATATTTTGTGTCCAGAGACAATTATTTCCCAGATTAAATATGAGAAAACAATTTTGAAAATGTTTGTCCAAGCTACTCCGCCCCCTGAGTGGGACCCTCATTAACATAAGTGTGTGACGTAGATCGAGGCACATTACCCATTCATCACGGGTATGCATTGTGTGTACATTGTACGGCAAAAATTCTTCGTCCAAAATCTAAGCAAAATAGTGGTTTTTCGGCCATGCCGACAAGGTGTGTGGCTGCTGGGTGCAGCAAAACAACGACGGGTGGAGTAAGCCTTCATGTATTTCCAACTGAAGCGAAATATCGGAGAATTCGGACGGCGAAAGTGAAGGTGACAAGAGCAAAGAGGTCCGGCCCAGCAGCTTTTTAGCGTTATGTAGCGACCACTTTGAGCCGTCGTGTTTCGATACTGGTATTTTCAAATCCTTTGGGATGACCATTAAAAATATGCTCAAGTCCACTGTCATCCCAACAAAGTTCCCAGATGTGAGTAAGATAAAGGCGAAAGCAGTTAAACGGCCCATTCTCCGAGGAGCCTTCGCTAAAAGGGAGAAAATCAGGGTAAGTTCGATGTTAGTTGTTGCAACTTACGAAATTGCACGTGTAGACCTAGTGTGTGTATACGGGCCGGGTCCAGACTATCGAGTCGATCCATGAATTTCGGTGCCTCGGTCTACGTCACGAACAGCGCCCTCAATTTGAGTCTCAACAAATTTCAAAAAGGGGGGTCAATTTTTGAGCGGCAAATAATCACACTAAAACTTCGCTTAAACCAGTTTGGCTTTTAATTTACATTTAATACATATAAATGAATTTATTTATGAAATAAAATGTGATCCGGTCAATTTGAGGAGCATGGTTCCTTTAAAATGAGTAGTCAACTCAACGAGTAGCCCCTACAGATGAGTAACTCCTGTAAATAATGGGTAGCCCCTGCAGAAAACGTGTAGACCGCTCGCGAATTATTTTTTTCCCAAACTACATCCGAATGGATTCATTGTTGAGCGCCCTCTATAATACTTTTAATATACGTACGCATGCGTATAGGGCTGGGTATATAATGCAATGAATTCTCGACGTCTTCCGAGCTTTCTGATGACCTAGTAGATACGGTGCTAGACAATGAGGCAGAAGGAACTGGGTTCGAGACCTCAACGTTACCATTTTTCCCCCTAATTTCCAGCTTTGGAGGATTTTCTTTAAAGGGAAATAAAGTCCGGAATTTCATTACGTTCGAATTAATTTATTTTTCCTAATTCGTGGCTCCGGAGGATGTTTTTTAAAAAGGGAAGTCAAGTCCGAAATCTCATTGCGTTAACCCCATTCGGATGTCGTTTGAAAAAAATAATCGCAGCCCGCTCAGGTAACGAGTAGCCCCTGTAGATGAGTAACTCCTGTAAATAATAGGCAGCCCCGGATGTACAAACTCGTTAATAAAGCTGAAAGGCAAACGCGTATTTTTTGTGCACAGGCAGGCCTAAAAGTATAACATCGTATTGCACATACGCAATATTGATTGGGAATTGGTAATAATTGACTTTTCGGGAGTCGCCTTGTTTGTTTTGAGTAAATATATTTCTTGGTCTTGGGGAATCCCCGCTGAGCAGAAAATTCTTATCGTACGGTACCGGAATACTCCAGCAATCGAGAATTTTGTCGACTTTCGGCAGCATCTAGGATTGGTTTTAGAGAAAGAGGTTTTCACACGGTAAGCTGAAAGACATGGCCATCATGTTTCTCTTTCTGATTGACCACTCTAGTACATTTAGGCTGCAGGGCAACTTAGCATACACTGCTTCATTACTGATTATAATTGTGCGATCGACCGACTGCAGGAAATCAATTCACCATGTTGTCAGGTATATTTAAGCTAAACGTATCGTTTCGTCGTAATGCCTATTATTATTATTTGCATGCGCGGTTACTGTGTGCCAATGTAGGGATATGCGTGATGGATGTATGTGTAAAGGCTATTGAAGGCGTCGCCCATTAAAAACTGGAACCCTCAGCCCCCTAGCATTTCAAATAATTTGTCAGGGATCGAACCAGAATTTTTCAATTAATTTTCACCCGAAAATCCGGATAAAAAATTGACTTGCCTGCACCCAGTACGATATAGGACCAAGGGTTACCCGCTCTTGTCCCTGTACCCTATACACACTCCAGACTATTGTTACCTAACATACCCCCCCCCCCCCCCCCCCCCCTAATATCTTAAAGGAATTCCTGAGATTCCGGGAACACAATGACCAACACAAAAGAAGGGAGAGTCCCCTCGTCCCATTGCTAGGGACGTGCTGCCTTTAACCCCCCCCCCCCCCCCCCCCGCCCCGCCCCGAAAGAACCTAGCTATGCCACTGGTTCAGGTTTATGAAACAAATCCTAATATGAATAACGGACCACAAACATCATCAACTGGTCATTGTTCTGTTTGTGGATCCCACATAGTTTCCAGGATTCAGTTGACCCATTGAGCCATGGCAAGCTCCGTGGCCAGTTACACGATCATTGACCAGAGAGCCGATGTTCAACCAGCACTGACGAGACTCCGCAAAGGCGGCAAGGCGACCACTTCTTTCCTAGCAGTGGACTGCGAAGGAAACAGCCTCAGTCGTAAGGCAGAGCTGTCCATCGTGTCTGTGGCGACAGACACCGACACTTACCTGTTCGACATCAAAGTGCTCGGCGCATGGGTCTTCGACCAGGGCTTGCGAGACCTCCTGCAGGATCCTGGCAGACAGAAGCTAATGTTTGACTGTAGGAGTGATTCTGACTGTCTCTGGCATCAGTGCAAGGTGAAACTTGTGAATGTTTTGGATCTTCAGCTTCTCCAGGTAGGTCAATTGGAGAATGCCGAATGTTTGTGGTTTATTATGAGATCCCCACTAGTTCAAATCAGATTCAAGTATACTCACCCCACCCCGTCATCATCCTCGGAATTCTCGCACAGATACACAACAAAACTAACTTTAAGACTCCGTTTTCAAATTATTTTGATAAAATCTAGATCATCTATCGAGAAACTCACCCGGAACCAGTACGTGTAACAGCAGACAAGCTAGAGCAAGTACCAGCTGACAGAAGCCGAGAGGGTGTCCAAAGAAGGCCGACACAAAACTTCCAGCCGACGCTTCGCAGCTTCCTAAGGTGTCTAGAGGTTTACGTGGATGACAAAGAGCTCACCAGAGCCAAAGCAGGCGGTGCGGAGAGGATGGTAGAGAAAGGTTTAGGGGTCTGGATGGAGCGGCCTTTGGACGAGACTCTGCTATCCTACGCCGCGGCGGATGTCCAGGGGTTCTTCTCCCTATATCGGGTACTGAAGTCTGTCATAGCCCATCCGGATGGCATGGCACGGCTACGTGCAGGATCGCAGAACTATCTGGACTATTTCCGGTCTCGAGCAAGCCGCACCTACGACAAGTACGAGAGGAACGCGTTCTTGCCATGGCGCATTCTTCCGAAGTCGGGACACCCCACCCGGTATGCCGAAGAGGTTACTTGTACCGGGTGCAAACGCTGTTTCCCGCGGGCTGATTTTTTGAGGTATCATCTTCAGAAGAGAATACAAAAGTGCCCAGTGTGTAGAAAAGTTTATCCGCAAGAGGAAACAAATGCTTAGAGAGTTTATAGAGTACCAAAGTGAAAGCGCCACTGCGGTATTTAGAGTCTAATTTAAATTTACGATCTTTGTGCAAATCTGCTCGCGAAACGGGTTGGTTATAAACAAAGAAACGTTTCCGAAATTGTATTATATTTTGAAAATGACGTCGGAACAAAAGAGAACATTTTCACAATGGTCACCACTCTGTCGTCTTTTGTAAAAATATAATGTAGAACCAGTTGGCACGCCAACCAGTTGCGCATCTAGGTTTTAGGTCCGGTTGTGGGCGGTGGGGGGGGGGGGGGGGATTATTTGCAATTTTTGTTCAAAAGAGGACCCAAATTGTTTTTGAAAAGGTGACATTTTTTTGCCAAAATAAACATTTTCGCCATGCTAAATCCATGCTTTGGGGGTTTATTACCCTGAAAAAATTACTGGATTGCTACCTTTTTAGCGTTAGATAAGTTATGAGTTTTCCAATCGGACATTCTACAATAGAAAAAAAAATCAACCGACGATAAGTATAAGATTTAATAAGGTTCAAATTTGGAATTAACAGCCGCATGTTGCTTAGTCCTGCAGTGTTAATATATATCATTCTTTGCGCGTAGCACATAAAACATTATATTAGGTAATAGCCAAATAGACTTCACAGTAGGCCTAGGCTATACCCTTTTTCGTAACTAAACACATCACAAAAAGTAAGTTCCCCCCTAAATAACTCTTCATAATTTCTAAAGTAACAATTTCTTACAGATTACACCTAGCATAGAATATACCTTATGGTTATCAGGAAAATGTTGTGTGAAGATTGGAGGCATCCATGACTTTATGTTTGACTGAGCACAAATTGAAGACAAAATCACCCAAAGTCAACGTTCACAAGACTGAAAGAAGCTTGATTATCAAATGTGTTTACAAGGAAGAGTAGAACAATTGTGTGAAAAGCATGTTATGTTACCTGTTGATGTTCTTCGTCTTAGTGTTTGGTTGATAAGTCGATCCTCTGCAGCAGTCGTCACTTTGGGTTGTCCCCTACGAGATCTATCCATCACTTGACCAGTCTCCATGAACTTTTGGCGCAATTTTCTGATGGCATTTGGGCTAACGCCCATCCTTCGGGCTACCTGTTTAACAGGGTTCCCAGCCTCTAAAAGCCTAATTGCAATGGCTCTGTCTTAGTCAGATAATCTGGGCATGATTTGAAGTACAGAACTTCAGCATGCTTTTTGATTCCCAATGTTCTTGGTGCATGACTAGTGAACAGGGCTGGTCAGACAACTTACTGGACTAACATGTGAACTTTGACTTTGGGTGATTTTGTGGAAAGATTTTACTTTAATACCCCCCCACCAAAATCAGTCGGGAACAGCAAAATCTTGGAAAATAACCAACCCTCCTTGATAACAACTGTTTAAACATGTGGCACAACCTGTTATTTCAAGATTTATGTCGGCAAAATCTGTAAAAAAAAATAGGCAGAAATCAACATGTATGTGAACACTTTGACTGAGTGACCATGTGTCAAGAACATCTAACATGCACAGAAAACACAAACTTTCTTCCCTATATTTCACGAAAATTTCCCAACAAAATTCTCAAATTTAAATGTTGTGCCAAGTGTTTATACAATTCTGAACACAGATGGTTATTTTCCAAGATTTGCTTTTCCCGACTGATTTTGGTTGGGGGTTTAAAGTAAAATCTTTCCGATTTTGTCTTCAATTTGTGCTCAGTCAACCATAAAGTCATGGATGCCTCCGATCTTCACACATTTCCCTGATAACCATAGGTATATTCTATGCTAGGTGTAATCTGTAAGAAATTGTTACTTTAGAAATTATGAGGAGTTATTTATGGGGAACTTACTTTTTGTGATGTGTTTAGTTAGTAGGGAAAAGTCCATGAACTGTAGCAGCTTAAAACAGTACGCAGAATTTAACTATGGATCATGATGATATAAAACTATGTTGCCCAAGGTCAAGATAGTCGCAGATAAAATTCAGTGAGAATTTATAAGTCAATGCAGTACTTTGTACCCAATGTAATTATTGTGTGAAAATTATCTGTGAAAACAAGTTATGTTCCTGTATGTACTGGGGTTATAACATGTAAACACTTCGAAAGCCAAACACAGTTGTATTATTAATTAAACATCTCCTATAGGACTTTGCATCTGTCCCGGAGCTAGCTATACACTTAGCTGTGGCAGTCAACAAAAGGTCAAAGGTGAAACACTGGTGTATGAAATTTAAAAACCTACCTTGAAATGTATCTTTTCATGAATTGTATACCCAGCAAGATATGGGACCAAGGGGTACCCCCCCCCCCCCCCCTCTGTTGTCCCTATTATACCCCACACACACTCCAGACTATTGTTACCTAACACCCCCCCCCCTTCCCCCCCCCCCCCCCCGGATATCTGAAAGGAATTCCTGAGATTCCGGGAACACCATGACCAACACAAAAGAGGGGGGGGGGTCCCTCTGTTCCAAATCTTGCTTCAAATGTAAGTCTGTCGGGTTTATGCTGATTAGGATTTTTTATATTTATATACCAGAAATATACATTGCCTGTTTTGATCGCGCAGAAACTTGCCAAATTGCAGCAGTGCATTCAACATAATTTTCCCTATGATTCAATTATTATAATTAGCGCGGCTCTTATATGACCTTGCGTTATGCATGGCCCTTCAGCGCGTGCACTTGTTTTCATTTATTCACAGAACACCTGCCTAATTATCGTATTGATTTTAATTTACAATATCTGCGATAAAAAATATAACCTGACTCAAATACTCTCAATCGCATGAATCTCTCTGCAGTATTAAAATCACAGCAGAACATGAAACAAGAAACGCAAATGAAAGCCCGTTCTACGAAGAACATGGGGAATGTCAGAGCTGTTGTCGGTTTCGATGGAGATTTATAATTCATGGCGAAGCAAAGAAAATATATAATTATTATTTATACCAGCATGTTTGTGTTGAGGTTTATAGATAGAGCTCGGTCGCATGCATTCATTGTATTACTGCAAATGAAGGATTCCATTGCTCATCAGCTTGCGACAAAAAATTGCTAACCATACAATGGCGTCAACAACTGCTACAACAACGGAGGAACTTCCAGACAAAGATATCACGAATAGTAAGCAGTCCTTTTTTTTGAAAAATCGAAGAATTGAGAATAATTCCTTATTATGATATTAGCAAATGGTACAGTTGAGCACAGTCGGGTGCATATCTAGGCTGTGATTTTGCTCGCCGAAAAAAAAGGACAACGCATCCAGTTGTCATGTCATTTCATAGGAACATCACTTTGTAGTGATTAGTGAACAGTGCACGCGGAGATAGGTACAGGCTTAAAGCCTATTGGGGTGGTACTGCCACCCCAATAGGCTCCACAGGTTTATTTTGGGGTGGCCCCTGCCACCCCTATTTCGCCGCCCTTGAATGGGTGATATTGGTGGACGAGAGTTCAAGTACGAGTAAATCCTTTCATAATCATGCAAAAAAAAGTTAAAAGAAACAAAATACACACAATTTGGGTCGAGTTTATATCTTTTTGTATCGATTGGATAACTGCATTGTATAACGTGAAATTATGGGCAAGGTCATTCTGTGATATGGATTACTGCATAGGCGTTATGTGTACGATTTGGTTTTCTATGCTATTGCATGCATGGTACATGGCCACGTTTGTTTGTTTGTTTGTTAGGATTAATACATGTACGGTCTGTTTTTTTGTTGTTGCTAAAATGGATGTCTGATCAACCTCATGTGTCTAAAGTTCTCATCATTCGCTCACTCGCCTAAATCCTATCCACAGTAAGATATGGAGCAGAGGGAACAACCCCCCCTCCCCCTCTTTTGTGTTGGTCATTGTGTTCTCGGAATATCAGGAATTCCTTTCAGATATCCATGAGGGGGGGGGGGGGGGGTGTATAGGGACAAGAGGGGTACCCCTTGATACAATATCGTGCTGGGGGGAGGGGGGGGAGTGGTTTAAGGGGAGTGATTTAAGGGGAGTGAGAAGGTACATGATATCCACAAAAAAAATTGAACAACCACCTAAGTTATTGCAGTAAATGGCCGTACAAGTATTGCATAGGTATAACAGCAGTGATAAGTGTTCCTCTCTCTTTTCTTCATTTCAGCAATATTTGCCATTGTCTCGCTATGCATTGGAATTCTCAACTCTGTGATTCTAATCGTTATATTGGTCTGCCTCTATAAACATCCAAGGCTCAGGTGAGGAATTCCTTTTCTTGTCGCAAAGCATCAGCAATGCAACCCCGTTGCCCATCACTCTTTATTAAATGACATTTTGTCAGTAATCGCGTTGAAATTGAACATTTTTTTTTTGCATCTCAGCACACGATCACGATCATTGGAGTATCCAGCAGGGGGAGTGGGGGTGGAGGGGGTCGGGGAGCAGGGGGTCGGGGAGCGGGGGAACTTCACATTTTCGAGTTTATTTTTAAATCTACCGCGCCACCACTTATCAACTGCTAATTTCGGTGCCAAAATATGAGGTCACCTTAAAAAAAATATATATATCATTTTACCCCTCCCCGACCCAAAACCTGGATACGCCACGGACCAATATGGGGCTCTGGGCAGTGCCTTTGATTGAAAAAAAAGACACATGTGAAATGTTTTCGGGGTTTCATTTCCGTCTGCGCGCTCTGTCCGTTTTTATCAGATTTTTTTCTACCGACGATCACAGCAAAAACGTTGACTTTTATCCGTGGCTCTTCACACCCTTTGACTGCATTCCACATGCATTGTACAAATTCAAACACGTATGCATGTGCATCTTGTTTGTAAGCTAAAAGGTCAGCACGAATGTACAAACTTAAGGCGAGGGGGCGGGGCGAGGGGGCGGGGCGAGGGGGCGGGGCTAGGGCTGGCAGACAATACACAGGCAAAAGGCACTTTTCACAACTTGCAACTTAACCTGGGGGGGGGGGGGGGAGGGGGACCTATTTGACAAACCCGAGCAGTACCAATTTTCAAAATGTCGCGTGCACCAAATTTCGATCCAATAACAACATATACAATTTCGTAATATATTGTGGGGTGACATTTGTTCTCTTTCAGAGGAGGATCCAACCCCTCCAGTGCAAAGCCCAAGACTGGAAGCCCGAGCAAGGTCCTCACCATCGACTACCGGATGTCCGAGCTGCTTGACAACGATTCGGAATACTGCCCTCAAGGGCAAGTCCCGTTCACGATTGGACAACCTGCGCCGCAAGAGGGCCGCCAGTCACAGACCCAAGCGCATCTCCATGTCGACGGGCGGGAGCGGGGCAACAGCGCATTCTCGGCCGCCCCCGAAAATTTAGACTTGGGTCCCGTCTACGAGAATGCAAGCTTTCAAACCAGAATTACTTGAACAAAGTTCACTTCACTTTATCAGTCGACACATGTACACCAATAATGGACCGACCCGGCCTGTCAATCAAACGGCGCGCATTGACCAATAGGATTACGACTTTTGGTCAGGTAAATTAGCAACAGTTGCTACAGGCGTGGTCCGCCATTAGCTCGGTCAA
Organism: Hippasteria phrygiana; assembly: GCA_037893225.1. Lineage (NCBI taxonomy): Eukaryota > Metazoa > Echinodermata > Asteroidea > Valvatida > Goniasteridae > Hippasteria > Hippasteria phrygiana. The sequence goes on from JAZGUH010000717.1 coordinate 21,518, forward strand.
TGTGTTTGGTGCGGCCGGGCACCGTATTTCTTCAATAAAAGTGGGCAGTTGGTAAAATTCGGTGGTAGCCGGAGCTTACCGGAGGTAGGTTTATATACAATGTTTTCCAGCCTTACAAATTGGTTACCTGTTAATAATATTAACTGATATTATAACCATTAAATCGGTGAAATCTAGGAGGAATGAAACATTTCAAATACAAAAGTAGTCATTCTTTTGGTCAGTAGAAAGCACGGAAGTATAATATATATATGAGGTAACCAGCAAACGTAGAGTCTTCTAATATTAGACTATGGTATAATTGCGTCGTAACATCCGCGGTTTATTTTATTGCAATACTAACTTACCCAGCAATACAGCTGCAACGAGCCCGTCCTTTCCGAAACACAAATTTAAGCAATGTAGCGTGTCGCTCTTCCTCATGCTTCGATAACATTTTCCCGCAACAGCAACTTGACCATCCTTCATGACTTCACAAATGACTTTATGTACACACCCCTCCTTAAAATAATTGTACCCCTTAACTTTCGCCCGCTTGCTAATTTTGTCCCCGCCTAAAGAATTTAAATCCACCGCCTTTGGCAGAACACCAGTCGCGTAACCGAGGTAATGGCGTCGCCATGCCGTTGCTAAGGTGGGCGGGGCTTATGGTCAAATCCGGATCGGTCCATTGTGACAAATACAGGAACTGTGGCACATAGATATCTGCCGTTCATTGTGTACAGCGGAGCATTATACTATTGGCTTACAACGTTCAACTTTTTATGCACTTTATTTTGTAATATGGCCTGCGTGCCACCATATAGCTGTGAATATGGAGAGAGTTGTGAAAACTGCAGGTTCTGGACAAAGGATGGCTGTTCATTATGTTTGACAGGTTTCCAGGTGCACTATAGTAAAAAGCCATATTTGGCCCATTTTCGGACCCCCTTGTTCCACCTCCCTTAACAGCGTCCGTTTACATCCACCAAAGCTGTAGATATAGCTGCGACATAAGGGGGTCTCAAAAGTTAGCACAAACATGGCGGCTAATGCGTCAGTTCATATGAACAACAGACCGACCGTTAAACACTGCCCCTTGACTAACCACCGCCTCGAATAATATGTTCGGAAAAATCCGCCATGTTTGACGCGCGAGGCTGTGACGTGATTGGCCAACACGTCAAGAGGCGAGCTTAATGAATCAGTTTGTTGATAAATAATAGCCGCTCACACCACTCTGCACCACTCTGCACTTAACAACATGCTCCTCCATCTATCTGTGGCTCAACATTTTATCAGTTGATAGCGCCCTCCTATGATCAGAAAGCGCGACTGGCAGACAGGAAGTCGGAAGATAGTGCCAGATTGAGAATTTTTGATTGTAGAAAATTGCAGTAGGGAGTATTTTTGGTAAAAGTTAAGGAGGAGGGCGGGCGGAGGCCGTTAAAACAAAAACTTCGAAAGTGCGTCATTACATTTTAAAACAGCAAAACCAGAGACCACATCCAATGCCCTAAAATAGAGATTAACAATTACAGTTTTTTAGGGATTTGCAATAAACTGTTATAAAATATACATAAAGCGCTCCTGCACTTCATATATAAACAAACAGAAAGTCGTGTAATTATGCCGACTTCGAAATATTATATATTCGTCACAAGCTAATTAAATGAAAATATTTTTATTTCTCATTATTGCTGTCATGCTTTCCAATTGACTTCATGAATAAATTTGAACCGATCTTTACCCTGTTAAAAGACTGATTAATAATTATCATATCAAGATGAACGTAGACACTTTAATGTACACCAAATGGAGAATAAGCCTATTGTCATTTTGTTTGCACCTATAAATAGGTTACTTTGACAACGTTTCCTTTCAGTTGTAATTATACACTTTAAGCTGAAATAACATAAACACAATGGTAACAAAAATTATTCTAAAATATTAAATACTCTTAATTTGGGAACAAAGATATTTAAAATTATAACTGTGCTTTAAGCTGACAATTGCACTATAAAGGTGTCCTTTTACGGGAACAACACATCTTGCTCAGTTCCAAAGAAATTCAACGCACGTGCAAACTGTGCGTAATGCTTTGTTGTATTTTTAGCGATCTTGCCAAAATAGCGGGAAGATGATGCCGAACTAATGACGAATTAAACTGCTTGCTAATTATTCTGATAAGGATGATGTCTAAGCGTAATTTCTCACAGAAAATAGCTTACAGATAACTATAAAAGTAGCAGAATAATATGAGAACACTTTCATTTATTAATTAATTGTCGTTTTCCCCCAGTCCCTCTTCATGGAAAGTTACTCATGGTTTGTCACGCGTGCATGTCTTATTTTGGAATAATTTGGGGATCTATTGCAGGAAGGACTCGTAAATTTTTGGCAAAGGGCTTTTAATTCTTAAAAAAAAAAATAGTAGCCACATAGTGCGTTTACATTTACAAAAAAACAAAAATGAGAACTGAAAATGAACGTGTTCAATTTCTTTAACTTCATCACTAGACTTTGGCACAGTGGGCCGAGGCTACGCGACACTGCTATATTTTTCGAGCCTAAAGGGCCGGTCACACTGGCCACGATAACGAAGACGATAACGAAAACGGTGAGAATGAACGTCACTGATTGGTGGAATTGTCGCGCGTGTAATACGCGCGCGTTCCATCCACCAACAGGGAGGGTTTATTCGCATCGCGGTCACACTGGTCACGATAACGATAACGAAAACGATGCGAATAAACGTTCTCTATTGGTGGGTAGAACGCGCGCGTATTACACGCGCGAAAATTCCACCAATCAATGGCGTTTATTCTCACCGTTTTCGTCATCGTCGTCGTTATCGTGGCCAGTGTGACCGGCTCTAAAAAGGCCAATGTACACAAACGCGATTTGTCGTGCGATATTGTCGCGCGTTTTTCTAAATACGCACAAATCGATGAACGTCTCGTCGCACGACTCTGTACGCACCAATTGATTTGCGTGAATTTAGATTATTGTTGCGTGACTCTGTCGCGCATGTGTAAATTGGCCCTAAGGCAAATTTACACATACGTGACTTCGTCATGCGCTTTTGACGCGCGTTTTTCTTAATACTCACAAGCCAATGCACGTCTCGCGCGTCGCACGACTTTGTTGCCGCGTAAATAGAAGCGCGCTCATTGATTTGTGCGAATTCAGAAAATGTCGCGCAACTATGTCGCGAATGTGAAAATTGGCCTAAACGCAAAGGGTGTTCACCATAGAGCTATATTAAATTAACATAGCTCTATGGTGTTCACTGAAAAATAATGGGTGAAAACTGCAACTACACATAATTTGGGTAAACAAACTATCCTCCGATTGTGTTCGGATAGACTTAACCAAATTTTGGGTAGTTGCAGTTTTTAACCACAATTAGGGTTAACCCCCATAATATTTCAGTGTTGGCAAAAGGTTTGAGCGGTCAAGTAGTTCTTTCCTCGCATTCCACCTCTGGTGGCCCCAGGCTACACGGAAAATGTCGAAATCAGCTGGGCAAATGAAATAAAACAAAGGCTGGTTAAAGGTCAAATGTTACAGTTCAACCACAGCATCATCTCCCTGTGTAATCGTCACAAACGGTCTGGTATTCCAAGCTGGCCACGAGGATCTATCGCTGTCGCTTGCAAAAGAATCACTGAACGCCAGGCCGTCCGGTTTGGACTCCGACTGCTGCTGCATCATCACCGGTCCAAAACTCGTGTCCAGAATGGCGTCCTCTTCGTCCTCGCTGTTGCTGTGGACAGCGCCATCTGCCGACAGCAGCACGTCAGGTGGGATGTTGCGTGTGGGGTACATTTCGGCGAGGACCTGGTAGTTACCGCGGCCGGCACCGCCCTTGTTCCGGTTGTTCTTGTTTTTGTTCTTACTCCTCTTCTTGCTCGGTCGGCTGGCTTGCCTCTCTCTGTCCTTAGAGTCAAGCTCCAAGGTGATCGTCTTGCTGGCATCTTGCTCGTTTTCCTGGAAGACCCAAGCTGCGCCGGTACCAGCGGAGGATGTGTCTGTGTCCAGCTCGCCGTAATACTCTTGTAGATGGAGAACCTTTTCGTAGTTTGATCTGAACAAACACAACAAAACGAAGAGCCTTATTTGAAAGTTTCCAAAAGATTATCCACTAGGCTTAAAGCCTTGTCACACGAGGCAATTTTGTCAACCAACTTGGAGACACCTAACAACATTACAAGTTAAAGGAATGCCAAGGTAGAACAGACTGACAGTGTATTGATATTCCATGGGAAATTATGCGATTCTTTTTCATCTTGGAGTTTACCTGAAAATGCTTGACCGTGAATTGCCTCGCGTTAAGCCCAGTTCATACTTCATTTGCGAATGCGAAGCGAATTTATGACGTCAACGCCAAATATTCGCGCTGCGAATTCGCAAAAGTTAAACACATTTCAACTTTTGCGAAGCTTCGCTGCGAATGTTTCATGACGCCAAATTCGCTTCGCATTCGGATGAAGTATGAACCGGGCTTTTTTACATAGCCCTTAATACACAGTGTTATAGGTGAATACACGTCATGCAACCCTGTACCAAGAATCATGTAAAAACAGAGGCATATCTAGGCCTGTTTGATTTACACAGATCCGGCGGGATCTCTCGATCAGTGATCCAACCGATGGTTCGCTTATTACCGACCAACACTGCCAAGTTTAATCGACCAAAGCATATGTAAATTACTGAGGAAGGGGATCAATGAGGACCCCCTTCCCCGACCCCAGAGAGCCAAAAAGCCCGATCCCAGTAGTATAAAACTGTTGTGTTAAAACAACACCAGCAGTATGTGTTCGTAGTACACTGGAATCACCAACCCTATAACCATCAGTAGGCTTAGGCTTAAACCTTTAAATTCAGGATTAAGGATGGCTGATAGACGATTCAGTGGGTATTTCCAATGGTTAATTAGTGTTAATCCGGATTGCTTGAAGAAATGAACTCCCCTGGGTTTACAAGTCCATCAACATCGAAAGAAGTATGACGGTGCAATTTGGCTTGTCGATAGATATTTGCGCTCCCGCATAAGAAGACTCGACGCAGACTAAACTTTGCATCACTGGGTTGTTATGACATACCGTAAATAGACCCTCAAGGGGCTTCACGTCAAGCCTTAAAGGTAGTCTACATGATTGGTCATTGTTGCAATTTTCAGAAATGGGCGGATTCGGGGGTTAGAATTTTATAGGAAATATTGTTCCACTGACCTGTTTAAAGTTTTGCGTTGTTGGATGGCGAAAAAGAAAAACGAGAGAAAAACAGCGCTCGTTTTCAGCCGTCGGGCGGATGACAGCCTTTAGTCAAGGCGCGCGTGGCTACCTGGACGCGTGACGCGCCCCGAATGCCAGCATGTCTGGGGCGCGCCACTCGTCCGGGTAGCCACGCGCGCCTTGACTAAAGGCTACAGGGCAGTTTTCCAACGATTTCCAGCTGGAAATCGTTGGAAAACGATATAAATGTCCACTTTTCTTGACAACGACAGCACACCTGGTGCCATCATTTCACAGGATGATTGAGACTGCTATTAACTTACAGTCTAGTAAGGTATTTTGTAATAAATCATTAAAAGAAAATTGGAGGATTACCAATCGTGTACACTACATTTAAATGTCAAAACTGAGATGTTTTCGAGGAAGATTTGCTAATAACCGGGGTTTAAGGAGAATTGAAAGCGTCTATCTAACATCGGTGTTATTTCTAAGGGGGACCTGGAGAGGGTTTTAAAAGTGAAGCCGTTTTTACATCCGATTTCAGCTAACCCTTTTACTATTGGTTGATGGCTTAATGGATTTATGGTTTGTTATACTGGCCGTGTTAAATTTTCTACTGGCTTTTCTGCGTTACATTTTGCTTTGGTTCTGACTTCAAAACTGGTTACAAAAGTGTTTGGTGTGGTATTTGTTTGTTTGTTTGATTTTTATAGAAATGAGATCCTGTTCATTTATTTATTTATTTGTTACATTTCTTTACCCAGGGTGTGCCCAAACAGTTTAAAACTGGTTTCCATTGGGGCCCTGCATATTATTAGTTAAAACTGAATATTTACACATTCATACAAAATATTTAAACAAATACAATAATGTTTACACAAATAAATCTATTTTCGGTTAACTTTTCAACTCTCCAGAAGCCTATTGCTGATTTACGGGATGGGCGAAAAACCCGCGAAAAAAAACCTTTTAGGGTGAAAAACAAGGGGAAATTCCCATCCGGCTCCAAAGTATTTTGGCATCCAAGTTTATAACTCCGCAGATCAGCGTAAATGGCAGAAATATCACTGATAGATGGCTTTACGTAGCTCCGATTTAAATGTACTTAAGGAGTTTATGGTTCTCATTTGTTCAGGCAGATTATTCCATATACTGGCACCACTCACAGCGAAACTTGTCACGTAGCATTCCTTTTTGGCGAAAGGAACTTTCAGTGCCATTTGGGTCGATTGTCGTGTTTCACGGATCACTGTAAGTGGTGTGAACAGATTTGTCATGTACAAAAGAGTCATTTTGTTAAGGCTTTTGAAAACAAGGATAGCCTTTTTGGACTGAACTCTTTTATTAAAAGCAATAACCAAAATGTAATTTTTCTCATATCACGGCAGAGGTCACCGGGAAGAAAATGAACACAAAAACAGATGCAAAAATCTGGGTCTCACAACCCCATCTTTCCTACAACATTCAGTGTAATTACTAATCTTTCTTATTTGTTCTTTTGCAAACATGAGTCATTAAGAAATGTATAGAACTGCCATACTTTATCAACGGTAACGACTGGTTTTAAGACTACTACAGACAATAGGTCATGGCTATGACCCCAATTGATGATGCTGTTGGAATCGTTGTCAGATAGTCCTTGTTTTCTAACTTGACACGTCCCAGGGCCACACATTGTTACGGAAAAAAATAACAATACTATAAACCATAGTTGCTTATGTTATGTGCACAAAGACGAAACTGCTGTGGAAACGAACTTCAATTTATGGCGCATATAGCACACGCTATACATACAAGAAGCACGCCACTTAATATAAATCACGATGCTGATACGTAACCATAAATAACTTTCAGTTGCGTGCCCTGCGTGTACGTTCAACATGACCCGTGCACCGGCTGACATTCAACACCAAGTGATACATCAATTGATCTCGTTCCAACAGCATTGAGTAATAGCATGCTGGTGGTGTGTGTGAGTTTGTTTTTGCATTCAAGAGGGGACCTTTAACAATAGAGGACATGTAGGGTCCCCGATTGAGAAAGGTCCCCGTTTGAAAATCGTGTACAAAACTAATGAGGGCCCTTACCAAAAAGTTATATGAACAACAGGAGGACAATAGGAGGTCCCGGATTGCAGGCGTTTACACACTGGTCTGCGTTTTTTTTTTTTTTCAATGACACCGATCGAAATTCTCTGACAGGATGTTTCAATTTATTATAAAGCTTTTGAAAATCTTGATCCTGCCATTTTGGCAAACAAATTCAAGATGAAAAAAATATTCAAATTTCAAGGAAGCCTAGTGACCTTTCTGAAGTTTCTGAAATTGTGTGTGTTTTTTTTCTTATTTACGTGAGCACATTATAATGATTTTGTATCTTATCGTTCTTGTGCCCCACACGGGAAAATTTTGAACAGAGTCTGCAATGGAGAAGAAACAGTGTAGAAGAGTCTGTTCCGGACAAATCTTTTTGGACAGCCGTTTCAGTTTTTGGAGACCTTGGGCAGGTGAGGGTGAGGTTAGGGTTAGGGTTAGGGTTATAGAATTAGGATGGAGTATCAGCGGAGCAATTTAAGCATATGTCGAACTTTCTAGGCACTTGATTCTGCATTCACTCCCAGGAATGGTTTTAAAAGATGTTTATGAATAAGGTGGCAATAAATGTTTGATTTTGTTTGAGGTAATAGAACAAGAGGGTGTGAATTTCGATCCTTGTAGAATCTTTATCAAAATCTAAGTAATAAGGAAAAAATTCAATTTGAACAAAGAAACTAGCAGGAGCGGGATTCGAACCTGCGACCTCCGGGTTACCGTACCGGTAATAAAAAAATGTGAACATTCAAGTGCAGACGAGAGAAGTATAAAGGGGGCTGGGAAAGTAGGGGGATTGACGAGGGACATGGAAGGTTTAAGGAAACAACATCAAGAAATGGGAACAGACATTATGGGCAAAAGGGGATTTTAAGGGAACAGAGGAATTTTAACGAGACTGAACTTAAGGGCGCAAAGATTTGGGAAAAAGCAGGAAAGTGGAAGTAATCGTGTGGGACTTAGAGGTGGGATGACAAAATGAGTGAAGCATGTACGAAGGGGAGAGACAGGAATAAAAAAAAACAGAAAGGGAGATGCAGATGAACAAGTGCGATGAGGGGAGGGTGGGAACAAGAAGGTTAATGGACAGGGGCAATTAAACAAAAACCCTGATCTGAAAACCAAAATCCTTCATGGGGTTGAATGGTCAGAAGACGCTCCGTTCAGATTTTTCCCTGTTTATAAGTCCATTCGTCGACCAAGCAATTCGATGCCCCGCAGAATCATGTCAGAAATAGCATGGGTAACAAGATTAAGGTGACTTCCTGAAGTTGTGTGTTTCGGTTAAGTGAGCCCAGGATTTGGGAGTAGTGTGTACCGACTTTCAAGTATATAGCTTCCGTAAACATACCGAAACGATATGATCCGGGTGAGAAAAAAAAGCACACGATCCCATTACAGGGTATATCTGCTGTAATCTAGCACAATTTAAGAGGTCATGTATATTAAAGATATACTGTCCGTGCTTTTCCACCCAAAATAATTTGTTTCTTCCAAATATTTTCCTCTAACATATTTTACCTTTTTAGGGAAACAAAACACCTTATTTTATTTTCGGTGTAGGCCTATGCAGCCTACAAAAGTGGGCTTATATTCTCGGTTAGTTTTGTGCATCCAATGCACACAAAGACGCCCGAATTATTGTCGGGCCGCAAATAATTCGATATTTTCAAAGTAATTACTCGATAACTAAACGTTGGTGGATTGTTTCGTTCCATGTCTCATTTCAAAGTGAATAACTTTTGCATTGCTAGAAAAATAGTATTTAAAAACATTGTTTCGGGTGGAACTCGAAAAGAGCACGGATAATAATCTTTGATGGACAACGTCCATCTTCTTCTAATATCGATGTAAAATCGGTAAATAATTATGCCTAGAGAAATGCATACAACTTCAGTGTTGGTTACGCGGGTGGACGAAGAGGGGGGGGGGGGGGGGGGGGGTTACAAGAATACTAGCAATCCGTTCGTAAATTCTGAACAACTCCTATCCTTCGAACAAGATAATGTAATATTCAATATTATGTGTCGCAAGTACGATGTCATGCGGTGTCAAAACACCCAGCAGGTACAATAACCTAAAAATGAGAAATTGAATTAGCGATGACGCATATGCCACACTCTGCCAAAAGCAATGTATAAAATTCGGTTTGTGAGTTGTTATGAAGTTGCACCGACATTTGTTAATGTTCACAGTAGCCGTCTACGTAGATTCTGACTGACAACAGTAAAAACTAGATTCAGTTACATTTTTCCTTTATGGTCCTTTTTTATATTTGCAGAATTGTTAATTATTGATAAATGTGGACTTTATTACTGACATATTATATCCAGACAGGTTCATTGTTGATATTAAAATAATGTGGCGCTTGCGATGTGCTTCGTTTCACATTAGTGCTTGATAAAATTGCGCTTAGTAGAAATATGATTTGTAACCACAATTTCAGTATCAATGTAACATATTATATCAACAGAAAATGGACACTGTGTTTCATGGAAAAGTACCGGTACTCCTTTTAGTGTTGTATTTCTCGGAATTCAAAGACCTTTGACCCACATCTTCACCCCGGACTTCAGGGTCGAAACGCCTTTGGCAAGTTACAGAACTTTTGAAATTCATTTCGTCATATCGTCGGACCCTTTTCAACCCATGCACTTTATAATTGATACACTTTTATATATTTTTTTTTCATTTGTATCAGTTATTTTTCATTTTACCAGTTATCTTTCTTAGCAATAATTGGCAATTTTCAGCCATTATGCCAACACGCGGCAAATTCAGTATAGGCCTAATGATTAAAATATTGCAAAGGGTTTGAACAATTTAGAGCATTACAACATTTTAAAAATGATGAAGATACAGTACAGGCACTACAGGGTAATTTATTAGGTTGCTTGTTGGAAGGATCGACGTGACATGTTTACGTACACATAATTCAAGTTACATTGAGCGTCAGAATGGGAGAGGGTAAGGCTCACTCGCCTTCCCGAAGATCTTATCCCCCTTCCTGCAGGCCTTAACCCAACTGGACTATTTTGAACTTACTTCTTTTTCTTGAAGTTGTAGTAACGACTGTTTGCCTTCTTGTTTCTCCTCTTAGCCACTCGATAGACGATGACGAAGACAATAAGGATAGCAACCACGGCTGCACCGATGGAAGCTCCGATGATGACAAGAAGCTTCTTTAATTCATCTGGAAACAAATGTAAAATTCGCGGCTCATAAAATATGATTTTGTTCAAAGTTGTTTGTCTTGACGTTGCAAAACACATATACTAAAACTTGGTGATAACTGTGGATTGGTCAAACTTATTTCTACTGATTAAAATATGGACTTAGATCAAAGCAACGCCTTCACTTAGAGACGACCTCTGATACAAGATACTCGAAAACCGAGACGGTATTAGGTACGGCTTCAATGGAGTTATCGCCCGTCTTACTTCAATTCGTTTCAACTATGTTGTAATTCGGCTAAACTACGTTCTTCGTGGTGATAAAGATAATGGAATGCTACCAGATTGACTTCATTGTTGACGTATCTGAAAATCCTCAACACTGACCTCTCTCGTGGTCCGGGTTAAATCCGGAACCTCCGCCAATCGCTGTGGTTGCATTTAGCGTCACGTAATCCACAGTCTCCTCTCCGCCGGCCGGAACAGTTTTCATGACAACAATAACAGTTGTTTCATACACGATGGAGGTTACCGTTGGGGGCGCTGTTGTCAGCTCGCCCACTGACCCGGAAGAGGTTCCCGCACCGGACCTTTTGGTCTGGCGACCTGTCTCCGTTGGGCGCGCTGCTTCCGTCGTGGCAGCAGGGTACCCTGTGGCATTTTGGATAATATATCCGACTGGTGTGACAGTTTTTGAAGGCGTTTTCACACCTGGTGAGGTTGCGTTGTTGTCGGGGGTTGTAGTAACTTTTGCGGCTCCAACAGTCGTTGCGACCCTCGTTGTTGCACCTGTTGTTGGACGGTTTGGCGTGGTTGGTAATCCAGTTGTTAACGAATCAGTTTTGCGTTTGACTGTTGGAATCGTAGTTTTGGTTTCAACTACTGTCGGAGCAAGGTTTGCTGGGCTAGGACTCTCTTGATCAGAGGTTCTTGGGATGGGGCTCGAGGTACCAGGGCGATTACTCCTGTCAGTGGTCACGGGCCTTGATGTAACGAGGGAACTTCCACGGGTACTTGGTAATGGTGTAAGAGTAGTGACATCCAAAGATACCGTTGCGTTAACCGATTTACTTAGCACCAAATTAGTACCTGTGATTTCCAAAATGAGAAATAAAGTCAACATATGAGGACACAAACTCAAACAGTACATTGAACGTATGGAATCGCATTTTACATAGCAATTGAATATTTTGGTTAACTGCTTACATTTTGGCGCCAAAATATTTGATGTCTACGGGATCATATTACGAAATGTGAGCTAGTATTTTAACATTCAAAGCAAACTAAAATTCGATTTATTTACATTTCGTTTTCCCGCACGTGGTGTTACTATGACAATCGTATCAAGCCTACGTTGCATGTTGCCTTCCACTCACAGGTTGCTGATAAGTTACAAGGCTGAACAAAATCAAAAGATACCCCAAGGTTATCTTATCAAAACATTTTTCTGTAAACAAGGCTTGTCATCCCATAAAGGACAAGATCGTTTTCAGCAACAATGTGTTTCTGACCTTTCACCTCAGGTATAGCAATCTTGTTGCGCAGGTAGGCAATTTCGATGCACAGGGAATGACAAATATCAGTATATAATTACGGAAATGCACTGGGGTGTTGAAATAGATGATCACTTGTCGATTATTATATGATTGGCGGCTACTTACGTTTCAAATTTGCAAGATCTTTGTCTATAAAGTACACAGAAATAACCTTAATCACAAAAAGAAATATTAAATCCCCGCTCTTTTTCGCTTTCCCGGGAGATTATGGGATATACAGCTTGAACAAAATTTAACTCCATGTCCACGTGAACCCCACCCATTAAAGGTATTCAAAGCATCATAGAAATATATGCCTTACTACAACGCAATAATGATCATCAGATGGCAGATAAAAGCAAACGAAGAGTACGAAATAACTACACTATAAAAAAGTGTTCAATTTCATGCACAAGAGAAGGCATAGGTCGGGGAATTTGACATGATTTAAATAAGAAAATTTCATTATTTGTATCAATGCTTCAAATACCAGAATTAAGTTTGTTTAGAGTGTATATAGTAGGAGCATCGACTACAAGGTATAGAGATTTTGCGGTCTGAAGTAATGAAGATATGCAAAAGGGCCTCCAATGTTTTGAAGAACGGCGAGGAATTGGATAATTACATTTGGAGAATAAAATATTACGTATCAAATGCCAACTTAACAAACTTAAGTCATGATTTCGGTGTCTTTGAGCACTATTCGTTTAGATAACAATTTAGTACTTTTTATGATGGCATTTCATAACGTGTGCTGTTGCTGATGAGTAGAAGCCAGTGAAGCAGTCAGCTGTTGCGTTATCTTCAGGAAGACATCGGACAACCAGCTTCCCCTCGTTGGCTTCAGAGGACAGGAAGAATCTCCTTAATTAATCTCCAACAATTTCCCTGTTGTGGTTTGACCAGTAATGGTCTTAATCTACTTGCATCCAGGCAGGGTCTCGGTCTTCGGTTTTCGTTCATAGAACAGGTGCATCATTTGTTTGTTCTCTCTTGGAAATTAATCAGCGTGTGTAGGTGCTTGTGTGTGTGTGGGCGGTGAGGGATGTGTGTATCTCTACGTCGATTATACACCAACAAATAATTTCAAAAAGAAAAATGTAGCGGCATATTGATGAACTTTCTGTTGGTTCCCTTAACTTCCCTGTGTGGTCATTAAAGATTCACCGCTTGTTTGCAGATTCCTGTCCTGGTTATCATCATTACGGACAAGAGCATTACGAGTACAATCAAAACCAAGACCAAGTTTGGAATTAAAGTTTGAGAATCGAACATCGCAATGAAGAGAAGTATTCTAATAAGCCTTTCACTGACACAAGACACAGAATTATAGTGCTGTAGCTGCTGCTTTTGCTGCAGGATGTTTGACATGTCACGCGTTTTATTAGTGCAAGTTGCTCAGTTGTGTCGGTGTCTAGTATGCAGGCGCACAGCAAGTTGTTACAACATGCGAACCTCTCATTTAGCACATTATACCGAACAGTACGGTACACTCTCACAGACAAGGTTTGACTGGAAAACAGTCTAACTTGCATCCAGCTGACGACAGTTGTAGTCATGCAGCTAGAGCTTGCTGTCGCTGCTTTATACGGTTTCAATCGTACGAAGTTAATTCTTCAGTAGACACTCCCTTAATTTTCCCTTTGGTGGGAAATGGTTGCAATTGATGCAGTTCAGTTGAAAGAGTTGATTTGGATTGAGTAAAAGGTTCGGCTGTTTCGTCGTGCTCTGTTGCCTGGGGGAAAAACTTTTGTGGACAAATTGCGTTTCCATTGTATTGCATGTGGAAGGAAATATACAAATGGAAAAAAAAACATGGGACCTTGTCAGTGTTCCAAACTGTTTTATTGTTTTGTTGTGAGCGGAACTCGTCACCGAGTCATGTTACAGGCCTGTAGGCTGGGGTGGGGGTCGGGGTTTGAACGAACCCCGGGGGGTTCGTTCAAACCCCGACCCCCACCCCAGCCTACAGGCCTGTAACATGGCTGGGCTCGAACTCACCTTCAAGCTCACACGTGACATTAATTTAAGACTACAAAGAAAGTACTCTACCATCAGGGCTTCTTTGTTTCTTATACGGATGCGTTTGTATCCAATCCAGCTCTGGAGTCTGGTTAATCCATTGAAACATTCAGTCTATATTCCAGCTGTCCAGTAAAACAGTAATATAAATCACAAACGGAATGATTAATACAGCGATACTGAGAGATATCGTGAAAGAATACCACAAATAAGAAACTGCTAATTCACGGACCAAGAGCTTTATCCAATTAATCATTCTTTGACTTGAACAAAATTATACATAGCGTGTGTACTCCACGAGGGCTAAAGGTGATAAACTGGCATCAGAAAACAAGAAAGTAGGCCTACCGGCACTAGATCTAGGTCGAGTATTCCTGATACTTACACGTCAAGAACACCAAGGCATATGTCACACTCATCTCGGCTATCCCCAGGCGACTCTTGCTGCCATCTCTACGTTCTAAGTGCTTCATGCCGGAACTCCACAGTCACGGAATGATGAAACGTCAACTTATAGTTTCTTACCAAGCACATTCACGACATGCTGTGCGGGCTCGGCGTCCAAAAATACTCGGCACTGCCAAGGCCGCATCGGCCCTACTGTACATGTGGACGGAGTTTCATTTCCAGAGCTGATATTATTCAGCCAGACTGTGCAGGCAGCTACCGCCGGTCTGTGTAAACAGTTGCCACGTTTTTCCTATAAGCCATTCATATTTTTATTGACGAAATCACAATGAACGTGTACAATTCGGCTCCAGGCTGCTGATTGTGCTGTCGGTAGTGCATTTCTGCAACTGAGGGGGCGATCATGCACTCAGCTTGGAACGGATAACCTCGCTGAAAAGGATGCAAACGGCCCCTCTATATTGAAATCGCTGGAGCCCTCGTCAGGGAGTTTTAGCCGACAAAACGTGTAGATCGTGCTGATCTGAATTGACGTGGGAGTGGCTGTGCTGAACTGCACGCTAAGATAAGAGCTCCTTGAAGCCAGAATCAGTTGCATGGTCTTAACTTAACACCTGCTAAGTTGGCACTAAAAAGAAAGAAAAAATTATGAATTTTGTGTGGACCGCAACGGTACAGATTCAGGTTTGAAACATGTTCACTTACACAAACCGCCAATACATAAAATTATTTAACATAAAACAGCGACAGATGAACTTAAAGGAATCAAAATCTTTCTGGCTAAATAAAACTCAGTCTCAAGTAAAAAATGGAGTTTGAAATTTTAAAATACACCGTTGAATCAATCGGCGTATGATTATGCCTTGATCATTTTCAGCCAAACACGGACGTATATAAATAACCTAGCTGAACCCGCAATACTTCCCGGTGGAGTTGACGTCAGCTCAAGCCATCTTAATAAAATTAACGTGCCGAAAAACAATACGTAGTACACGTTTGATAGCCTTGTCCCTGTAGATTATTGACATCCTTATTTCATCCATTAATAGATTTGGCGGCTGCTCGTGAGTAGTCATACATCTGTATTATAGACGCATTGCAAGCAGCAGCCTAGAGCAAGTTCGGTTGGGCGACGAGAGTGACTAGACTTAACCATAGTCGATCTAGATGTCACCCGAACGCTGCGCGGTTTGACTAGCTAGTGCAACTGGATCAACCTAGCTCCGGACCATGGTTTCTCTAGTCACTCGCGAGTTACGTCACGGTTTCAAGATGGAGGATCGGTAAACTGGGCAAGTTTTGCAAACGTTTACGATAATTTGTTGGTTTTGTCCAATGATAATAACCCTTTGCATTGCACCAAAGTTAAGTAGAGAAAATAATACAAATAAATAATAGAAAATAGAAATGACATGCAAACATTTGCTTCGTTAACAACTAGCAGACGACATTCTTTGCAGTTTGTTGTTGCTGCACACTAACTAGATTTGACGTAGTCGATCGACTAGATGCGTTCGAGTGAAGGACAGACCACGCAGGCGTTTTTTAAATAGCAAAGGACTAGGTCAGCAGCACCCGAACTTGCTCCTTGCCAAAGATGTCTCCATAGGGGGCGTTGGGGGGGGGGGGGGCTGGATGTTACAGTAGGGGGCGCTCAGAGTGATTTTTCTTTATAATGCTATTATTTTCTGCGTTTGCGAAATTTTTAGTGAGGGGGGGGGCGACGATTTTTTATAGGGGGCGTGCCCCCCCCCCCCCCCCCCGCACCCATTAGCTACGCCACTGATTGCGGGTCCGGTGACTTTAAACTCTTCAGACGGCCATAGTTTTCAATGAATGAGGGCGCTGTAACGATCCAGTATAATCAATAATTGTATTTACATATCATTTCATGTAAATGTTCATGTTCAGCCACAAACCTTATTTTAATTAGACATGTTCAAGTTTGGAAAACTGCATTTTATTAAATTTTAAGCAAGGTATAAACACCCGTCAATAACCACGGAGCTGTGTAGTGAATACGGTACTTAGCAACAGCGCCCTCATGTATCCGGAAATAATTTAATAATTTGAAGACAAATAAATGAAAGCAAAAGTGTTAGAAAAAAGTGACAACTTGTTATATAATTGTGATGCAAATGCATGTACATAAAATGTAATCAAACCTTGTTATTTTTACAATGAGGGTGAATGGTTACAGAACCAAATTTTCCCATGACCGTACGAACTATGCGTCTATAAAGATAACCGTATACTACACGTTACAGCGACTTCTATTTGCAATTTCAGTGGAGAGTCTGTATGACATTCCCGTAATGGACTGTGTGGTGTATGAGTTGTATAATACGAAACGTAAGTAACTTTAAGTAACTTTAAGTGTATCCTACGGAGAATACTGACAGAAGTGACGCTATGGCTTAACCCTAGCCTGGTGTTGAAAACAGCTGAGAATTTCGTCATGCGTTGCATGGTGAACAAACTTTAAACTAACCATTGGAATTTTGCTTCCAAATTACAGTAACTCATTGCTGAATTGGAATGGGCGGAAAAATGGTGCGGTTTTATACGGAAAATCTGGATATTTGGGACCTGAATTTCAAAACTTTAAGCAACACTGAAAAGTGAAAAGTCGGCAAATGTACAACAATCTTGGAAAATTTATGTAAAACTCTAAATGTTACTGTAAATGCATCTAACAAAAGGGGTACGCTGGTTTGTGGCTTGACGATTTATTTATCTCATATTCATTTTTTCCAACCGCGCCTTTATTTGCCAAGTTGAGCACTCAGCAGATAAAACGGAAGGACGAAGAGCAGGCGTTAAAAAAAAAAACATGCAGGCCTAATCAAAAACGAAGTACTAGTTCGGATGAGCAGTTAGCCTTCTTTGAGATATGATGCACACAGTAGGAAAGCGATATTTGGTTTGGAAAAATACAAACGGGATTTGACCTTCCATTGTGTACTCACGTTACAGCCAGTGTTAAACCCAAAAGGGTCTTCCTCGGTGACTGCACGTTTCCTGTGGACTTTCTAAAATTCCTTTTAGATGTATCTGTTTTAAAAGCATAATATAAATGTTGCTTATTTCAGAATATTTTCAACGTAGTTCGGGTATTTAACTTACTCATCCAATCATTGACATCATGCCAATAAATAGATATTGCTGGAATAAAATAAATAAGACTTAAAAAAAGAAACCAATAAATATTCTGCTCCAAAGACACCAAGCTCTAATTTGATGCGAACCATATTATTTTGCTTTCAAAATACTTAGTACAATTAGTGACTATAATACAATACTAAGTACCTTGATTAAAGGGACACATTGCCTTCAAATGTCATGAAATTTAGCTGTTTGGAAATGTTCCTTATCTTTTATAAGACTTGTTCATGCAAAAAACACGTATAATGTGTTGTAATCAGTGAGTAGTGATTACAAAACAAAAAACATTGACATCTGACCCGCGAAACATAGACTTATTTCCAGTAGTAAATCCCACCGTCTAAATAATGCGCAAAATACGCTGTGAGGGTCTTTAGGCTGGCGCCGCAGCCATTGGCCTTGTAAACCTATCAGATGATCGCCAGGTACCATTCTCTACCTCGCGACACATATCGCCAGTGCTGCGCGCCGTGCCACAGTATACATCAAAATGGATCAACAGAACGTACTTCAACCAGCTGCGACTGGAAATACGACTGGTGAACACAGTCCGCCATTTTGTGGAGTCAAACATTTGGTTCTACAAAATGGCGGACCGTTATTTGTCACGAAATTAAACAAAAACCACGCAATTTGAAGGGATAGTTATGTGAATCTATATATTCTACTTTTAAAAAAGCTTCCCAACCATATCCATTTCAGTTTTATAGCCCAAATCGCAAAATCCTAAGCAATGTGTCCCTTTAATGCAAGTATACAATGTGTCCCCCCCCCCCCCCCCCAAACAAAAAATGTCCAGGCCAAACCAGGCAACCTCAGAATCTAGATTTCGATAGATCCTGATGCGGGAACTTCTTACTTGAAAAATAGTCTTTATTTCATCAAAATCAGTCAAGCCAATCAGAAGTTATGTCATTTTTTGTGCAGCAAGGTCAGCCGCCAACTCGAGGTGATCCAGAGCGGAGGATGCGGTATTCGAGATGGTTCACTGCTGTGCGGCGACGATTTATCTGTGGTGATGAGGCAAAGTTTCATCTGAACGGGTGCATCAACAAACAGAACATTAGAGCCTATGCAACAAAAAGAAACATCCACCCAGGGAGTTTACTTCAGACTCAAGAAACGATCAGAGAGATTCCCTTCATGACTGGGTTGCTGCTTTCACCACAGACGGACAGCTCCTTGATATGAAAAATGTAAAAAAAAGTCACAGTCAGTCACGAGTTGGGGGCTGACCTTGCTGCACAAAAAAATGACATAACTTCTGATTGGCTTGACTGATTTGGATGAAATAAAGACTATTTTTCATGTAAGAAGTTCCCGAATCAGGATCTGTCGAAATCTAGATTCTGAGGTTGCCTAGTTTGGCCTGGACATTTTTTGGGACACCCTGTATATATTTTGTCTATTCGTAGTTATAAACATAGTTACAAAGAGTTCTATTTACACCATACGTGTTTACACTTAAATTGTTAATCAGTGTTACGTACCTATTAAAAATAATCCTAAATTGCATAAGTAATTTTCGGAGAAAATGGTAGATACAAAAGGTCAAAACTAATTAAAGATATCACATTATTTGCATACTGTATCACAGTAGCTCTTTAAAGACACATTTTAAACAATAAATGGATAATTTTCAGTACACTCTGAAAACTGTGTTAATATCAATTAAACACAATCTTGCTATGATTTTGTAAACATGTTTAGAAGCTAAACATTACGTGTCCAATTACTAAACATCCTTCAATACGCTAAATATGTTTAGTATGTAAACGTGTTTACAAACTAATAGCAAGAAATTGTTTAGAAAAGTGTTTAATTGCTAAACACTGTTTTTGCAGCGTATTCACGTGTACTACAAAAAGCAAATTAAATTTAAACTAAGGGAAAGAATGCCGACGGCCAGAGCATACTGAACGAAACGTTGAGTCAGCATGTCTTAATTTTCTGAGTATTAGTTACTGTTAATCAAAAGTTGATGGTGCCACCGCAAATGTCTATTTTTGTGCATTCTGTTTCTCTTTTTCAATCACGCATGGTTATTATAGTAGGCCTATCACCATAATAGCACGCTATCGTATTGTTAACGGTTGGACATTTTCCATATAATCTTCCTTCGCGGTGAGTTCTGAGTTACATTATAATTATGTGTATGTATCCATGTAATAACGGTGAACAATGAACTAAAAAAGGAAGTACTTTTTGCATTGCGTATTTCAGGACGCTAAACTGGAGTTATACATCCTCTGCAACTAAGTAAATTAAGAACAAAAAACGTCACCGAGCCTCACTCCAACAAAAACTATTTTTCCCCAAAGACAACTTTGGCAATATTTGGAAATCTCAAGATAAATTTTCAAAAATTGTTATGAACATTTGTCCATTAATCGTGAACTTGAGCTTCCAACCAATCCATCTGGTACTGGCTTAGCAGAGGTTTACCGTTTTATGACCACAACTGGGTAAATACGACAGTGGATTGCCATGGGAGTAGGGGGGTCTCACCAACACTTCAGATTGTCGATGGAGCAAGCACTATCCAGATCTACGTCTGGTGGCCTGTCCCCTCTCACCACTGATCTCTATATAAACTGGATAGCTCATTGGCCTTTGCGCGCTGTGCAAGCAACTGAAGTCAGTAGCCGCCATGTTACCACTCCCAACTTACCACTGATCACTATGTAAAGAGAACGAGGATGAAAAAGACCCTGGGGACAAGGTTGGAAAACCTATTGTATTGGGAGTGGTAACATGGTGGACGGTGGCCTCATCTCAAACAGCCCTGCGCTATCCAGTTTACATAGAGATCAGTGCCTCTCACACGGTACCGACGTCTAACGTCACCAGTGCACCGTCAATGTCATTACTCGTATAAGAAACTCCACTTTGTGGTCGCATACTGGATTGTTTCTTCTCCTCGACCTTGTCAACAGCGCCCTCGTCCGGCCCAGCCATGCTCAGACGAGCGCTGGAGGGCATGGTGGCTGCACCGTCGTTGCCTCCTCCACCAGTCGCCGTTTCGTCCGCCTTCTTTTCATCGTTGACCGTGGTCACGGCGTACGTGGGGTTTTCAATGCCGTCGACGTGACTACCTGCAAGTGGGGACCCCGTGCCGAAGGTGACGAAGGCTAGGTCGTCGTCTGCATTCACGGTGGCAGAAACTGGGCGGTGCATAGACATGCGTTCCTTGGGGTCTAACTTGTCCATCTCGTCTGTGGCAAACGGATTCGTGTTCCTGCGGTGGCTTCTGGGCTTGGCCCTGTTTTTGGCGGGAAACCAAAATCAAAGACAAGATTAGTCTCAGGAGCCTGTCTCGTTGTGGATCTGGCTTTTAACAGGCCTTGGCTATATAACGAGTCTGTAAATGACTAGTCTAGAATATTTTTTGGTTTTATCTGACACTTCATTTCGTCGAGAAATACAATTACAGATCCTCAATAAAGGTATACATTCGATCTACAACTCCATATTTTTTAAACCCATAACTCAACGCACGAGCATGTTGACCTCATGCTCCGAACTTGAAGGCAGTGTCCCCTCATCAATAGGCTATATAAACAAAGCTAGCGCTATTTTTGGAAGGAAATACACATTGTAAACTAGCAATTTGTAAATGTAAAACAGTACGAAACTTACTTCAATGACCCTGATATTCACTTCTGATTGTACCTCCCTTTTGGCTTCGTTATAACGCCCTCATGAGTTCAAAAGCATAGCCTGTTTCTAAACTTACCGGCGCTTGCACCAGACACCTAGCGCAAAGAGGACAACGACCACGACCAGCCCACACACGACTCCAGCGGCGATGTAAACACCTACGATTTTTGTTGGTAGTGGTGCTAAAAAAAATATAAATAAACGAGAGAAAGAGATTGGTTTTTAAAGACTTAAAAAATTGTATAGATCTACTACTTGGAACTAAACCTATCAGATCCATTTGAAACGGTCAGCAGTGTTGGTTTTGCATCATTGTTAATTAAAGGTAATTCTTTTATACAACATTTGCAAACATGAAAAAATACTGAATTTCCTTAATTATGAAATACCTTATTTGACTTGTTTCAAGCATCCTGTAAAATGGTACCTGGTGTGCTGTCATTTTCATGAAAAGTGGAATTTTTGTATCAATATCCAGAAATGGTTAGCCGACCATCGTTGTAAAAAAAACACTTGTTTTTTTCTCAAATACTGCCCCCAATTCACCAACTTTAGTTAGTGGACATTTTATTTGGCAATTGGTTACACATCTCTGAACGGGTGCAAGTTTCCAGCTAGTCTAGTTCCCCGACCTGATAATTCCCTGACGTCTATAAATTGCTCTGTTTTGTCTGAAGTAGGGTCAGGGAACCAGACTACAAGAATTTGTTTGTCTTTGTTTTCCTAGCATCTGTGCATACAAAACAGGTCAGTGTTACAGTATTTGCTATAATACTAACCCCAAAATCCATTCATTTCTGAAAATTACAGCAAAAGCAAAATAATGTATACTACGGTACCTTTAAAGGCATGCTTTTGTAAATATCCGGCTTCTTCTGAACGTGCCTCTGTGTAAATTGTTTTAAAATGTATTATTTGCTGATTTAAATCTGAGAAACGGTCCGATTCCATGCGCAAAGTAACTTCCGGTCTGTTACTTGGAGCACTTGAGATGAGAAAATTCTCTCAATGTCTCAAGTACCAGGTTTGGGTACCCTTAACTAGGGAGTCGGACGATTTTTAAGTGTTGTTATTTGTGATACAAATTGATTATTTTTTATCAGTCAGATCGATGTTGCCAGTAGGCCTACACGACACAATTCCAAACCTTCAAAACCTTGGAATTTAAAATAGAATACAATCAAAGATTACTCGCTGATCAACATTTTCTTTTGACAAGGCGTGGTTTTAAAGATTGGTTGTTAATTTTTTTTTTTTGAGTGGCAGAGAGCATCTGAATTGGAAAGTAGTAAATGAATTTATGCGTTCTTGCAATGGAGATACGAATATTATTGATTATTGTCAAAGTTTTGCAACTTACTATTTTTTTGTTTGAACATTTATCGCTTTTTAAAAAGAATAAGCTGGAGTTGTAAAACATTGGAAATGAAGATGGCATCATTTGATGCTTTGAAGTCAGAAATAACATGACTTCTTGGTAAGCTAAATGGTTTTGCCCTCACTCGTACCTCCGGTAGATTTTGTGGTCGTCATGACTCCTGAATCGGACGTCGCGACTGGGGTCATTGATGACGTAGCTATCGTCGTTTCCGCCATCATCATTATCGTGGTCCTTTCAGGAGTCGTGTTGTTTGTCACAGGTTCAGTCGACATTTGGCCCTGAGATGCAGTCACTGCGGTCGTCCGAATTATTACTGTCGATGGAGCAGGATTCGTTGCTGTCGGTCCAGTTGCTGATGATACAATTTCGGGCGTGGGTGTCGACTCTGGTGTCGAAACTGTCATGTGTGTGGGGGTCATAGCCACAATTGTTTGGTTATCTGTTGAAAGTGCCCCGGTCGCGTTCTGTGTCGACATAGTTTCATAAGTCTCAGTGGAATTCGTGGCTCTCGCTAGTGTAAATGTAGTCGACATCATACCTCCAACTGTCGAAGTTGAATCGGTTGTCGTAGTAGTCACATGGAGCGACTGGATGGAGAGACTGAGTAATACTACTTGGATAGCCACCGCCATTATTATCTATGAGCATCACTGAAAGGAAGGGAAAATACATTACATTTTCTTGCGGATAAAAACTACCAGACCGAGTCAAAATCTGGCATTGCCAGAGATAGGACCAGGCTGACTGTGGAAATAAATAGAAAACAGAGCTCTTATAAGTCATTGTGATTTGCTCTTTAACATCTTTACATTCTTTTAGGAATGGAAAACAGATTCTACAGAGAATAGACACAGACTTTGTCATTTTATTATGACGGATAATTGTGACAATTAAAGAGTTGTTCGGTTTTCAACACAGTAACTTTTAACTGGCCTTTTTAACAGCCATGCACTTATATTATAATTTTCAAAAATGAATGGATTTGGGGGTTAGTATTTTATAGCAAATACTGTAACAGTGACCTATATTAAGTTTTGTGTGCATAGATGCTGGAAAACTGAGAAAACAGAGACAGAATGTTGTTCTTGTATAGTCAGGTTCCCTAACCCTATACTTCAGACAGTTTATAGACGTCATATAATTATCAGGTTGGGGAACTAGACTATTTCCAACTATTGTCGGCCGACAATCGCTGAAAATTGATACAAAAATTCCACTTTTCTTGAAATTGACAGCACACCAGGTGCCATGATTTCACAAGATGCTTGAGACTACCTGGGTACTCAAGTATAAAGTATTTCATAATAATTAGGCATGTTTGCAAATGTTGTATATTACCTTTAAAAACTGCTTATTCTTACGATGGCTGGCACTATTAGAATACCATCTGTTTGAATAGTGCTGAAATCATGCGGGTACTTATAGTGTAGATTTGTAAATTCACCATTATCACGGTGGTCAAGCCGCTACCGGTACATTGTAGGCCTATTTCAGTGTATGACATGAGGAAGTAAAACAAAATTCATATGCCTTAAATAATACAGTAATTCAACCTGTTGCATCCGGTGTGATAGCTTCCTGATCTCATGAGGTGTGTGTTTCCACTACAGCTAACTTTGGCATTTATGTCATGGTCGTGAAAAAATCCTAGAGCAATGTCAGAACGAATTTCTTACCTTTGTGGGTCCGTGCGGGGTGAGGAATCTAAGTGTATGTTCCTGCGAGAATCACCTCTCGTTTCCTCGTCTGTAAATCCCAGTTATATGAACCAGAAAAACAGAACCGAACTATTGAGAGGAGATGCTTGGCTTCTGTGTGAGGTCTGCAGTTCACGTCTGGTATGCTAGCCTGCAGTCATCACGTAAATACTACCGACGTATAAAGCCTCACACACCAGACGTCATCCCAGGCTATCCGCATGCGATGCGACGGGGCCGCAACCACTCTCTCCATCCAATGCGGAAATGTGAAGTTTAAAAAACACGCCTTTGTCGGGAGGTCTTTGTTATTCCTGCAGACCCCGCTTATCAGAACAATTACTGGCAGAGGGTAAAACCCCAGCTTTGCATGGATGGATTGCAAAAGAATATTTCCTGGTGGAATAACAAATAACAATTTAGGTTTCATAAGCATTGCCACTGATCTCTAGGCAAACTGGATAATTCCTTCGCCATTGCGCGCTGTACGAAAAAAAAAACTGAAGCCAGCACCAGCCATATTAACACACCCACTGTATGAGATCCTTTCGTACCAATACACTGGTTAACAGTGTTAACCCATAGACAGAGCGGAGGGGTGTAGAATAAAGTTTTGAGGCCCCCCCCCCCCCACCCCCTCGTGCCTCACACAACCACTAATTCATACCCTGGGTGCGCCACTTATAGTGTAGTGCTGAGAACGAGGATGAGCGTAGACCCTGAGGACCAAATTGTAAATCTGTTCTGCAGACAAATTCCCAATTTATTCTATATCTGCAAACCAAATCCAAACGATGATCAATAAAGGACTTTTGACAGGTGATTTTTTATTGAAATATTGAGATTTTACAACAGAAATATTGCAAGAAATGTAACAGCTTCAGGAACAATTATTAAAGGAATAATTTCTCAGTGTTTGTTTACTTTTGACCGCAACCGCACCTCTTTTATGCGTTTTATATTAGTTTTTCATTCACATATTAATGTTTAATATGGTAAAGAATGTGGAAATAAATGTGACCATTAACTACATTGAATTGAACTTAATTGGATTGAATTGATTTGAAAAAGAAATGAAATATTTATGTTTTGGTATCATCTTATTTTTGGGAGGGTGAGAGTTTTGGCGTGTCACTTTTATTCAATAGGCCCAATAAGATGAGGAGGCCGGCATTATGTTTTTTGACATTACAAATAGAAGATTGGATACAAACGGAAACTTCTGTAATCAGCATGCAAACATTTAGAAACATACTTGCCCAAACTCAGACACACTTCTTGCCCTTTATATGTATTAAGAGCCATCATGTTTTTAACAAATATTTGGTTCTGACAGTTTCATATTTACAAAGTAACATTTCCTGATTGTCACCGGAAACCGTCCCGACTGCGAATTTTTTCTTCCCCTGGACAGGAATTGCCATGATCATCCATATTCATGATTAGGTTAACTTAGATAATGACATCGAATGAGGGCGCTAGATATAGTGATGTCGTTCAGACAATATGTCATGTATATAGGCTGCAGTCAACCAATTTGGTCGATCTGCTGCTGTGGCTGGAGCTTACGGCTTTGGAGCAGTGACCCGGGTTCGAACCATCTACCAGTTTACATTTCTTTTTCTTGTACTAATTGTGCCGTGGATGATTTTATTTTTATTGAAAAGCAAGTCCGAGACGCTGTCGTCCAGCTCCCATAGCCAAGTACACAGAAACGCTCTAGCACTTCTTGACTAGGAAAGAAAAATATCGTGTCCCCGACTAAACCGTGTGCACTCTTTGCCTAGCCTTAAATCCAGCCGTAATCTTGTTGCGACCGATGGCTTTCAGAGCCCGGGTTATACCGAAAGGCCCGCCGTCGGAGTCGAAACTGCTGACATCGGAGGTCCGCTCGTAGATAATGTTCTCCACCCAACCGCTGTCATTCTGACTGCTGGCGGCATCGCTCAGGTTAGGGTACATCTTGTTCATGGACGAAGTAGCACAGGAACCCCCTTCAACGGTGCGGTCCTCACTCCCTTCCGTACTGCTGCTGCCGATGTCCCATGTCCCCGTGCATATCGTGGTCATGGTCGTGCTGATCCCGATCCCCGGGTCGGACAAGTCCCCGTCAAAGTCCAGGTCGGCCTCCGTGATCTCGGCGTAGATGCTCGAGCGGAGGCTATCGCGCATGCTCAGTCGGGATAGACAGCTGGATAGGCTATGGATACGGCTGGAGCTGGTATATCTGTTGTGGTAGACCAGACGGGGTTGGGGGTGCTCTTTCATGAGGGCTATGGCGGAGACAGAGGTGGTCTGGTTGTACGCTTCTTTACTCTTGATTTCCTCGTAGTCGTGGCCAAAATTGAACCTCCTGTATCTGAAAAGAACGTAGAAAGACTTCTTTTTAAAGGTATAGCATAAACAAATTTGCCTTTAAATGCAGAAACAGTAACCTGTTTAAAGTTTTGTGTGCATAGATGCTGGGAAAACAGAGAAAAATATTTTCTTGTAGTTTGGTTCCCTGAAGCTACTCCAGACAAGACGGGGCAATGTATTGACGTCAGGGAATATTATCAGGTCAGGAAACTAGACTACTTTCAAGGATGGTGGCCCAGCCATGCGCTGGGAATTGATACAAAAATTGCAATTTTCTTGAAAATGACAGAACAACAGGTGCCATGATTTCACAGGATGCTTCAGACTATGATTTACTAACAGTCAAGTAAGGTATTTCATAATAATTCAGTAGTTTTGTTTGTTTATGTTTGCAAATGATGCATATTACCTTTAAGACCAAATAGATTGAAGAATGCAGTTATCGGTAAATTTGTATTGGTTCAAAAATACAGTTTTCCTCCATTATTCGTTTGTAGAAGAAAATCCATTGAATGTTCAGCCGGCCGGAGCACGGACATTGAAGCTTTAATGATAATTTCCACCATAGGATTTCTTCTATTTCGAAACAAGTGACAGGGACATGCAAAGGTAAATAGGACATCATAGTGGACCCCAGCTTGTTTGTCAAGATTGTTGCTCTATGAACAAATCAAAACAAATTCTTTACCATTTCTAAAGAAGTCCAAAAATATAGTGGTAAAAAACGCTACCATCCACAATTAAAAGGATTCACACTTCTCCAAAGGAAGAATGTTAGGTCCAGAACTCTGTCTGATGTTTAATTGAAACCGCCAGTTCTTAGAACTTGTCCGAACCCAGATATTACTAGCAACATCTTCAATTCGGCTGATTTACAACACCGACAAGTCACAGTTGGTGGCGCGAATCCTGGCCGCCATGTATCCGACAACCATTAAAATGTCATAATGCCATTGCTTATAAACTGTTTGATATTTTCTCTAGATTTTGTTTTACCTGAACTCAAAAAGTTTCTGAAAGTTTTCAAATACTGCTAAACTGAAATATCCTGAGAAATACCTCTTGAATAAATGAGTTATTTACGGTTGACTTGTCGAACCCTCGAAAAAAAACAATCGCACGAGCACAAGACTACAGTCATGAACATGGCTCCTTCCCGGTGTTTTGAATATACTTATGTGTCATTATCTTCTACCATGTAAACTTGAAAGACGAAACCTTACCGCCTTTTCTTCCTGAGCGAGAGGACGACGAACATTAAGATAAGGAGAACGATAACGAGCAAGCTTGTCGACGTCAGTGCCAGGACGAAGCACAGAGAGACGCCCTCATCGTCCGAGTCTATACAGGAAGCAACAAAGCCGTAAACTTGTGGCAACAGAATGCCGAGATTTTAAAGTTGGACACTCTGATTTTCAGAAGTGATCAAGACTGTCCGAGTCGCTACTTAAGCCAACAGGCAATAAAGGAACAATAATTCTTCATACATTTCCAGGAGGGGTACACGCATATAGAAATTTAAAACAAATAAAAGCTGATTCCCTCATACAGTAAAGCTTCCACACAGTACTCTACTCAGGATTAGTATAGGTTGCGTTCGATTAGCTTTACACTTAAAACACGGGGTTACACAGCGGGGAAGCCACGAAATGAGGCAAATCGGACGCTGCGGTGTATTCGCCTAGGCATGCTGGGAAAATTAAGGTCAAAGGTCGTTTGGGGCGGGAACTTTAAAACAAGGCAAAATGTTAACACAGGCTCGCTGTCGTCTGCTCTTCCGGCAAAATCTTGACCATTGACGACCATGGTAATTATATAATTCACAATTTACACACAGTCTATAGTCCCCAACTGTTGTAAATGTCAGGAAAATACACTCTTTGCTTTTCAATTTCTGTCACAATTTGTACATTTACGTTTTTACATGTTTACGTTTTTAGTAGCCGGTGACGTCATTACACCCGGGCAGCCACCAGAGACCCGCTCGCAAGCTGGGGTAGTGGTGGTTGACACCGGGGCAGACACGAGTATCACGTGATGACTAATCGAACGGTCTCGTGTAAGTTTCACTTACACGTGTAAGCTAATCGAACGCACCCACAGACATAATCCCCTTGGCCTGCTGGGCAACTGGCCATTACATCATTTCAAAAAGGATGTTTGACAACCTGAGCAGGATATCCAGATAATGCAGTCACTCAGGCTTGTGTTTAAAATGATAATACCTCATTCGTCTTTAGTATCAACAATTTGGACCAGTTCATCAGCAAAGATCCCCTGAAGACAAATATCAGTATGTTGAGTCTTTGAGTTACCTTTGGTCATTTCTTGGAGCACTTCGTTGCTATGATTTGGTTTACCGCTTTCGTTGTGTGACGTCACACCGGACCGTGCCATCAGAGCATCGCTTTGACCATATAGTTGGCTACCAGAAGAATTAGTCGAGGCTGAATCTGATGGAGTGAATAGTCCAAGTTTACAGTGAGGAGGGAGGTGCAGCGTTTGTCAACCTGCACTTTAAAAAAAATCATATTCACGCATAGCAGGTATTTATTAAAAATCGTGTACTTGAAGCACTGGACATAAAATAATGAGGAACGTAGCTTTTCAAATGCTCCATTCACCACATTAGTTAGTACCTTTTTCTCACGAAAGCGATAATTTTAGAACATGATTGCATCCACCCTAACAATCTCAGATGGTCGGTCGCCCCATCGGCCTAAACTATGCAAAATCTGCGGTCGTTACAGCTTCCCATTAGCTAAACAATAATGCCAATCTGTAAACTCGGCACACTGACATTAAGTTTAGACTTCCCTTGTAATTGTTCACAGATGAATATTAAATTGACCCCATGTTGGCGCCGACTGAACACCAGCGATAGTTCCTGTATCGAATAGGTTATCGACACCGTGCACAATCTAAAACAAACAATTCCAATCAATCAAGTATAAACCTTGCTGTGGAGGAAACGTTAATTTTAATCGATGATAATACAATCCAGTTTGATGACATCGTTTACCCAAAGTTCACGTTGTGGTTGCAGATGGGCCGAAAATTGCCTATGCCGGCTAAATCACGATTTGCGAGCCCTCAAATTCTCTGCTGTTAGAGCATTTTGTGGGCCGTGAAAGACCTTATAATCTAACGAGGGCGACTATTGAGGGCGCTCTGGAAAACAGCACTGAACCCAAAAGGTTGCACACCAGTAAACAAACTTCCATCAACTCCAATGATAAATACGCAAACTTCCAAAATTCAAGAAAAATACTTAGGACTCTCCAATGTGTTTGCGACACACATCAAAATAGAGCTTATTTCATCATGTTTAGTTTATGTTTTATTTTATAAGGATTAACCAATGACTTTTTGGGAGAAATTTCCATCCAAAGATGATCCCCTCTAAAAGTAGTCCCGTAGCCTATCGCCAGCTTGAAAGATGATGCCTACGCTCCATTGCAAAATAGAGCACTCTCAGGGACCAATTTCCTCCGAATTTCACAGTAATACAAGCTGGCAGTCCTGTGCACGGCTTCCAACCTTCTCTTTTACAAACACTCAAGTTCACGGCCCACAAAATTCTCTGCTGTTAGAGCATTTTGTGGGCCGTGAACTTTCGTTTCGTTTATTACCATGGGCATTTTGTGCGCGAAATTTAATTGGTTCCACCAGTCACTTGATGGAACCATTTTGGCCGATTTTGAATAGTAATTCTTTATCTGAAACTCCCAATGGCCTATTGTGGTGCTTACCGTTTCCAGTGATTCCATATTGCATTGGATAGGAGTACAACGTGAGGATGATGTCATCAATTGCTACACGACTCCTCGTGAAGTACCCGACCTCTGCCTCTATCACCAACTAAACGTTAAGAAAGAACAATTTAAATTATTACCGTTGTGACACGTTTACAAATAAGGCCTTTTCCGCTCTGAAGTAATATAAACTTAGAGCATTTTTTAGTCGAGTCCTAATCTGAGTCCAGGGCAGTATTACAGAAAAAGTGGAATTGAAGTCCACTTGATGAGAGTTCAAAATTGGACAAACAACGAAGGTCCGGATAGGACTTGACCTGAAACCGGATTCCAGCCAAGTCTAGACCAAGGGCTTCAGCATAGTTTTTAAAGTCTTAATTGTCCTATCCGGACTCGCCGAGGCGGCTTCGTCGTTCCAGTCCAGGCGTGATTCAAGTACATTATGATATAAAAATAAATGAATCCAGCATTTAAGTGTACGTTCGACCCAGGGCTATAGACAAGTCCAAATTTGAGCTCATTGATCTAGTTTTTGACTTTTAGTGGATTAGTCCGCTTTTTGCGCTGTTTTGGAATCAGGCTCGGATCAGGACCCAAGTACAACACTGACTTAAAGTGTAGTATTTGACATACCCTAAACGGCGCAAATACATCGATCTTTCCTTCCAGCATCGACCAAGGCAGCTCACTCTTGGAATCATCCAGCGGCCGAAAGAACGGCTGCTCACCCATCGCCCTGGTTGTGCTCTCCACGCTGATCCGAAGGAGGCTACCATCCCCTTCCGTTTTGAAGTGCCTGAATCGGAGACTAAGAAGAGACGGGGTCGCGACCTTGTAGATGGGCGAGACAAGACGAGCGAGGCTACCGGGACTTAGGCTAGTCGTGTTCCGGCACGCGCAGATGTAATTATCTTGAATAGGAAAAATAGCGTTCAGATAGACAAAATATAAAAAGAAGTTGCTGCTCAAACCGATAATGTTGGGGGTTACATTTTACAACACTGTCCGCTTCGAATGAAGGTGGGATTTTGTATTTGATGCCAGCTAATTTTGAGCGGCCTGATTTTTGGACATGTCGGAAAAGTTGTTTGAAATTTTGTGGAGATTCTTGAAATCATTCAAAATGTTTCAGACATTTTCATAACATTATAAGTAAAAAGGAAACAACAAAAAAGAGAGAAGGGGCTGTATGAATTATCCCACGCTGAACAACAGCGGCCAGAAAAAGCACCAGGTGTATGAGCCATGCGCATTCTAGTTGAAATCCGACAAAATCCCAACAGAATTCGAGAGAGCGCTCGTAGTGCTAAAACTTCATCTTTCATGGGTCACTTAAACCTATGCCGCAAAGTCTGATTACCTTTGCATCATCCAAACCTTGAATAATATGCAGTAATCCATTTGTCTCGAAAATTGGTGATTTTCCACACGACTGACGCAAGGGCGGATCCAGAACACAATTATTTTTTTTGGGGGGGGCAAACATTTCTTTTGACAATTTTATTGGGAGGGGCCAACAAATGTTTTGGCTGAGTTTTGTGGGTGGGTGTACGCAGTGGCTGCCTTTTTGCGACGTCAGTTAAAAACAAATTGGTTTGGTTTTTTGGGGGGGCCATGGCCCCCTTTGGTCCCCCCCCCCCCCCGGATCCGCCCTTTGACTGACGTGACGTTACATTACAATTATTTCAAGAAATGCGTGACCATTAACTTGCTGCATCTGCGCGTAAAGATATGTATTCTTACAAGTTCATTCATACAAATTTCAGTTTCTGGTATTTTAAAGAAATGTTTTTATTGTAACAAAATTGGACATTTGTTAATTTGTATGTTTTGTTACCATGCAGCAGGTTTCCATAAAGAGCTCAATTTTTGGCAGAAAGTGTCTGGCAACATGCCACCAAAACTTCCAGAAAATGTATACCAGTCATGGAAATCAAAATCGTCCCTGCTGTACCCCTGCGAATTGTTTTGGCGCCCAAAATAGCCCGGGCTGTTTCGCTACGCGCTATTCTGGTCTGTCCGGATAGTGACACATACTTGATTTGTGATCCGCGGATATCGAGGCTTCCTCGCGGGCTATCGACCAATCAAAATCCTCAGTATTGTCCTGCACAAAGCCGCACATGTCGCCCTGGAAGTTGCAAACTATGTTCACTACGAGAAAGGAGGAAAGGAAAGCGAAATAGAATTATGAGCTTTAAATAAAGTGTGGCTGCAACAGTTTTCATTCTCCTCGTGTTTTTTGTTCGATATTTTGGGTAATGGCTTTAAATATTCATGAGCACCTGATAATCGCAGGAGAGCAATTCCATTTGTGCGAAGTTATCCAATCATTCCGTACTTTAAGAATGACGCCATGCCATTGTCATACCATTGATTGAAGAATCAAAACCAGTTAATATTTCATTATTTTGCGAACAAATCTGTAAAGGAAAATATCCAGATATTTCCTATAGGCCTACTTGATATTTTCACGATGTTGGCACAGCAATTTATAGTTGGAAATCCTGACCATGGTGCCAAAAAGTGCAACGATTATGACCCAGAAAAAAAGCATTAATATTTTAATACTGTTGCTCCTAAATCCTTAATAAAAATTAAAAAGTGTTGCAATTTAATTCTTCACTAACACTTTTACGACTAGCGGTCCTATATGGAAAACCATTTGAGACTACCATTTTTTTCCAGTGCGAGGTGCTAGAGATCACGCCAGTAAGTTATTTAAAGATAGAATCTTTTAAATGTCACGAGGGCGGAAATGACTCGGGAAGTTCGCTGTTACCTAACATAAAAAAAACACTTTCTCATCCAAGTCTGTACAAGGGTGCGCTGCAGTGGCGTATCCAGCGGGGTGAAGGGGGGGAAACCCCCCCCCCCCCCCGGCGGCATTTGAGGCGTCATAAAAAAAAAAATAGTGTTTATAGGACGGTTTTAAGACGATTCAGACGTTGTTTGCCCTCCCTGGCACAAAAAGCTGGATACGCTACTGGAGAAGGGGGTTACTACTTTGGGGAAAAAAATAGATAAAAGAGCAACTGGGGTAAACAAAAATCACTCTGTTGATAACAGTTTTCTCTACCACCGTACAAATGTTGACAACTTTAGGAAGTCCCCACTTACTTCAATCTGATAGGTGACTTGTTAAAAAAAGTAAACGAATTATTGACAACATTTTTAGTCGTCAAACAATCCACAAGGGAAACTGACTAGGTAAATTTGAATACATTTTCAAAGTGAACAAAGAAACTGGCAGGAGCGGGATTCGAACCTGCGACATCCGGGTTACAGGAACCGGCGCTATACCAACTGAGCTATCTTGTCCTATGTTGGCGGTTCCCAAATTGTCAGTATCTTTGCTCGCGTGGGCGGTAGTCAGAAGCCATAAACCCAGAATGTCGTATAGCCAGGGATCACACCAATTTTTACGATACAACCTGGCAAGCGACATTGTGGGGATCACTCAATGAGGATACGACTTTTTAACTTATAATTCGCCAAACAATCCACAAGGGAAACTGACTAGGTAAATTTGAATACATTTTCAGGCAACTTTTTTATTTAGTCGGAACTCTTTTCGAAAATTTCCCCCCCAAAATTGAAAATCTTCTTACAAAATTACTGACGAACAATGTTTTTTAAAATCAAATTACAAAGAAACATTTGTCGGAAACATTCTGCGCTAATTTACTATTAAAATCGTTAAAATACGAAATTATATATTTGACTGGATTCTGTTTCAAAACGTATTCAAAATGAAGATTCTCCAGAATTTTGTTAAAATTTTGTTAACATTTTTAAATAATAATTTTGAAATATGGATTGAGTTTCGTTAAAGTCATATTTAAAAAAAATGACTTGTAGGCCTGGTTTCAATGATTAAATAGAAAAATCAAGCATTTCCTGCGTATTGCCATTTGTTACATTTCACAGCTTTTATGGACGTGTATATATTAGGAAGTTACCCCGGCTGGGTCTATAGGTCTGGAAATTGGGATTATTTCTTTGGCGTCTATGGAAGATGTATCCTCTATATTCAGATCTGGTCCCACGGTAAGGTTGGAAGGGCTGGCAACCTAATATGTGGCCAACCCCACCACCTCTATTGTAGCCCTTTACTATACATGTAGAGTGGCTTTTAGCCTTGTATTGGGCGACTTCCATAAACAAACGTTATTAGAGGATGTTCACTAAATTTATATTTCAGTCAAAGCACAAAAATAGAAGGTTTGATAAGTGTCACAGAGGCCGAAGCAACCTATACTTCTTCTGTAATTATTAAAAGAAATTAGTCAATTAAGATAAATTAAGTATCTGGCAAGGGGAACAAGCAGCGGTGTGGAAGGAATGTGTTGAGAAATTTGTGTCTACACGAACGGGTGGGGCTAACCTTGGAATCTTGGTGAGAGGAGAGGGAGAGGTTGGGAAGGGGGAGGGACGGAAGTTACTTCCTTCCCCAGGCGGTAACCGTATACCCTGTCATGCCCGGATTCAGATAAGCAGCTTGGTTGTCACCAAGTAAGAATATCCAATGCGGTTGCCCTTGACAACCTCACAGATCGTCTGTTTAGTGTAAGAAATTCTTAATTGTAAATGGGGATACAATAAAAGCTTCAAAAAAACAGTCATTGTAGGCCTATATACCAATCCAGAAAACGATCAAAGTTTGACAAAAAATAACATCATAACACAATGCTTTTAAGAGGTCAATATGTAAATTTAATATTTTGTTTCAGCTCTAAAATTGGCCTAATAAAAGTGTCCGCACCAGCAGGCCAAAATAGACCCTTTTTTGCTGTTGTCTTGAACGTTGTGGATTGAAATCACCTAATACAAAGCCAAAAAGCCACTCTAAAGGGTTACGATCTGAGGTGGTAGGGTTGGCGATATTTTGAATTGCCATCCCACACGGTTTTCCTTGGCCCTAATGTAAATAATACAAATTTGTCAGACCTATAGACCCAGGTGGGGTAACTTCCCGCACCGTCAGTGAGATCAACTCACCGCCCCCTTAAAAACTGACTTGTGTTCACATGAATAACCTCGAAATAGTTTCTAGTCAATGGAAACGAAACTCTTGTCTGCCAATTTGGGCCCATTTCTTGCTTTGTTCGCTTATGAAATTTTCCGAGTGATTCCAAAATTCCATATAGGCGTTTACGAGAAACTAACTTTATTAGCCTAAATGTACATGTACGATGCGTCTATAGCCTCCTGCGAAAACGAGAAAAATAGGCCACGAAATTTGAAAACAATGTTTGGAATAACTTAGGCTAATCTATTTGCCTCACCAAAGTTAAGCAACGTTCTAGTCCTATTTCAAACATGACGGGAAACGTGTTCTAACAGTATACCTATAGTTTGCTTGCTACTCTGGGTGGATTCAATTAACTGTGGGCTGACATGCAACTGTCCCAAGTTTTTACTCTGACGATAGGCATGAATTTGGAACTCTTAGCCACCAAGGCAGTAGGCCTAACTGTATACATACATCCTTGGGAATCAAGTCAGGATATAGGCCTACATGTATTTTTCCCTAATTCCCAAACGTCGTACCAGCTACTGAAATAACTTTTCCCCGAACTAAACTAGCGCTCCACACTCCCCAATCCCAATCGAGGGAGTCCAGTGCCCAAATTGAAGAAGTTTTCAAAAACAATATACCGCGATCGGGGAGTTTCTATTATGATGGGCATGTACACAAACCCACACTTCAGCATTATTTAGCAAATACCCTGGACGGGGCTATTTTTGTCCAAGATGCTATCGAGGTGGGAATATCCCCTGCTGTTATTTTGGCCCCCATACCCCCTTGGGGATACTCTGATCTGCCAGTGCAAAAAGCGGACCGGGACAAGTCTAGTGAATTCGTCAGATTTCCTGTGAATCATTGTAACGATTAGGCTGCCTTCCGCCATTTGTAGGGTGCAGCAGGTAGGTCTAGCTGGTCAAAAATTCGATGTGTCAGCTGCAAGGGATATGAACATGATGGCATTCGAGCTACTCATTGTAAGGTATTCCTGCTGGTACTTACATAAATGTACTGACAGGCTTCAGTTGAAAACTCAGTATAATTTCATTGTGAAGATATATGTAGTTCACTGGCCACACATTTTGAAACTATTTTTATCAGACTTGTGCTTGTTGTTGTTGTTTGTTATTTGTTTTGTTTGTTTGTTATTACTGCATATGCCCGTATCCAGGGGAGGGGCGCGGTGGGTGCGCTTGCATCCACAATAAAGTCACAAAAGATCCGTTTTCTGATTATTTTTTGGGAACTGAAAGTGGACTGTTCACGGTGTTTGTTTTGTGTTTAAATTGTTGTGAATACAGGTATTGAAAAGAGTGCTTCTATTCAAGTTGGTTCAGCGGCGTAGCCAGGGCTCTCTCCATGGGGGGGGGGGGGGGGGGGGGGGGGGTGGATGTTACAGTGAGGCGGGGGGGGGGCGCTCACAGCAATTTTTTTAATAATACTATTATTTTCTCCTTTTTCGAAATTTACTTGTCTTTATTGAGCTCGGAAGTATCTACCTCCTGATGCTACCCTTTACCTTTAAAAGACAACTACGTCCTCTGATGGAGTACTGTACCCACATCTGGGCTGGTGTTTATATAAAGTCATGTGCTTATTATTCGTCAAACTGTCTTAATGTAATGAGTCTTAGACACGCAAGTTTCATGAATATGTACATGTGTTATAAACCGAAGACAAGTTACCAGCTCCTCCTGTTATTCTGTAGACAGTATTTACTGCATTAAAGAGCAGCGACATCGTCTCACATATACACTGCCTTGTTCGGGCAAAATGGTGTTGGTCTCACAGACAGAAGTTACCCCGTCTGGGTCTATAGGTCTGAAAATTGGGATAATTTCTCGGGGAAAATCGTGGGTGGTAAGGTTGGCAATTCAAAATGTTGTCATCTCTATCACCTCTCAGTGATCATAACCCTTTACCTAGAGTGGCTTTTAGTCTTTGGGTGATTTCAATGAACAATAGTATGGACAATAGGAGGACAAT
Source organism: Hippasteria phrygiana (assembly GCA_037893225.1). Lineage (NCBI taxonomy): Eukaryota > Metazoa > Echinodermata > Asteroidea > Valvatida > Goniasteridae > Hippasteria > Hippasteria phrygiana. The sequence goes on from JAZGUH010000717.1 coordinate 58,996, forward strand.
AGATGGTCCCCGGTTGAAGGTGTTTACACACTTGTGTGCAAATATTTCTGCAATTATTAGGTCCTCCACGCCAAAAAGGCCAATTTGTAAACGTGACTTAACCAAATGTGACCTGACAAAGATTTTCACTTCATAGTTTGGACGATATCTACACGTAGTATAGCATCCATGTGGTGTGACTCAGTTTCTCTGTCTGCAGTAGAAAAGTGATCTTGACCGCTGAGAAAAAATGGGTTATCAATCAGATTCTTACGCACTGTCTTCTCTTGTTTTGTTTGTTTACTTTCCCTGGAAAATATATTTGCCGCGAACCTTTTCCGCCGACAGGCCTATAGAGCTGGCTCCTTATCACACAGCCCTGGATTCGTCATGCCTGCCTCCCCTCCCAACCTCAAGTCCAAGGTTGGCTATCGCAAGGATTTTTTGTTTTGTTAAGACTTTATCGGATGAACAAAGAATTACCGAACCTCCGGAAAACATGATGCATGTGTTCGTCACAGTTCCTTTGCGATGCGATGCACACGTGCCGCAGATTCCACGTGTACTTGTTCATATTTGTTCCGAGGGTCCGGGTTTCATGGACTTCAAAGACCAATTTCCTGGGCTTCAAAGGAGAAGATATCGCTTCGTAATTGTCCGTCCTAGCACAAACCAAGCGGTAAGGAGCGACAGGCAATACACATCATGGGGCATTTTGGCTGATGTTTAATAACTAAAATCTTGTCTCTGCTTAGGAGTTCCATGAAATTTGAGCCTGGTTGTGGTTTAACCTTTCAAGACTGGCGGGGTGAGGGACCCTCAGATTGCTAGCTTGCTATGCACTCCTCACTCTAGCCCTCATTTCTTGCGCAAGAGTATGGGGATCGCTCAACACAATGCCAATAGGCAACTCAAGGTGTGGGTTACAAAAGACAAGAAAAGACAGAAATCACAGGGATAGAACAGATATTTACTTTTCGTTTGAATTGTGAAAGATTATAGGTGGAGGGGAAGCAGGTTACAGGTAAGGAGTTCCAAAGAGAGGCAGTATGAGGGAAAAACTGTGAATCTCACTTTAGCCAGGTGAGACAGCCAGGCGAGTACAGTGCCTGAAAGTTTGGACAGGGGAACTACCGGTATTAATTGATGAAAGGCCACTGGAACACCTTTCATGGTAGTATCGATATAATCTGGTACTTTGGGCACTTTTTATAAACAAATGAGGATATTTGCTCATTTGTATCAAAGTGCCTCGATTACCAGATCTTCGGTGCTTCTTGCACATGTGATCAAACAATTGATCAGAATGCTGTTATTGACTATCTCTAGCCTGGTTCCTCTCAAGTTCGTTACGTACTGAGTGTAGGGGAGGGAGTCTGGAGACCTGTTCAGTTGGGGTACGATATTGCAATACATGACAAAAAAAGTTTCTTTTAACAACCTATTGAAGATTTGTTTTTATTGTTATGATATAAATTCTGCAAGATTGACTGTCAATTCTTAAGGTGTCTTTGATCCTGAAATCGGAAATTCATGTAGGCCTAATTGATCCAACGGAAAAACAGCGGTCTACACTCTAAAAACTGTGTTTAGCAATTAAACACAATCTTACTATCAGTTTGTCAACATGTTTACAAGCTAAACAGTACGTGTCCAATTCCTAAACATCAGTGTTCAATGGCTAAACACTATCCGTCACTGACTGTCAACACGCTAAACATGTTTAGTATGTAAACGTGTTTACAAACTGAGAGCAAGAAAGTGTTTAAAAAAGTGTTTACTTGCTAAACACTGTTTTTACAGTGTTCATAATTAGGCACTTTCCCTTCTAGGCGCGTCGTGAGGGGTCGCATAAGGTTTTCAATTATAACTCCCCACGACAATTCGTCAGCTCAGAACAGACAGATTGTTTTCTTTCGACAAAATTTAATTCGAAGATTTACTACTTTTTAAAATAGAGTTAAATTTAGTCATTTCATTGGAGGCTATAGTTTTTCATCTGGTGATTTTATGTAGTGATTCATTTAAAAATATTTTAAATAAAGCTTCGATTAGTGTTGCGTTAGTCCTTTCTACTCTGAGTCAACGAACTAGGCGCAAAACGGTGGAGAAAATGAAATTGTATGCAATTTTATGAAATTGTTATCCAATTTTATGGTTGGTAGCAATATATTGGGGGAAAATAACAGCCATTAGGGAAATAAACGCCTGGCAGCATCTTGAAAATAAGCCGGGTGACTGTGTTGAAAGAAATGATCTAGGGTGCGTTTTAGCGGTCATAACCGAACAGGGGCGGATTTGGCTTTTCTTTCAGGGAGGGGTTGTACCATTCACCCACCCGAAAGGGGGTCCGGGGGCATGCCCCCTGAAAATGTTTACATCCAGGGGCTTTCTCCTGCTATCTAAGGCATCTCAGGCACCGTTTAAAGCTGCATAATTTTGTGGTTTTTAAAGAAGAATTTGCTCATATTGGGTTGAAAAATAACTTAATGAACCATGAACCAGGCAATATCAAGGACAATAATATTGATATTGCACAACTTTGCTCAGCAGCCCAAGAGGGGGGGGGGGTTCAACCCCCCCCCCCCCCCCCCCCCCCACAACCCCCTCTCCCTCTAGATCCGCCCCTGCCGAAAACTGATTCTGTTGTTTCTCTTTGTTTAATCATTTTGGAGATTTGGGGATTTCATTATGATTTGTAATTTTCGACTATTTAAAATTCTCAAAGAAATTCACCGACAAGAAGCAACCGAACCAATTCTTGGTTATGACTGGTTGTGACCGCCAAAACGCACCCCACACTATTTGTTAAAAAGAAAATTAGGTCTCTGCTTTTCACTTTTTCTTATGGTTAACGTTTAAGTACGAGACGGGTAGGCCTACCATTAGTTTATCTCCAGTGATTCTTCTAAAGCACACATAGAGAAATCATCGGAAGATGACGACGAAGAAAGTCCACTGTTATGGAGGTGAGGGACCCCCAACAAGTCAACTGCCCGCATTGACACTTGGTAGAAGATCTCAACCATCGACTTTTAGAGGCCGCCACCGTGCTTTCATTACAATAAAATCAAGTTGATATCCAGTACTGGTAACTTTATTATTTATCTTTAAATCTGGCCTACGTTCCCGAACATAGAGATGAAACAGACCGTGACAAATTACCCCTTGGCTTGCTGTGAGGTTATTCACCAATTTATTAGTAATCATCCCGGGGTATCAAATGACAAGAACGTGACATGGTTCGACTTTTTATGAGCAAAGACGCTCAGGCCTATCAGTAAAGACGTGGTATAATCAACGGTGTAGCTGACAATAATTTGATAAAACCAAAAAAAGACAATCTCTCGGGACATCTCTCGAGATGAAGTAATCCCCAGTCCGGGTTTTTTTAGGGGCACCCATTTTCCTTCCGGACAGGAAATCTCCAAAGGCTATATATTAAAGTAACCTAGATATGGAGCCTATAATTATACCAGCACGCCAAAGGGCTTTGGGAGCCCCAAGAGTGTAGTAATGCTTTGAAGAGTCAGTGGTTTAGGTTTACGGCAACCGGTGTGCATGGGTGCCAGTTTGACAGTAATTCAGAAGGGTAAGGGGGCGTTGGGGAAGTTGGGGGGGGGGGGGGGGCGCACGCCCCCCCCCCCCCCATAAAAATCGTGCCCCCCCACACACACTTGCACTCCCCACTGTACATTTCGCAAAAGGTGAAAATAATAGTATTATTAAGAAAAACTGATACTGTGACTGTGTTAGGCCTATTAAGTGATCATGGTTATTAAACTGGCTATGCCGCAGCAGTAATAATGTTCACTTGAAAAAAAAATAATTAAAAATTCACTTGGAAAATAACTTAAACTTCCTCCCTTTCACACCCATTGTCAAGACTTCAAGGGAACAAAAAGTGTTTATTCTTACCATGTTCTTACTAATGCTTTATATGAGACGAATTAAATGAATTAAGTCCATTGTTCAATGGTGAGCTAGCTACGTGAAGCTTTACCCCGCTGATCCCCTTGTTGCGTAACGAAACAATGGAATAAAAGGTTCGGTTCTTGAACGCGCTCAATCGAATTCAATAATGGAGTTTGCAGTCATTTGCTGCCATTTATCCTCGTGCGTTGTACATGTCTCTGCTCGCTCTGCCAAATGTCTTCCAGTGATGACGATTCGTACATATTTCTGAGTTGGAATACGTTTCCAGATAATGTTGTAAAAAGTGACTCAATCGAGACAGAGGCCAATTGATTAGAATTCGTGAATGATTCAAACCAGTGCAATGTACCCTGTATTTTGGACATATCCGATGATGAATTATTTGCTACTTGCGAAGCGGCAGAATCAGAGGCGAAGAAACCTTCTATACTCTTTGATTTGCAAGGCCCCAGCCGACATGGACCCCTGTAACAGATGAAGAAATGGTGGGGGAAAAGCAAGAAAAGGTAACAAGATGTTTGGTTCTCATAATTTTGCGTAGTAATTGTGCTCTCAGTAACTCATTTTGGCTTATTTTTAGACTGTCAACATTCACAGCTCTTACTGTTAATATCAACCATTAGAATGTCCAGCCAGATTGATTTTTAGCCATTGATTTTTCGCCATGCGTGGAGTTGTTATATAAAAATTGCAATTTCTGTGTCGATTGAGCCGTGTTTTTCCGTGTCGAGTTTAAGAATGATGTACAGTTAACCATACATTCTTAAAAATAATCGACACTTTTCTGAACAGAGTGACGTCACAAGAGTAGTTTAATGCATGGTAGGTTATTCATCTTAAAAACCATAACTTATGATCATGAAGTGAAAAGAAGCATACAAACACTAATTGATAAACAGATTAGCAAATCAAAGTGTTTCTGATTTAAGTTGACGCTGCAGTTGTTAAAAGACGACCAAGGACGGAAAATTAGTGATACGACTGCATTTTTTCTTACGTCAGCAAAAGATCGTCTAACCATCTATGTATGTAAACCGACTATTATAAGCTGATTTTAAACAGTGGAGTATTCAGGTATTGAGTCAAGGGTGCACATTTCTCTGAAAAAAGTCCCAACTTGTTTATATTTTAAAGCACGCGGGGCGGGGGAGTCTATCGGTTGTCAAGTGGTGGCGTCTTCACTGATTTTAAAGCCGTTATTTACGGTGAAGCATTTTTTATTTTAAACTGATGACAATTTAGCTTTGTGAAATCAGCCACAGATGAAAATGGCAGTGTTGTAGTCGAGTACTTTTTTCCGAGTACCGAGTACTGCCGAGTACTTAGATTGCCGAGTACCATTCAAGTTCGAGTACTTTGCCAACCGAGTACAAGTACAGGTCTCCGAGTCCGAGTACTTGTATTTCCGAGTACGAGTCCGAGTACTTGTATTTCCGAGTACAAGTACGAGTCCGAGTTCACTGTGCTTGAAGTAAGGATGGGACGTTTACACGTTTAAACGAAAAAAATGCAAATCCATTTAGAAATTTCCCCAAACGTTTAAACGGAACTAAAATTTCAAAAGTTTTTTTTACAAAGAATCTACGATCTTTGAAAACGCGGATGTTAAATACATTTTTCAAACCTGTGTCTTTGTCATTATTTTAGTCAGTAATATGCAAGTTTCCAACACAAAACACTCTCTCCTTCATGGAAAAAATACCACTTCCCGACGTGACATCACTGACTGCGCGACGGTCAACGTTAAACCGCCATCTTGAATTCATTATGTATTCATGATCATGAATGCATTAAGTTGGGATTTAAGCCAATAGGGGGAAAGGTGTGCTGTGTTTCGGGCCGTGTTATGAATATTTAACAGGTCAATCGCCATGACAATTCATAAATATTTAAACCAGAATCCCCTGGCCTTATAAGGGTGGGTAATTTGAATTTGAATGCCTGTATCAGAAAGCGCCAATGCCACTCAAAAGTGAGATCAACGATCACCAAAAAGGGATGATCCAAGCCTGGCATCGGCATGGGGAGGGGGAATTCCAACCGCGATATTGCCCGGAGGATTGGGATTTTGGAAAACGAGGCAAGATCTGAAGACCACCTCCTGCGGAGTTTGCGCCGAAACTTCGCACGAAACCATCGAACGACCATTTTGAGAACACCTACATCGGCGTTTCACATTATGATTGGCCCAATTAGTACGGGTTCACGGCTAGATATTTGTCCGGTTCGCTCGTGGCCCCCGCCTTGCAAACAGGACGCTGGCAAGGGCTGATCTCTTTGAGCTCTCATTGGACAGATTTTGCATGACCTGTGACGTAGCATGCAGCACACAAACTCATTGCTACAGCTGTTTATCATGTAGCGCGTGCTAGCTGCATGCGAAGGTCATGATAAACTTACCCATAATGCCATCCGTACTTCCTTCACAAGATTATGTGAAGCGACATCAGCCCTTCCCATGCCCAGCGCCCTGTTTGCAGCGCGGGGGGTACAGGCGAATTTGTCCGGACGGTGCGCAGAGGAAGTCGATTTCTCCGCAATCAACCATTTGAAAGTACAAATAAAATACTAATTGAGGCCGTGGTAAGTCAAGCCATACGGTTCTTGTTATCGAGTATTGCTATTCGAGTACGAGTACCTTGATGATCGAGTACAATTTCGACACGTCGAGTTTAAGTACTTTGCTGCCGGAGTACGAGTACCGTCAGTTGGAGTACGAGTACTTTGACATTCGAGTACAAGTACGAGTACGAGTACTCTAAAAACGGTACTCGAGTAGTACTCGAGTACGAGTACCGAGTACGAGTACTGCAACACTGGAAAATGGCCTTAACCTGAAACATATAAAATAACAAATTACATAATTAAAACCTCTTCTTCCCCTATGTAACAAAAACAGTTTAATCACTCAACACATCAAACGATTTTCATTTACATTTCCCCAACATAAGTAGCTTTAATCCTGAATACTATTCTTGGCAGTATGTGCCCATGCAATCAAACTGCGCAGCATCAATTGGAAAATTGGAATTTGGGGTGACACCACTTATCTCAAGAAATCAACAAATATATTTGTGACTGTAGTTTTCGTTTCCCCAGTGTGGAAGTAGGCCTCGATTCCGTCAGTCGTGTCGTATCTCATTTACCGAGATCTTCAGTGTAATATGAATTACGGGCGCATCATTGACCGCTGACTGACCTACGGACGAGACACGAGATAGTCAGAGCGAGCCTGTCCCGGTTCACCCAATTATCTTCTGACTTATGAGGACTAGTAGTGGTTAATGCTAATTAGCATACTATAGGAGACTTTTGAGACGCGTGGTGGCAGCAGACACACCGGTCCTTTTCCATTGTTCTCAGTATTCGTGCGCATGCTCAGAACTACGCACGCATGCTCAGAATTACGCGAGCATGCTCAGAACTAGCAAACACGACCGGTATTTCTGCTGCCACTAGCGTCTCAAAAGTCTCCCAATGCTCCTGGTTTATGAATTTACGCAATAAGCCAGTTCGGTATTTCAACTGCGCATGTGCACAATGACATTTTATCCCGAATGACGCGCGTGTGAACGCAAAAGGTGGTCGCGCGTGTGAACGCAAAGGGTGCGTTCGAGCGTGTTACTCGTGTTAACACGAGTATACTCTTGAGCACACGAACGGCAGGAGTATGACCCGAGGGTAACCGAGAGTATACTCCTGCACCGGAGGTGTCGTCACGTGATTGTTTCCACTTAACATTTTAATATGGCGGAAAGTAAACATTTTGGACTTTCCCAATGAAGTTTTGTTATCGTTTTTCGATTGTTGAACTGATCTTTGGATTATTTATTGTCATAAATATGATACATAACGGAAAATGTTAAACTATATTCAAATTTGTGTGCACATCCAATGGAAGATTGTTCGCGTAGTTGGCAAACGTTGGCAACGTTCGCGTGAGTGAAATGCAGCTCTTACCTTGACCGTTCGCGCGACACGGTTCAAGAGTAATGCGCACGCAACATTTTCCTGCACCCGCGAGTATCAAGAGTAACACGCTCGAACGCACCCAAAAGGTGGTCGCGCGTGTTAAATTCAATTAGAATGGGCGTTCGCGTAACATGGCGTGACATTACGTCAACAATTTGATCCCGAACCTTTGACTTTTGAGATACCGAACTGGCAAGGGACCAGTCTGAAGTCTCATTCCTCCGTTTTGAACAACCTACACGCAATTTCGATCAATTGAGGGTCGAAATGTTCGATATTTGTTTTATTGCTTAAAATGCTAGTTTATGTAAAATTGAATCATACTGTGTTTGCGTCGTTTGCCTGAAAATCATTGACGAGGGTTTTAAAGTTTGGTTCGGAAAAGTCGTACCCTTGAAAACCAGATAGTAGGCCTACGCATAGTGATTGGGCAAAATATGTTTAGAATTTTGCCCATTTTCAAGGGATATTCGTGTACATTTATATTCTACTTTTGAATGATCTTTACAACCATAGCAACTTTAGGACGAACGCCTTTTCCGCCTCCAAGGCAATGTGCTCCTTTATCATATAAAATATATATCATATAAAATATACCTCAATGATTTCGAGGGGGGGGGGGGGTGGGGGCAGGGTAGGCATTTCATCTCTGTGACCCGGGTTCGAACCCGCCTGGGCCAACACGCGGATTAGGCTTTCAGTCCGTGCCAAATTTTCTGGGCTTTCCTCAGAATAGAGTTGCGGAGTTTTCACGTGTCTTCAGGCTTCTAACCTATAGTGCCACATTCGCTTTGAGGATGCTTGATTCTGTATTCCATAACTAGATAAAAAATAACCAAATAATAGAATTTAACTTTGCATAGCGATTAAAGGTATGCGGTTATACTTACTCGTTTCTCTGCAGTTGCCGCGTGGGTTATGTATCGCCCATAATACAGTCCAGACAATGTGCCAAACTTGCCTCGGTCCCATGGCAAAACGTCAGCGTGTCAACCACTCACATTGCAAAGTAGTTGTCCAAAATAACGGTGAGGAAAAACGCAAAATATACAACACAACAATCCCCCAAACGACAGTACGCCAAATCAATCAATTAGTACTTTTTCTTACCCGCCGTAAGATTTCGAGCTTTATAAATACATCCATGCCGCACCAATCCGAATGCTGCGAGAGTAATGAACAGGTTCGCTTTATCTGTGTGCTAACCCTTACTCTTGACAAAATATTAGTCACAGATACGTAGAGCCAATTTAAAAGCGCCTTTTCCCCGAAGGATGTCGTGTTGCAGGTTGTTATGTGTCAGTGTGTCGGAATTTAAAGCGACCATACACTAGGATTTTCATGACTTGGCGAATACGATGTGCCCTGCTGTTTTCTTTTGGTTTTATGCTGTTGCAAATTTAGACATATTGAACAGAAAATTGTATTGACGGCGCTTTATATGTTGCCAAGTTGTAATTTTAAATGTTTGTTTACAGAGTTAATATCTTAATATAATTCCAGAAAGGGTGCTTTTAACTTAAAACCCCTTGCGTACGGATGACGCCGTATGGCGTAAAAACGTGGCACCAGGCCGGATGACGCCATTTGCCGCCGTTTGTGCAGTTTCAATCCATTGTTGGATTATTGTTTGTTACGCTTGACTGCACAAACACATTGTAGCGGTTCGCTTGGCTGCCAGAACCACCGCGACACCCCGACGTCTCCCGTAAAACCGTACTCAAGGAGTTAAACCAGTTGAGTTGTTACAGCTTGAAGGTGGAAGTTCACTAAATGATATAAATTGACAGAGACGGCAATGATAACTGCATGAGTGCGCCCTCTTGTCCTCAAAATGTGTCTATATTGTTTACTTGAATTGTGCAGACTTGAAATGAATTGCTATTTCTGCAACTTAAAAATCGGGACAAATACTCAGAATACTCTCCAAGGTGTTCAAGATACACACCACTGAAGTTTGATTTACTTTAATTTAGTATATTTTATGTTATTTAATTTTATTTTAAATGGGTACTATGACTTTGAGGTGTTGTGAGGTGTCTATATAAACTCCTCAAAAAGTTCGGAAACTCGAGTTTGACAGACGATTTCTCTCTTGTTTCCAACTCCTTTTCCTTAAAATTGGTATCATTTGAAAGCCCTGTTATTCTTCTTTACGATGATGTGTCATTTGTTATGATTAAGCAATTGGGGGATGTGCAGCACAGCTGAATATGGGTGTGGGTGTAAAGTGAAATGTTACAAAATGCATTGCTATTGTCCAAAAGTGTATTGACTCTTGCTGTTAGGAGTTTGGTGAATTGGTGTGTCTGGAATGATTCTCTGCTTACTAACCAATATTTAAAGGTTGTAAGCCATAAATGTGCAGGAAAAGTTTAGAAATCCACATGGCCTGTCACAATAAATTGCCTCCGGGATAGCAACTCTGTTGTTAATGTGCTTGCGTTTCAAACAGAGTAACAACATTTGTCATTTTATGCACTCAAACACCCAGAAGTCTCTCTCACAGTACAATGCAACACTCTATCACTAACAAAAGAAAAAACAAGACGTAGGGAAAGTCTTTTTTTCTGGTTTAATCATTGAACAATTTTTTTCATTGAACAATGTTAAGTCAAGAGCCTCAGTAGCGGGTGGACGATCCGAATGCAGCCACAACAGCCTGACACCTCCTCCTCATATACTGTTCACGAGCCGGCTCACACGTTGCTGTGGGATGGCGTCCCATTCATCAATCGGGATCTGTTGCAGATCTGTTGCACATTCCCATCATCCAAGCAAAAGGGGAATGCACTGTATGACAATAGCAATGCATTTTGTAACATTTCACTTTACACCCACCCCCGATATTCAGCTGTGCTGCATATTCCCCAATTGCTTAATCATAACAAATGACACATCATTGTAAAGAAGAATAACAGGGCTTTCCAATGATACCAAATTCAAGGAAAAGGAGTTGGAAACAAGAGAGAAATCGAACTTGAGTTTCCGAACTATTTTTGAGGAGTTTATATATGCATGTGTATGCACGTTTATGACAACTCGCGTGCAATTTTTACGGCTATTTGGCAGCATGTATTTAGATCACTACGTAAACTAGGTTTAAGAACACTTCCACCAAGTTAATTCGACAAAATCAACTGCAGTTTCCCTGTGTGCTGATTTGGATGAAGGTTAGCGGTTTGCAATGATGAGGGTTTCCGCTTCAGATAATCAGCGAAGGAAATGCTCTAATTGAAGTCTGGTCACGATGAGCGCTTTAGCACTATCGAGAATCCTTCAAGTTGATATTAACACAACCAGGGTCTTTCACCGCGGCCTTGATGGACTGCTCAAATACGGACTATTTACCAACGATGCATTGCAACATAAATAATAATATATTCCAACCATGATACAGCAATTTTGCTCACATCTTAAAGATTGTCCGAACCATAGCTTCATTAAGCAATGGCGTGTTCAGACAGTTAAAAAAATGGAGACGTTCCCCATTTTGGCGTGAGAGCAACTTTAAGGCGTTATCAGCTTTGGACTTGATCACCACTAATATTATATTAACCCCCCCCCCCCCCCCTTAAAAAGCAACAAAACAAGAAACATAATACATAACGATCAAAACAGTGAAAGACGGTTCATTTTTGTTCTATTTTACAAAAGGTGGTGCATATCTAGGACACCGTGGGAAGTTCGAATCAGTTCGAGAAATAATGACAATACACGTGTGAAACTCTTGACGTATACAAACATTTTGAGCACAAGAGGGCGCTCTGCAGATTTTCAAACAGAAATGGAGCGTTTCGTCTAATGCGATATATAAATACGTGTAGTTGTATTCATTTTACGAATTACTCAAGAATGTGACTTTTTGGTGATGAAAATACTTTCATCAAAGGCAACAGCTGCATATTGACATTTTCCTCAACACGATGAATAGATGGGAAAGCCGACTTTTATTTTTTTGTGTCCACAAGTGAGTCTTTTAACTTAACACGATATATAAATTACACAACTCTTATGCAACACGAAACAACAAATGGTAGTGATGCAAAAAGTGCAGGTCAGTAAGCAAGTATACTATACAAGAAATACATTTGTATTATGTACACATAAATTTGTATAAGAATAAAATATATTTTGTACCATAAAAAGAAGATAAGTTGATTACTAATTCTATTCCTGCCTGAGGGTGTCAAAATGCTGACGTTACTAGTAAATAAGAAGTAAATTCGGGAACTAATTTGACGAATGGTTGGTAGCTATCTAACAATGCGAATGCACAGTGATATTCAAGCGCAAAGGACATTCGTGTTGAAACAATGTATTAGTGGTCCCCTCTTAGTTTAGCACGCAAACATTGCTACGGATAACCAGCGTAACGTTAACCATGCTCTTTAGGCTATTTCCAGACGGTCCATGCGGGATGGTTCGGGCAAAGCTAATCCCTCAAATTTAACCACGCTCAAGCATGCTAAAAAATGTCAAATTTGAAAATATATAACTATAATGGTACATTTACATTTAGAAAACTATTTGTTACCGGTACTGCGCAAGTTACAATAAGTAAACATAACTTACATGAGAGGTTTGGTCGTTTCCCGACGTAGTGTATGAAGCACTGTATACTCAGTGCTTCCCAAGAGCCCGTGAAAAAAATCACATGATAACCCGGGCGGGACTCTAACCCACGACCCCATGGTTATAGCAGAAGGTTATGTGTTTGAGTCCGGCCCGAGTAAGCCCGTAGGCTCTTGGAAAGCACTGAGCACACAGTGCTTTTATACTATGTCGGGAAAGGACCAACATCTCTCTTGTAATTTATTTAATCTCCGGCGCAAATTCCATCTTCTCAATAAGTAACGTATTTTAGTAGGGAGTTTAACTACACTTATAAGTGACATACTCTACAGATTTATACGCGAACCCACTATTGATCTAACTTCGCGCAATTATTGAACATATAGGGCTTGACAAGCAAGCTTTCGTGCATGGAAACATCACCCATTGTCAAACCAGAATGATTATTATAACCCTTAATCAAATTAAAGAAATGGATTGTTCAAACATTTTACAACCTCTTTGCAAATTGTCACGCGAAGTACTGATTTACTCAGTCTATACCCACACAATTTAATGGACATGCATAGGGTTTCTCATCACTGACGGCCGGATTTGATATTTAATTTCAATGGTAATGAAAGTACAAGACGTACAAGAAACATGCCATCGTTGTGAGATCAGATGCACGGGTCTTTACGACAGAGGCTTGTTTATTGCGTCTATGGACGAAACCACCCTGAGATTATTAAGGGCTCTCAACTCCATCAATTGGTGTCGATGTCCATCGTGGATTGTGCATGAACATCGTGGAGTATTACACGGGCGTCTTTAGACCAGAATGCAGATAAGAGCGTTTTTCATCTACAATAGCCAATTCTATTTAACAATCGTCATTTCACATTTCACAACAATGCTCCCACACGAAACTTGCGATACTTGGGTTAATAAAAAATTGTTGCTATGGCTCAAAACAATGTCCGTAATTTCGCCACTGATATTTTTGTTGGCGCAGCTATTTTGCCATGCTCATGCGTATTTGTCTGCAGCACTGGGCTTTATTCCAAGAGACTCGGACAACATAAACCGATGACACACTCTGTCGATGCTCACGAGTCTTTTAGGGATATGGCGGACACAATAGGAGGGCGCTATTTGATTTGGGTAAACCTTTTGTATGTCAACAAAAGGTTTACCCAAATCAAATAGCGCCCTCCTATTTATTTATTTATTTATTTATTTATTTATTTATTACATTTCTTTACCCAGGGTGTGCCCAAACAGTTTAAAACTGGTTTCCATTGGGGCCCTGCATATTATTAGTTAAAACTGAATATTTACACATTCATACACAATATTTAAACAAATACAATAATGTTTACACAAATATATCTATTTTCGGGTAACTTTTCAACTCTCCAGAAGCCTATTGCTGATTTACGGGATGGGCGAAAAACCCGCGAAAAAAACCTTTTAGGGTGAAAAACAAGGGGAAATTCCCATCCGGCTCCAAAGTATTTTGGCAACCAAGTTTATAACTCCGCAGATCAGCGTAAATGACAGAAATATCACTGATAGATGGCTTTACGTAGCTCCGATTTAAATGTACTTAAGGAGTTTATGGTTCTCATTTGTTCAGGCAGATTATTCCATATACTGGCACCACTCACAGCGAAACTTGTCACGTAGCATTCCTTTTTGGCGAAAGGAACTTTCAGTGCCATTTGGGTCGATTGTCGTGTTTCACGAATCACTGTAGTGGTGTGAACAGATTTGTCATGTACAAAGGAGTCATTTTGTTAAGGCTTTTGAAAACAAGGATAGCCTTTTTGGACTGAACTCTTTCTTTAAAAGGAATCCAATTTAGTCTGGCAAACATATCAGCTGAGGGGGTGAGGGAGGTACATTTAAGGATTATCCGTGCGGCTCTTTTTAGACATTTGTTGAGGGTATTGTCGTGAGATATGTACCTTCCTCCCCACACCGTACAGCAATACTCTAAAGATGGCATAACTAAACTTACAAAGAGTGTGTGCAGGCTGCTTTGGGGAACGTAATCACGAATTCTGTTTAACACACCCAATTTAGACGAAACAGTCTTCCTTACGTATTCAACATGTGTACCCCAACTTAATGTTTCATCAACAACTACACCCAAGCATTTACAAGATTTCACTTTTTCGATAACCTTATCAGCAATGCACACGTTCAGGTCGACGTTGGATATTTTCTGCCTTGAACCAATAAGCATACATGGTTTTGTTGGCATTTAATGCTAGTTTGTTTCTTTGGCACCAGTTGTGAATACTAGCAAGAGCTACATTCAAGTTCCTTTCTATTTCGTTAATACTAGAGGAGCTACAAGTTAACGTGGAGTCATCTGCATACATAAATAAGTTGCAATTTTGGGGTATACAGGATGGAAAATCACTGCTATAAACAATGAATAAAAGTGGCCCTAAGATCGACCCTTGTGGAACGCCTATGCCTATGGGCAAGACCTTCGATATTGTGCCCTTAATATTTACAGACTGACTACGACCGTCTAGGTACGACTTAAACCAATTAATTCCAGAAGATGACAAATTCAGCTTCTTCAATTTGCCTAGTAGGATTACATGATCCACACAATCAAAAGCTTTACTGAGATCTATGAACACGCTACCTGTAACTTCACCTTGCTCCATAGCCCCAAAACACTTGTTTGTTAAATCGTGTAGAATGCTTTCAGTTGAGTGCAAGGGTCTAAATCCCGATTGGCAACTAGGTATCAAATTGTTATCATCGAGGTAGCTATATACTGCCGAGTGCACCCATCTTTCTAGAATCTTAGAGATAATTGGCAGTATTGAAATAGGCCGATAATTACCTGTGCTACATTTATCTCCTCCCTTGTGAATTGGTGTTACCAAGGCGTGTTTCCAATCTTTAGGGTATTGCTCGCATGTTATGGAGAGGTTAAAAATATACGTTAAAGATTTATTAATATAAGGGGAAGCAATTTTAATAATTTTAACACTGATGCCATCCGGACCTGTTGCTTTCCCAACCGACATGGATGATATTTGCTTTTGAACGAACTCTTCTGTAATATTAGGTACAGTGCATTCTTCAAGTTCATCCAAAGAATCAACGATAGAGGCGTAGGTATCATTGTTTTCAAGTTCGCCCGATGGGCAATTTCTAGCTGTACGTTTTCCTATTGTAGAAAAGTGTTCATTTAATGTATCAGCAATGTCAGTTGGATCGTCAATATTTTCTCCATTTGGGGAAGTGATAGAATTTGGAGCAATTTTCTGTTTTTTAGGAAGTACCTCCTTTAGTTTTTTCCATAGCATAGATGAATTGCTTCTATTTTCTTCTATGGCTGATGTATAGTATTCGCTCTTCTTAGTGCGGATTCTATTAGTTACATTAATCCGCAGCTTTTTGTAAGAGTCCTAATCGATCTGTGAGCCTGAGTGTTTTGCGATTTTTTGTGCACGATCCCGCTGTCTCATATGTTTAAGAATTTCGCAATCGAGCCAAGGCCATATCCCTAAAAGACTAATTGACAACTTGTACAAAATTAAGTCAGGGCCTGAAGACTCGACTGTAAGCGGCTTAAAAACCTTATACACAGAGTCTGTGGCAAGATTAACTCAACAACTTTGTTCATCGGTGTCCCACAAGGTAAGCGTGGTTCTGTCTGCTAGCTCTATGGCCAAATTTAGTCAAGGCTTTCTCTGTATACAGAGAAAAGTTCGTGCGTTCCAGCACAACCGTTTCACCGTTTAGTGCTTATCGGATAGTCAGTTGGGCATTAATTCGGACTCGGTGTAAGCGTCTGACGTCGTGCTCTTGAGCCGGACCTGCCGTAGGCTGACCTGCCTGCTGGTCCGTCTGGACCCGCAGTGCAGAGTCTCCCTCATCTTGGACCTGAAGTTGTCCGACAGGAAGGCATAAAGGAACGGGTTGATTGCGCTGTTGCTGAAGTAGGCCAGGTAGGTGAAGGCCGTGACTAGCGCGCTCCCCACCGTCTGGTCGCCGAACATGGCGAAGATACTCCAGACGAACATGAGCTGAAGCGGGAACAGGCAGACAGCGAAGCACACCACCATGACGATGAGCAGGCGGATAACCTTCCGCCGGGCGTGCATGACAGCCTGCGCGTTCCGCTTGCGCTTGCTGGGCGTCTTCTTCATGCACTGGCGGGAGAGGGCGTGTGGGTTGGCCCGCCCGTAGCCGGGGGAGCCTTGCGTGTTGTTGGCCACAGGCTCGTACTTCCTGTTCACGTGTCGCTTCTCCCCTTCGGACTTGCTGCCGAGGCGCGACTTGACGCCGTCGTGAATCCTCCCCGGGCTGAGATGATGTGAAGGATCATCTCTTTCTATACCTGTGGTTCCCGTGGCGGGGCCTGGATCGGGACATGAGCTCTGACCGTTTGTGGTTTGGTGAGCGTTCAGCACGTTTTCTGATTTCGACATTGCCCGGCAGGATCCGATCCCGTTGGAATCGGCGCCGGCTTTCTCGATTTCGACTGTGCAGGAATCGCCGTGATCGCGAGCTGACGTGGCTTTGTCACCGCCAGAGCAGAGAAGAATATCATTGCACGATCGCCAAAGTACTGCGGTGTGATTATTCGATTCCTCTGTTTCTGTTTGTGCGATTTCGGTGTCGCTCACATCATCGACAAAGAATGGGCCAATCTTCTCCGGGACGTCGCCGTTGTTGTTCGTGTTGGGTGGATTGTTGCTGGTATTACGGAGTAATGTTCTGCGCGGAGTGTCCTCACTGTCACTGTAAGCGCTAGTACTCTCCCCTGGGGGTGGAGAGATCTGCGGTCCAACATGGATCCGCAATCCTTCCCCATGGGGCAATGGGCTTTTCTCTTCCAGACTCGAAACAGCTTTATTCCCTTTATACGTCACCCTCACGGTGGCTTTTGACTTGCCACTGCCCTGACCTGGCAACGCCGTCAAAGAACCGTTTCCAGTTCTACTTCGCTCCCACAGCCCCTTACCGATCCTCGTGTACAGCACGAGCATGATGAGCAACGGCGCCAAATAGCATACGACAATCATCACTAGGCCTTGAATTTTGGCGCCATATTTAACGAAGTGGTACGCCGCGCCGCAGTAAATGTTACCCTGCTGGCGCTCCAAATCAAAATACACGAACATGGGTATGCTGATGATGATACTCAACAACCAAATCACAACGACCACGCCTATCAGACGCTGAACTGTTAGAATACGTTTGGTCTGAAAGGGATACAGAATCACGATGTACCGCTCCACGGAAATAACCGTTAGCATGAATACAGAGGCCGTGGTCGTCATGGTGATGGTGGCCTTGTGGGCCTTGCAGATGAACGCCCCCAGCCCCCAGGAGACCTGGATGAAATACATCAAGGTCGGGATGATGCAGCAGAGCGTCACCAAGAGGTCGGAGATGGCCAGGTTCAGCAAAAAGAAATTTGTGACGGTGTGCATACTGCGGTTGCGCACGATGACGTAGATGACGAGAAGGTTGCCAGTGAAGCTTATCAAGAAGACTGGGACGAAAGTGGCTATTAGAATATCCTTGACCGGATGGACGGCGTAAAGGTCAAGCGTTGTCCAGTTGTCGTTTGAACTCGTAAATTCTGCAGATAAAAATAGAAATGTGTTATCCCGGTGTGGCATTATTTGCAATTTTTAGAGTAAACATTTTGTTAAAAACATTACCGGGATTTGATTTTGCGAACCCCATGAACGTACCAGTGCTCGAAGAACTGAGCTATCTTGCACTATGTTGGTGGTCTCTCAATCTTTGTTTTTTTTCGGGGGGTTAGTCAGAAGTCATAAACCCAGTCTGTATAAACCAGGGATTATGCCCAACAATACAGGCTTGGAAAAAGGAGCTGAAAAGAGGGAAACCCTGTGAATAAGAACACGACTTTAAAACGTAAGGTTCACAGGTTTCAATATTACCTAGTCAGTTTCTCTTGTGGAAACTGGAAACAAACTTGTTTATCTTTTTCGAGTTCCAGAACTAAATGAAACGAGGCCAGAGAGCCGCACGACCGCTGTTTCTATTTAAACATAAACAAGCTTTCGAACTCAGCTATCAGTTTCACGTATAATCATTGTTAAGGCGTGGATAAGGCCTGCATATGGTGAACAACTTTCGAACTCGGCTATCAGTTTCACGTATAATCAATGTTAAAGGGCCTGTCACACTGGCCACGATAACGATAACGAAAACGAAAACGATGCGAATAAACGCTCCCTATTGGTAGATGGAACGCGCGCGTATTACACGCACGACAAGTGACCAATCAATGCCGTTTATTCTCACCATTTTCGTTATCGTCTTCGTTATCGCGGCCAGTGTAGGCGTGGATAAAGGCCTGCTTATAGTATTAAACCAAAAAGAGGAGAAATGAGGCTTTTACGAAAGTAAACCAACGTGTCGGAACGTGTTTTAACTCAGTTGCTGTACAAATCCCACATTTTGTGAAATCATAACTATCTCCATCACTACCCTCGTCAAATTTGCAGTAAGGCCTGTCCAAATAAGCCGTTTCTAACTCGAATAATCTAATTCGGTTGAAAGCGTCTAGATAGCCAATGAAATCAATTACAATAAGCATAAGCGGTATTTGCTCGTCGGTTTTTGGTACACAGGGGGCAATTGCGATCGTGAGGTTTGGATTTCTGCAAAGATGATAGGATCATGCTTGCTGGGGCCCTGAAGGGCCGTACTCATATCACATGCTGTGTCGAGGTTAACCAAGAAAAAAACCTCTTTGATGTATTACGAGAACATTAAACGGCGCCTTCCCGCTACAGAAACAATGCATGTGGGAATAATATTCGCCGGAAAAATGGGCGGGAATCCAATCAGGTGTTACTTGTGGAAAAATGATACTTTTTACGTCGTTTGTTATAATATTTAGAGTTGTGGAAAGATTCTTTCTCAGCTCTTTAGGGATGAAGAAAACAAAGTACCGTGCCAAAAAATGAAAAAACAAAAACAAAACAAAACACACAGAAAAGAAAAAACAAACAAAAAACACCACGTAATGATTGACTTTAAACTGTTTTTAAAACATCAGAGAAGCCGCCGAATGCAAGTCTATAAAAGCCACTCTAGGTGAAGGGCCACAACAGAGGTGGTGGGGTTGGCCACATTTTAGGTTGGGTCCAGATCTAAGTTAAGGAGAAATTTTCAACAGATTCCAAAGAAATTATCCCAATTTCCAGACCTGGAGGCCCCATATAGACCGATCGTGGTTTAAGATTCAATAGTATCTTGCTCATGGACATCAGCACCGTGATTGAGTCCAGTACATTAGAACACAAGGCCACAACACTAAACTGCAAAGAAAATGTCTTTATATGCGAGAGTCTTCAAAGCCAAACAATATGCAAAGTTTCAAAGTTCAAAGTCCTTAATGTTGTGTTTCAAAATTGCGCTTTTCCCTTCACTTTTGCTCGGTGCCTTTCATCCCAGCTAATTGAGTTTGCAAGCCAATATTAGAACCTTTCATCAGAGGGAATTAATAAGCTGATACATCTGAAATAAAAACCAACTCTTATCGCATAAAAAGCACAAAAAGGGTAATTAATCTAAAACGTTGTCAAAAGTCGGAACCTGTTGTATTTTTGCTTTTATTGAGATCACCCAATACAAGGCTAAAAGCCACTCTACGTAAAGGGTTACGATCAGAGGTGGTGGGGTTGGCGACATTTGAAATTATCAACAATTTTACCACTCTATTTTAAGCCAAGAAGGCTGCAGTACGGAAGTGACGCATTTCAGATGAACCACCAGTATGCCTTAATGCCAAAGCTTAGAGGAGAATTCATGCAAGTTAACCAGATAGTATACAAATATGAACCGTCAACGAGTGATACAGTATAACCTCCCAGTTTTATAACACCTTATTCATAGATTTTCAGAATAAATTAGGCATTTACCTGCATGTATATTTTTGGAATACAAACATTCTGCGAGAAATCCCCCTTGACAAAATGTCCCACCTGACCCCCCCCCCCCCCCCCCCAAAAAAAATTCACTGTGTATAAAACGGGTCGTGCCATTTGAAACCGAATACGCCGCTTTCCGCTGCAGTAGGCCTACTTAGATTTTACACCTCTGGTTGCTATGGTATGATACTCGGAAAGCTATAGGATACCGGTAGTACTTTTGGGAGGTGGGCTAGTCTTTTTGAGAGCGAGTGGTGATAAAGTAAAACGTGTAAATACCATGTGACACGTTCTAAGCCAATCAAGTGAGAGGTGTCATTAAAATTGCGGGTTATTCCATTAACAACAGGAGACCTTATACTTTTAGACCTTATACTTTTAGACCTTATACCTTTAGACCTTATACTTTTAGACCTTATACTTTTAGACCTTATACTTTTAGACCTTATACTTTTAGACCTTATACTTTTAGACCTTATACTTTTAGACCTTATACTGTTAGACCTTATACTGTTAGACCTTATACTGTTAGACCTTATACTTTTAGACCTTATACTTTTAGACCTTATACTTTTAGACCTTATACTTTTAGACCTTATACTTTTAGACCTTATTATTTCATCACTTTATGTCCCTTGCTTGCAATGGAAAGTTACATGTTAAAAAACTCAATTAGGTGATTTATAAACATCAACGTCCCGAGATTGTGATACAGGGATGGCACTGACAGGTTTATATCACGGTCTTTGTCATTTGTTTGGGTTGAGCTCACTCTGTTATAAAAAAAAAAACCAGTCTGAAAATGTTGGACAACGAGGTTGTCCAAAAAGTTGGACCAAACATGGCGCATATATGCATCAGTGCATACAAATAATTGGAAGGCAGAAGCCGCACGTTCCAGCATAGGCAGCCAAACATCTTTGCTTTAAAATTTGAAGTCGTCACAACTTTCTATAGATCTGGTGCAATCCAGGCACCATGCCTAAACAAAACTATCAACAGGGTCTAAAAGTTGAATAAAGAATAACAGCTTAAGCATAAGTACAGATTATTGACAGACAATAGTTGCACACTCAACCTTATACACACAATAAACCTTGCCCAAGTTGAATATCGGCTTAGGGTACATGCAACCTACTGCCTCAAAAGCACTCTTTCCACCCCCACCTTAGTGATCTAAAAAGCAAACGATATACAAAAATCATCAAACATGAAAGACATCAAACATGAAAGGCATCAACGTAACCAAACAACGGCTACAAGAGTGTTGATTTTCTGCCTGCCACACATCGTCGTTTCACACTCTTCGATGATCGAGTCCGCAAACACACAACAAACATGGCAAACAAACTGCATTGATTACTTTCAACTTTGTTCACGTTATTACTTGTAGTGAACATTGGAATTAACGTAAGGGCACCTCACCATGAAAAAAGGAATTAAAACCAATATTGACATTGCGTGGGTGTGAATGTTGTTTCTGAAACGGCACTCGGGGCTCCGTTTTATCGGGAAAAGCTCTACTAACAATAAAATCGAGTTTGTTGAGATATCTCCCGACTATTTCCCAGAAGAAATGACTTTCTCGGCAGTGACAATTCACACAGCGGCAAAGTACTCTATCTGCTCTACACAGCGCGTGCACATGAGCATTGCTCAAGTTTAAAGTTTGATTTTTGTTCAGATATCACGCGTCATCTAATGGTTTAGGCTTTTCTTCTTTTATGAGTGAGGGTTATCTAGAACTCAATGGGTTTTTTTTAACAAAGGTGGGTGCCAATAGTACTCAAAAATACAAGTCACTACAGTTTTCACAGTCAACCGTGATTTTGTTTAATAGTAAACAAAATAATAGGTGGAATCAATTTACGCGAATGTACAATAAACGCGAATGTGTTCGCACGAGTTTAATATTTCTGCCTGCTACTAGAATGTATCGAGAGCTACATTAACCCGTCTACTATTTCAACTTAAACATTCCCTCAAAAAGGTTCATTTACTTGTGCAATGTTTTACAAACACAAATGACGGAGAATCACCGAACCAGACTAACAACACTGGACAATAAACCACAACTCTAGCCCGACACACACTGATCTGATTTTATCCCAACTTTGAACTAATTTTCATCCCATGTGATGCACTAGACTATTTGAACAGCGAGGCTACGGCTCTATATCATCCTCCTCGGTAATTAATTCTAAGCCACTGACTGCTTGCACCAAATGAATAGGCTAAGGCTATCAATTTCAGGATTTATTAACGTACACGTAAATTTGCTGAGCAGTTCCCTGAAATGAGGCCCATGGCATTAATGTATATATATTTATTGACCGGGCAAGTTTGACAGCGCACAATGAGGGCACGAATCGAAAACTTTCTACCAAGACATTGATAATAACAGAGCAATTGCAATAGAACATTTTTGTAGACAACCTTATTTGCTTCTTGCAATCATGTTGCCCTGTGCCCATGTTATCTGCAAATGTTATTCCGAACGCACCTGCATTCAAAGATGTTTCTCATCACACTTATTTTTACATCTCTATTTACAAATTTACGAGCTATAGCAGTTGCCCCTTCCAAAATCGCACCTTCCAAAATCGCACCTCGCCCCACGATATCCATCAATAACACTGACTGATGTTTACCCTGGAAATACCGGCTTGAGTGAGCCTCTTCCCTGGGGGAAATCAGAACACACCTTCAAGGGGAAGGGTGAAAAAACTAATCAGGAGCTTTGGGAACGAGGTGCCCACGGCCTGACAGTGACTAATAAGGGATTATTAATCAAATATTTTGGACCCAAAGTTGCTGTTGAATTATAACCTTAACTTTGGTAAACCTAATGTTGCACATAAATCTCTGTGGGCTAAACGGGCCCGAAGAAAGCGCGGGGGGGGGGGGGGAGTAACCCATCTCGGAAGATAAAGTCCTTGCAAAACCGAATAACAAGGAGGAATGAGGGGCCAAAGGATGTATCGGGAAAACTCGTCAGATTCTCGTAGATGTTTTTTCCTTGGAGAGTAATTGACAGGTTACGGGCCGACAGGTGATACGCACCCGTAACGACTCAATCAGACTATCAACGCTTTCCCTTCAATTACAGAATGTAACCTCTTTATATAAACAGCTTTCAAAGGGGAGGCAAGCAGTGAAAAGGGAACGTCGAAAGAAGGATTACGATGATGAGAGGTTAGCTTTAACTGTCAGTTTTCGTTTTTATGAATTAATATAACAGCACGATGTTAAAAACCAGCACAAAACTATTCCAATAAGATACTACACATGCATCGCAAAGCCACGAGTAATTTTCCCATAGAAAGTGACTAATGAAAACAAAAGTTAAAAATTAACGTGTTATGAATAAAGGATTCCAAAAGGATTGTATAAATTGTTACGCGACTATAGGGAATTGAACAAATAAATAAAACAAATTAATGACGCATGACACCCAAACTGGTCAATAAGATATTACAAATACATATTTCCAGACTATATTTGGCTAAAAAAGGGCTCTCTGTGTAACCTAAAAGCCCGACCGACCAACATTTAGTAGGAAGCTGTCAAACATGTACAGTCCACATGAAAGAGTGCATCTGTCAACATATTTCATATGCACAGTGGGCTACAGTTTGTTTCCGTGAGCCGGGTACATTTTATTTCCATACCTTCTCTCGCCATTTCGATGTCCATGTTGGCTTGCCAGTTCTAAGTCTGCTTAACCACACCCCTCACGCATTTGTCTCCCCGGAACTTGTACGCTCCTTCGATTTACGAAGAGCAGATGGTGATCGGGATGTGCAGCGATGTTTGCGCGTCTGCACGCCTAACCGAGAGAATGTACATGTACATACTGATTGCAGTCGGCTCACCCGTTGAATGACGGCGCTACACCACTCGACAATGCGTTCCTACTCAAATAGGGCGTGTATGCACGCCACGTACGTGGGATCTGCCTGAACGATCCCTGCATGCACATAGCCGGTACGCATGTGCGTGTTCGACGGTGTCTGAGAGCTTCTGTAAAGACAAGAAGGAAAGAAGGGGAAAAAGAGAGTAAAATATTGGAAAATCACGGATGCGTGAAACGGCGACCGAAGTGGATGCGCGGGGATGGGTGATGAGATGAAAGGAAAGGTAAAGGAGTCGTACAGAGAGCTATATTGATCTAGGCCATCGATTGCAAAGACATTTACAGGACCTTCTGAAACAAGCAGGTGGGATGTTACTCCACCCCAGGCTCGGAAACCGCGCAAGTGCCTCTCAATTACCTTTTATCCTTGTCGCACAGGACAGCCTAACCGTAATCCTGTTCTCTGCTGGCCAATCCTTTCTCTAGTTTACTCAGAAAAAAAAGAGTCAAATAGAACAGAAGAGAACAGACAAGGCAGTGCATCAAGTCTTTTCTGCAGCAGCAACAGAGATGTGACGTCTGGCTTCTTTTTACACATACCTTCGCAACTACGATCTCAGTTTTGTCTGGGTATGAGTTCGGCTCGTTGAGCTATTAGTCAACCAGCGGTGCAGGACCAGGCATTACCATCTGAATAACAATGTAACCAATTGCGTGGCACGTACGCGTATAGCTTTAGGCATACACACTAGCGACCAACGGTGCAATGTTGTTAACCATTACATGCATGAACAGCGTACAATCAAAACAAATATAAAATGTACACAATTCTTAATTAAGGAAATCCTGAACTGGATGCATCGAAGTGGAAATATATATGAACAAGCAAACATGTTCAGGGATATTAAAGTCCACAGCGTGCATAGATACACCTTCTCTGCTAAAATGACCATATAAAAGACCCTAAACGAACAAAACTCAAACTCATAATGTAGAGGGGCCTGTATTTCCACAGAAAATAATTAAAATTATCCAACCCGGAAAAAAAAAAGTTTGCTAGATTCTAGAAATCAGTACATTGGCAGGCGTCACGGTAAAGTCATAGCCTCGCTGATTACACCGATCGTCCTCCTGCCGATATGTTTACATTACATGAAGTCTTGGTACCAGTCTCCCTTGTGGTCAGAGCTTATTATATATGAATGTATACACACGAATGTCACAGCTTAGCATAGGGCTTAAAATTATACATGTATAACATATGAAAGGCATTTTTGTGAACACCATCGTCGCTTAGACTGTAATAGCGGACTGACATTATATTTGTTCGCCCCACTTCCCATAATGCACTGCGGGATTTTCTCCCCTCCCCGACGTTGTATTTATCACTGTATTCTCAGTGGTTTTCAAATGACTTTGGAAACAATTCGCATGTTTATTCGAACCTACAGCCCATTGCTTACTAGTGCAGACGTCTTCATGGGGGTTGGCTGGCCGATTGAATCCAATAGCGGTGGCCAGTGGAGTATCCACGGTTTACACCCGGAAGGGGGTGGGACAAAATTGGAAATGATTCTGCGAAGGAGGAGGGGAGGGGGAATGTACCAATAGGGTGGTGGCACTTGTGAAGTGGATTCATAAAAAAAGAGGGGGTAAGTTTCCCCCGCCCCTCCACTGAATATACTCAAGTGGTTACCTCTTACACTGCACCGTACGTTTTGAAATATGTGATATAGGCTAATACAGGGAATACTGTTTGAACCCACGTCAGTCAGTGTGGGAAGGTACCGGGTAGCTTATACCTGTATCTCAATGTAATCATGGACCTTCCTCCATGATGTAATAAAGCTTTTACGAGAATCAGGCCTAATTGAAGAGCTGACAATAAAGTCAATATCAATTTGACAATGTCTACATGACTGCCAGTTTCTTTTACGTCACTGCCGGCCGATCGATGACAATCAATTAACAGAATCATACACGGTCCATTGAGTCTGGTTTTTGCTTTGCAGCAGTAGGTGCTTCGTGCAGGATATACTGGCATAACAATCAGAGAAAAAGAACACTCTACCTTCAAGGTCGAAACGTCCGAAAAAACGGGACCGTCTCTCATATTTTGTCCGCGGAAGCACCTCTTATACGTAGTGTACACGATCGATAATCCTCCAATTTTTGTGGGCTGAATTATTACGAAAAAACTAGACTGTAAGTTAATAGTAGTCTCAATCATCCTGTGAAATGATGGCCCCAGGTGTGCTGTCGTTGTCAAGAAAAGCGGAAATTTATATCGTTTTCCAACGATTGTCGGCCGACAATCGTTGGAAATAGTCTAGTTCCCCAAACTGTTAACTCACTTACTATAGTCTAGTTCCCAGAACTGATAACTCGCTGACTATACAGGGCAGTTTTCCAACGATTTCCAGCTGGAAATCGTTGGAAAACTGCCCTGTATAGCCTTTAGTCAAGGCGCGCGTGGCTACCCGGACGAGCGGCGCGCCCCGGACATGATGGCATATCCGGGGCGCGTTACGCGCGCCTTGACTAAAGGCTATCATCCGCCCGAAGGTTGAAAACGAGCGCCGTTTTTGAACAGGTCAGTGGAACGATATTTCCTATAAAATACTAACCCCCAAATCCGCCCATTTCTGAAAATTGCAACAATGACCAATCATGTACACTACTTTTAAAGGTTGCTGAATCTAACGAAGAAACGCCCACAAATCAGAAATAAGCTACTTTTGTCGGAACGGAACGGGCCTACACAGATATCCCTAGGATATACTGCGCTTAACGAAGCACGTTCGTAGCACAATGCCCACGGATTTCGACGCGATGGCAAAATCCAGCCGAGTCGTTATTTTATGTCCCGGAGCTATGGATTTTATGGCGAGGATGGACGCAATAAATCCAAACGAAGCATACAGGCTTGACGTCATCAAGGAACTTATTTTCCCCTTGGAAAATAGTGTCTGTGATTTCTTCGAAGACACTATAGTTTTGCAAGTTGCAACCAAGTTCCTCGGACACTATTAACTCATCACCTTGCAGACGTTTCCCGTAAATTTTATAGTTGTTACAACAGGGATAACAGCACTGTAATTATTCGTCCAATTTAATGGTATCTGAGGCACTAAAGAAATTGCTCATTTCAATCATCTGAAATAGCCAAGGTACAATATTTTAGCTAACTCCAGCGGATGTAGTCAGTTTTTTTTTAGAGTGATGATAATGAAAACATTGCAAAAATGGGTATTATGTCGCAACATTTGAAAACAATGAGTTATATACATAGTTGAATTTGTCAAATCCTAAGCTGTAATTTGGTGTAGGTTTGACCCCTGTGGCAGTTTGTGCTCTCGAAATATCTTGACATTGTATACTCATATTTTCCAATTTAACGGAAGTGCGTTTAGAGATATAGCTCTTTAAACATGTATAGCAAGGAGACAGAAATGAGATAGAAGTAATTTCTAGCAACAATTATGTTTTTGTCTCATCTTTATTAATCAATATTAACGTTTCTGAAGGTCAACTGATGTGTGAAAGGTTTTCTGTTTCAAAAGATATTGACGTTTTATATTTGATACCATCATTCTCTTGATCTCTAAACTCAATCTAATTTCACCACCTACACCTTAAAACATATATTTTTTCTCTCTCGGCTTTGTTGCATCAGATCTTCGTGTAGACGTGTAGCGTTGAGTTTGATTTATTGGACGTCGGCTGGCCTGGTTTAATTTCCTACACAGACGTGTCACCGCTGACAATTCTGTTTTTTCCCATGGCAGACATGCTTTGTGTTCAAATTCGCCTTTTCAGAACCCATCCGGTACAGGAAGGCCTAGCGAAAGAACGTATAGGGGAGCGATATACGCGGCTATGCGCGTAATTAATCTCTTTGGCGGGAGAAAATGAGAAATGACAACTTATTCCGCAGACGTGTCAAAAAGTTGAATAAACGGCTCTGCCACAGCAATGCCGTCTTTTGGGGAATCAATGGGCACAGGTCCACGTCTGACCGCGGTTGAGATAGATGACAGCCCGCTGGATGCCATCGAACGAACACGCGGCAACATTGTTTTCGTCAGGCCAGTCATCGGTGAAGATTGATTGATCGTAATAATACTTCTCCTCTGGCCACAAAGAGTCCACGTAGGCACGCGATTTTGATCTATGATTTCATATTAATTGGGTTAGGTAAAACTCAGACGAGCTTAATCATAGCTAAGTTGAATAGCTGAGCATCCAATGAAACGATCCATGCACAATTTTTTTGTGGTGGGATAATTTCTATGAACGAACCACGGCGAACAGGTGGGAAAATTACCAAAAACACAGGCAAAATAACAGCAACGGTAAAAGCAGCAATAACAATAACAGCGGCAGCAACAGGAGTAGCAGATGCAGCCGCAGTAGCAGCAGCAACGATATCAACAACAGCAGCAACAGCCTGATATCTGTTTCAACAGCCCAAGCTGGAGAAATCATGAAACAGCCTGATATTTTAAATAAATCCACGGAAAAACATGAAAACCCAAGTCTTTTGTTCCCTGTGGGAAATGGAAGACACTGCTTTTCCAGGCATGTACCCCACGTCTTGTTTGAAAGTATGTGTGAAAGCTATTGAAAGCGCCACCATTAAAAAAAGCGGACCCCCCCACCCCCCCCCCCCCCCCACCCCGCTTTAAAATAAATTGCGTGGCCAAAAATGTTGATGCACATTTTTCAAGACAATTTGGTCTGAACAATTTGGATTCGCAATCCCAGCGACCACACATACCCGAAATCATGCGTACGGGCCTGTTTACGCCTCTTGGCAGACAGAGAATCCTTACATTACAAGCCTGTCGAAAAAGAAAACCACTCTTATAATTGAAACGAACATACAAGCCGACTGGCTAATCTACAGGAATTGCGTGGGCAGCTCCATCCAAGAAGTGCTTAGACCCGATTTCGTTTCACAGATTCATGTTCGTAAAGAGCTACACCGAGAAAAGTTGCGAATCTTTTTCCCTTACGAGGTTACCAGACACGACCCAACAGACTTCAGAGTCATGCTTATTGCTTACCATCATCTATTTTAACAAAGTCCAGTCACACTGCAAAGACACAGATGAGGGTGGCAGATTACAGTCAGTGATACTATAATCTATTGACAAATCGTTGATTGAAAGTGCACGTGGTCAGAGATCCTACGGTACTCTTGTTTTCCTAGCCTCGGGTGTAGCATATTGCTCTTGCGCTTGAAGGCTCTCATGATAAATTGAATATCAATCTATCGAAGGATCATGAACTACGATGTGGGGTACACAATTTGTTTTTTTGGTCATATTTTAGAACTAGGGCATTTAAAGTTATCCAAGTACTGTCGGTGATACCAAAAGCCCTGTCAACACACCTCGTTCTACAGTGCTGATGAACTATGCCCAACACCTAACAGTACATTTGAACCAGTTACGGGGGGACCAACGAGACGGGGGGACCAACGAGACGGGGGGACCAACGAGACGGGGGGACTATATACATTATCCCCCACGGTATAACAAAAGGGACAATGGGACCCCACGAGGTAGTCTTTAGAAATCCTCGGGCCCCACGAGGAAAACGGTATGGATTTTGACTAGGAACAAAGGAGAACAAAAGTATAGGAAAGTAGGGTGAACAATTGTGGTTCCCCTATAAGGGTGCATATGTGAGGATGTGTGTACATGTCTGTAGCCTATTCCGTTTTTCTTTAAATCGTTTTCGTTTGAATATACCATTTCTTCTGGTTAATAATAATAATAATAATAATAATACCTCGTATTTATAAAGCGCCTTTGCCCAAGGATTCAAAGCGCTGTAAACAAAATCAATTAAAGTAAGGAACAAGTGAAATCAATACAGATAAGTTTTTAAGAGTCCCTTAAATTGTTCGAGATTTGAAGCATTCCGGATAGTCATAGGGAGAGAGTTCCATATTCGGGGCCCAGCGCGGTCCCCTGTATTCCTGGTCGTGCGAGGGATGACCAAGATTGTTTCAGAGCGGAGACCTTGTCGGTTTGGTTTGCTGAGGTCAACAACATCGGAAATGTATGATGGGAACGTGTTGGACATGATTTTGTACATGTTAACTGCTGTCTTAAAGACGATCCGTTGGTTAATTGGGAGCCAGTGCAATTGAGCAAGAAGAGGTGTCGCATGAGAGTACTTGGGCTTCCTGAGGATAAGGCGAGCAGCCTTGTTTTGAAGTTTTTGGAGACGGTCGCAATCTTGTTTCGTAATTCCGTTGAGAAGGGAGTTGCAGTAATCCAGGCGAGAAAGTACCAATGCCCACAACGGCATGACAGGTGTCGAAGTCGAGGTACTTACGAATCAATGAGATATTGCGAGTATGATAGTTTATGGACCTGCAAATCCCAGTGACATGATCACTCATCGACATAGAGTTGTCAAATGTTACGCCTAGATTACGAACAGATTGTATTATTAATGGTAGTGTTATTAATGGAGATGGTAAGATGTTCAAGACGTTTCATGAGACGAGGTGACGATGCGATGAAAAATTCCGTTTTATTTTCATTAAGCATGAGTTTATTAGTGAGCATCCAGGCTTGGACATCCTTGATGCATTTAGAAAGTCTGAAGAGACCACACTCGGCATCACCTGGAATAGTTGGATTGAATTCAAGGTAAATTTGAATGTCATCGGCGTACATATGGAAATTTACTCCATGTCTACGAATGATGTCACCTACAGGAGTTATATACATAGTAAAGGCACGTGGCCCAAGGACTGATCCTTGAGGAACTCCATAGTGCATGTTGCAATAATCGGAAGTAGCTTCGGCAATACAAATTCTATATCGTCGTCCAGAAAAATATGTTTAGAACCATTTCAGGGCAGTCCCGGTGATTCCAAACCGGTTGCGGAAACGTTGGAGCATGATGTCGAGAGAGGCGGAGAGATCTAGCATTACAACGAAAATTGCCATCTTATTGTCCATTGCACGAAGGATATCATTGTGCACTCTCAGTAGAGCGGACTCGGTACTATGGCCTCTTCGGTAGGCTGACTTTAAGGGTTCAAGCAGATCGTGGTTATCAAGATACTGTGTTAGTTGTGATGAGACCACTGATTCAATAAGTTTACCCAGATAGCGCAAATTGGAAACTGGGCGATCGTTCTTAAGAGCATCCTTGTCAAGCGATGGCTTCTTAAGAATAGGAGTAATCGCTGCCTCCTGTAGTTGCGTAGGAAAAACACCCGTGTGTAGTGAGGTGTTGACAATCTCAGTCAACTTTGGAAGCAGTGTCGTAATATGACGCTTGAAAAGCCATGTCGGAATCGGGTCCAAACGACAGGATTTGTTTGTTGATTGGCGAACGATCTTCAAGAGGTCATCCGGGGTAACGGTATCAAAGTCAGCAAACTGAGAGTGCAGTTGTAGGCCACGGTCATCAACCAGTTGCATATCCACCAGCTGATAATCATCAATGTATGACCTGATGGTGTCAACCTTATCACCAAAAATATTGACCATTATTTGTTGGCTAACGCACATGGTGAGAGTGAAGTAAAAGGCATCTGCAGGGGATGTTCGATCAGATGGTTCAGGATACGAAAAGTTTTCTTTGGGAGTCGATTTTGCCAGGGAGTCCTTGTAGACATTTGTTTTCACCTCAGTGAGGGTCTGACAGACAGTACGTTTGGCCATGTCGAAAGAAAGTCTATCAGTGTGAGATCTGGATTTACGCCATTTGCGTTATTGTTAAGTATGTCACTGTTTTAATTTATTTGCACATGATGTTGTTCGTGTTATATCAATAAATGATATATTATTTTTGTCGATACTTTTGCCACAGCCACTAGACGCACACGTCATTACCAGAACTCCATCTGTGATATTTTGGAGCGGCACGTACCAGGACTCTAAGGTACATTTCAGCCTCCACAAGAATTTGTCAAATTAACACACATTTTGCTGCACTTTATAAATTGATATTACATGTTTGTGGTGTTTCTCTTGTTTTATGTGACGTAATTATTATTGCAGACCATATCTACCGGTATGCCTTCAACTTCGACATTTTTGTGAAGGAATACTGTTGTGTCACTATCCTACCACTTGAGTATCCATTCACGGTCTTGCCACATTGAAGTGTCATAACTTGATCTCCGCGGCTACAAAAGGGATAGCAGGATTTGTTTCCGGACAGAATGAAATTAAGACGGCAGCATGAAAGAGCGCCGCACACGTAGCCAATCAAGAAAGGTCCTCAGGAATTATGGTTTCCAGTCCCGCCATTGGACATTGTGACGATGCATTTAGGGCAAAACTTTGGTGGACTGTACGTCGCCGGAAGAGAGAGAGAGAGAGAGAACGTTTTACCGCACTTGTTTCTCCCACACTGGAATAATAGTGTCAGCTTGGTTAGTTTCAATCCTGACTCAACCGTCTGTTAATATCTCAATTAAATCCAGAAGACTCACAGCGTGTACACTCCACAGGAAATTTAGATGAACCCAGGAATGACTGTAGGCCTGCCAATCAGGGGTAGTAATATCTTGAGAAGTATTCTATTGCCGGTAAAGATTTGATAACTAAAACATGGGAAAAGGTAAACAAAAACCTGTTTAAATCTTCAATGCCTCATATAACAATTTAAATTTAATTTGACCCTTATTCTAATAAATTTCTGAATATAATACGAATGTAAAGAACCACATATTTAGTTTTCTCGGAAAAAAATGCTGACAATTTACGATACAGCCACCCTTACAAGTGCAATGAAGCAGAGTGTAACATCCATATAGCTTTGAGAATTCTCCAATTGTTGAAGGCAGATCAGGCGACAAGCGAAGAATCCGCGTGATCAATGAGGCTTTTAGATTTTCTCCGCTCTATACTCGAGGCAAAGTGGATGGAAATTACGTCTGTCTCTGGAGAATCAATTAAAAATATTGTTTTTATTCTGTGATTTATTTTGCCGGAGAGGGTATGCGTGATACATCTTCGCGTCGGGTTGCACAGATATGATCTTACGGAAATGACGAGATTTGTTTTCATGATTTCCCATCGGCTTTAAGCAGATAACTGCTTTGATTGTGGGTGACTGGCGGTACATTGAGGGAGTAGATTTCAGTTCAGAGGATGGGCGGAAGGCAAAGAGAAGGAGTGGCTCTGATAGAGGGCTCGTGACTTTAATCGTAACTTGTTTATCCTAATTAACATGATAAACAAAATAAAAATATTAATGAATCAAATAGAATGCAAGCTGAGAAATTATATAGAGAATAACAACAAAGAATGAAACTTAATAAAAACAAATGGGAGAATGAGAAAATAACCAATATAGGTTAATCTCAGAAGATAGAATTTGCATCAGTGATAATGTACATTTAAACGAGATTTTGCCCAACTCGAAGTGTTTTGCACAGTATTGTCAGTGCTTCACAGGAACCTGTGGAGCAGCGTCGATTGCAGGGTACCAGCTGCCATACTGGACTCGGCCAGCCGAAGCCGGCAAGCTCGGGTGTCGAGTGACTTACCACGTCTCCTGCTAGTAAACAGGAGGTCTTGGTTTTGATGTCCCGCCCCCAGTAATCTTTTTTCCACAGACTTTCGGAAAGCAGTGAGCATATGCTGTAATAAACACCAGTCAGAAGGCCACAAATCTCGTTAAAAATAATCATTGGAATTTGTTGAGGGCTCTCCTCCGAAAATCTGCCAGCGACAGCGTTTAACCAGGGTTTACTTAATCTACTATCTGGGTAAAAAAGCACAATTAATTCAACCACTTACGGCTTTCTAAATGGGTAATTGCAGTTGCCACTGAAATAAAAACAAAAGAATCGCATAAACGCGCCTTTTAGTATGTTCAGCCATGCATCTCCTTTGCGAACAGTACAGTAAGGTTTCACGTAGAATGTCTACTTTCGAGTGAATACATTTGTACGTCATTTTATTACATGTATCGAGATCTACTAAAAATAGGAAGATTGCTAAAATGGAAGTGAAAACGGTAAATTTCGGATTAGGTGTAAACAGCTTCATGCTGACCTTTAAAATATAATTCGATTTTGTTTCCTTAACTGGGGTCTAACTCAGAGTTGTGCGATCTAATTGCCTGGCATTTCCAAGGATCCTATTTTGAGTCCAAACAAACTGCAAGGTGAGATCAACATTTCATGTCTGTTTATATTTTGGGGCCGATGGCAATTCATATTATTGAACTTAGTACAGCTGAGCACATACATCAAGCTGCAAGATTATCCGCCAACCAATGTGTAAGGTGAGTTCAATTTCCCATTTTGTTTTTTCAAGCCGACTCGTATATAGCAATGCTCACGTAGTAATTATATGTTATTTATTTAGCCAGAGCGTCACGGCAAACCTACGAACTGATGCAATCATGCTAGAGTATCTACGTCTGTAATACTTTTTATACAAATAACAATGAGTTCTCCATGGTGTTTTCTAATCATTTTGTTTTATATTTGTGAAAATTAGATTAGTTTTGGTTTAGTAGTTTAGTTGTTAAAGTTGGAAAGGCATTTTAAAAGGTGGATATGAATTTAATTATAATTTAGTGCTGCTGCTGCTGCTGCTGTTGTAGTCCCCCCCCCCCCTCCGCCCCCCAAAAAGAAGATGTTTTGAGTAAAACGACAATTTAGTCAGGCACGATTTATTCGATTTATGAAGCGCATCTCTGTGTATATGGGCGCGCAGCACATGCTCTATTTAAAGCAATTTTTCTCTCAAGGCATTCTCGAAAAGGCGTGTTTTGGTGAATGAACATTAAAATGCACGCCTTAGTCACATGCAGTTCACAATTCCTGTGACTCTTTACTTTGTGTAAATTCATCCCGACGAATTTGGGTTCTTCTGGTGTAATTTTAGCCACATCAACTAAAACAAAAGATTCATTCAGTTTAGAAAGAGACAAGACGACGTTGTTGATTCTGTGAGAAAGTAAAATAATAGGGTTGAGAGTTAAATTTAAACGCGTTAGGCCTGTAGCTGGCTTATTAGTTTCCCCACTGAGTAATTGAATTCGGATTGTTTTGTCTGTCCAGGAGCGTGTGCGACGTCACTCAGGCGTGATTGGCTAAAAACGGGGCATGCGTGGCGTGTCCGTGCATCGACTACACGTGGTTGACTGGGACGAGTCACGTGACAGACCCATCCACTGACAGCTGGTATAATGAACTCATCACAAGCAGACAAACTTACCATGAGGACAGAGTTAATGCACTTAAAAGTATAATGCCACCAGAGAAGCATCGAATATCATGAACTATGATTAATGACCCACACATTAATTGACAAATGCCTTCTGTGCTGTTTGGACAATGAATATTGGGACTCGTAAGAGATATATCTTTATAATTTGGTCCCACTCTGCTTTATGTAAAAGGAGACCATTATTCTCAATCATAGTGTGATTTCCCTGTCTCTTCTTAAAGTAACAATGTTATTCATTTCCAGTTTAATTTGTGTTCACAGAAATAAACATGCAGCAGTATAAGAATGATCCCCATAGTTTCATTTCGTAAAAAATATGTTTTTTTCTAATTTATTCATGCAAGAGCATAATAGCACTGCAGCATCATTCTTTTCAAATAACCCATCAGCGATGTTTTGAAGAAATGCAGGTTAGAAAATGATTCCCAATGACCAATTTAAAATTGAGATCAACCAAAATATATTGCATAAACATTACAAAAATGCGATTGTTCCTCTGAAATTACTTCAAAGGACCTAGAAAGTTATAGTAACGTGGAAATAACGCTGGCCAACATGTACATTATGTCATTAAAACCATGTTGCGTTTCCCCTCAAACTGTGATTTAAATCTTTGCACGATGAAGAGTACAAATTGAGAGAAGATTGCGTGTACACCTTGTGCACGCTACAGGTTTGCGAAGAACTAGATGTATTATTCGACGTTTCGGGCAGTATTCTCTGACCGTCATGATGCATCCTGACACGTCTCTTTGTCTGGTGTCTCAGTTAATTAACAACATAGTGTTATCTTCGTGAAATATTTTCTTGAAATGGTATGCAGAGAAATGTAAATCTGTGCAATTAGCCTAAGCTTCAGCAATAAACAACCTGGTGATTAGATAGGATTTTGGGAGCCATGGAAGTATAATATGAATGTGTAGAAATTCGCGCACCTCCCCACAAAACAAATCGTCTACCTTCAAAACATTTAAGAGGAGACGAGGGTGATAAAGCCTATGATTATGGGGTGCTTTCAAATACAAACGCTGGCGCGGAGTTCAGGGGTTTGTGAGTGCCTACTCGTTCCCAAGGCTCGTGACAACCGAGAAAACAACACAACGAATCCCTTGGAAAATGGATTATGGCTGAGATGGAGGACGAGCGTCTTTTTGCTTTTTTCGTGAAATGTTAACCATAAAGACGAAATCTTACCTATTTTAGGACTACGGTCTTCTCACAAGGAAGGTAATTAAACACTCCGAATCTACGCGCGTACGATTAAAGCCAACGTCATATACTGACGTACATATCCAAGTTAAAAACATCCCATGGGGACATAATTGTATAGCAAAGAAAGTTAACATTTACCAATCGTCTGTGTTTAATAAGGTGTTCCCACGAAGTTACAGTAATGTGTTATGATTGTTCAACATGACAATGTTGTGTATATCGTTTCTAACTGTCCGAAGAAAAAGGTACTGTGTTCCGAAACATTAAATTCCAATCTTGATTCCCTGTGCCAACTAATTAAGAGTAGGCGCTATATACCTCGGTGTCGCCGAGTAATTTGTATGACGTACAGGCTATATTGATAACTTTATGTAAACATAACTTCATTTTTGATGATAATATATTGATGGAGGGATTAGCACTGTTCCAACCACAATGAACAATGGTAAATATTTGCCGAGTTATTAAAATCTTTTATGAGTGTCCATCGATAACGAAGAGCGTGTATCAGTACTTGAAACCATGGCACTCCATACAAGACAGAAAAAGACAGAACACATATTGTTTTTTTCAATTTACGAAAACAAACATAGCAGTTCTCCACAATTTTAATAAATGTTACCGGACTTGACAAAATCAGAAATTAGAAAGGTACAAATTAAACACAAAAACCAATACGAATTGTCTGCGTTTTGAACAATTTAATGTACAAGGCATGCACACGAGCAAAAGGATTCTTGATATTCTTTGTTATTAAAAAAAACAAAAACATACCAATTCATTAAAATATACATGTATGTATAATAAAAGGCCATTAAATGGAGTCAAACATTATCTTGTCACAGCAGTGCATGCCTGCCGCAAATCATGCGTCACTTTTACATGAGCGTTTATTTCTGGTAAATGCCATGATATTGAATTTTTCGCTACCTGCCACTACATATGGCTCTGTTTTGTATGCCTGTGTTCAACTTGCTATATGTACTGACGATACCGTCTGATAGTAATGTCAGTTGATATAATTTGACAAGGTTTAGCCTAACAGTCGTCTTTTTTAAAAGCAAAATGGAAAACAACGAATAGGGCTACAAAGTATTTCATAAAAAGTCTGTTTCTCTCGCCTATGCTATGTTTAACAAGGCTATTGGAGATAAAAAGAAAACAACAAAAGCTAATATTGTACCATTAATAATTATGATTGAATCCACAATCGTCGGAGTTGCAGATTTTGAGCTTTTAAGAATAATTACATACAACCTGCACAAGCGGGTGGACACGCCTAATGTGAAGGATGTATGAGAGTACTTTTTGGACGCACGGACAGAGGCTCGTTCACAAATCAGTGCCTTTAACTTGCCCAAAATATTTCCATCGCGTTCCTCCAAATATGATACATGTAAATTACATTTAAACAGGAAATTACAACAAAAGATACTCCAGAAAAGAAACAAAAAAGAAATTCAGAGAGACATACGAGGAAAAAAAACCATTAAACACGAGACTGCATTTTAAAGCACTGACGCTAAATAGTAAAAGGTAAAGAAATATCAGACAAATAGACTGGGATGGTGACAAGAACTGGGACGGAGTAAAACTTACATTGAAAAACAGAAGACCCGGAAAGTTTGAAATTCTACAGAATATTTTCATAAAACTTGATTTGTACAGGTCAGGGAGAGCAGTGTATAGCATTACCAGATATTAGCTGAAGGCTAGATGTCGGGCAGGTTGTTTCTGATGTGGGGTGGATATAATCCGCAGTATGATTAATATTTTCTTTGTTTCTACTTGTTTCCTGATTCGGGTATCCTTAAACATATATACCCACAGGAAGGATAATTCTTCCTCCCTGATGTACCGTATTCCTAGTCTTATTGACTAATCTGTTTTTGTACCATCCTGAGCGTTAATGTATGGATAAACATACCCCGTTGAGCCAAACGAAATCCCCTTTGGCCTTACGCGCCATGCAGTCCGCCACAGGCTACGGACGATTGGTTGTCTCTGATTATTTTCTCCATTTTTCCAAAGGGATAATAATACTCACTCCGATAATAATGCTCCTCCGTGCACAACGCAAACTCCTGAAGTAAACATGGTTTCAGTACTCACTACAGCTCAACTCCCAAATCAATACCTGTACTTTTAATATCATATATTCAATAAGCCAGTTCGGTATCTCGAAGGTCAAAGGGTATTCGGGATAAAATTGCTCACGTAATGTCACGCGATGTTACGCGAACGCCCATTTTAATTGAATTTAACATGTGGGCGTTGTGCGACCACCTTTTGCGTTCACGTGAGTCATTCGGGATAAATGTCATTGTGCACATGCGCAGTTGAAATACCGAACTGGCTTCTTAGTTTACCCTTTACGGTGTGTTACTGTTACTCTCGCGTTAACAGTTAAACTACCGTAATTTTACGGATTTTTTATACAGTGTATCCACAGACGAAGATAGTGTTGTACGGTTATTCGGAGGCCCAATAAAAGCAATTACATTGAGTTTAAAGGACTTAACGCAGATACATGCACCTGTTGGTAAACAATGGCGATTTTTTTCATGTCTGTCTGTCATTGGTTGATTTAAATGGCTTCGGTTGGTCGATAACAGCTTGACTACGTAACTATGACATTGGATAACGATACTTTTGTACGGCAGTTTTCGCCTAATAATGGTAGGATATTGTGGACAGGATACCACTACTTTTTAATATGGACGGCTTTGAGGGAAAAACTAGCGGATAGCCTGTATGGGGGGGGGGGGGGGGGGGGTGACTGCGCCGAAGCGTTCATACTAGTTCGTTTGTAAACAGTTGGACCGTCCAATGTCATCAGAAGATATTTGGACAGAGAATCCACAAGATTTTACATGGATCTTACAAGGAGAGCTTGTCAATCCCTTGTCTCATCCATGCAGTTTTGTGTAAATATTCAGACAGTACTTTGAACGAGTTTGGAAATATTTTGGTAAAATTGGAAATCAAAATTTTGGATTTTTTTTGTATAAAATGGAAGAAATATTCCAACACTTGGATTTATTTATGTTAATTTGAAACTTTTCCATGTTCTCTATTGGAAGTGAAGAGATGTAAAAATTTCAGCCAAAAAAATCATTTTTTTTCAAATTATTTTTGTATCTTTTAATATAAAGGGTTAAAAAGGTACTTTCAGAACTAAAACCATTCATTGTTAACTATATCACACAAAAAAACAATATTTATAAAACAACAAAAGCTAAACCACAAAAACTATTTTTATAACATAATGTAACGGGCTGTCAAGACTGGTATGGGGCTGGCCAACTGGCATACCCTAATGTTAATATTGGACAGATGCTTTCAAATAAATATCACATTTAAAAGAAATGCCAAGTTTTCGTAGCTTCATGTTGAGTTTTTCTTGTTCTGTGTTAAAAACAGTGACATTCATTAAAAAAAGTTAAAGAATTGTCCTAAAACTTCTATTAGGGAAGCACTTTCAAAATTTAATGGATAATACTGTGTACCAACGGACATTTTGTGTTCTTTTGTATTTTGATTAATAAAAACTCACTATTTCAGAAATAAATGTTATTGCTCAATTTTTAATCTTTGAAAATGAAACCTACATTAGAAACACTATCTCAATCATGAAAATGATACATTGGAAGGAACAATTTAAAGTCCATTCAGAAAGAAAGTCTCCATTGTGTTTGAAGATTTTACCACGAATTTGTTATGTTGGTGCAGTATATTCCTTTTATCTATTAAATTTGCTAGTTTATAGGAGAATGATGATTAATTAAGATTTTGAACAACAAAAGTGATAAGTATTGACAACTTACCAACGCTTTTTGAAGTAATTATCCGTGAAAAATGTGAAAACGTGTTTTCCAATTATACAAAAATATTTCCAAACGTGTTCTTGACTCCAAAACATATCTCCCCTACCACCAAGTAATATTTCGATCCTTCTATAAACGCAATAACGTCTCCATTTTAAGCAAACTTTTATGCAACATAATTTAAATACTAGTATTCTAAGGCTACGAGCAGAAGTCTTAACAGATCTGGACTTCGCCGATGATATTGCTATGTTGTCCGACACCTTACATCAAGCTCAAAACCTGTTCTCTCATGTGGAATATGATGCGGACTCTGTAGGACTGCAGAGGAATGCCACAAAGACCAAATTCATGGCTAACAATCAAGGGAACAACATCGCACTAAATAACTGCTAAAGATGGGCCTACCTGGAACAAGTTGATGACTTCCAGTATCTTGGCTCATGGGTAGACGAGACAGAAAAAGACTTCAATGTCCGCAAGGCCCTAGCCTGGAAAACATTCAATAAAATGTGCAATCTTTGGAAGTCAAATCTACCAAAGCCTCTAAAGATCGGCCTTTTCAGGCAACTGTAGAGAGCATTCTGCTATATGGTGCCGAGAGTTGGACCATCTTCGACAGATTGGAAAAAAGACTTGACGGTTGTTACACCAGGCTTTTGATGATGGTGCAAAACCTCAACTGGAAATGCCATCCTACCAGGGAGAAAAGTTATGGAAACCTTCTGAAAATATCAGAAATCCTAAGAGGTCGTCGCCTAAATTTTGCTGCCCACTGTGTAAGAAGAGCTGACGAACCAATCTCTCGCCTAGTTCTCTGATCCCCAACATAAGGAAAGCGCAAGCGATGTAGACCCAGGTTGACATACCCCAAGCTGCTCAGTCAAGATTCAGGTATTGGACAAGAACTCCTCAACCTCATGCACAACAGGATGCAATGGAGACAATTCATGAAGACTTCTGACTGAGGTCGCCAAGTAGTAGTAGTATAGTAGTATTATAAAATATTTATTTATTCCCCTGTGCTTTTTAATGTAACGTTGATTGATGCGTTCTTGAAACTACGCCTTGGAGTTCCTAGTTGTTGATATTCTTCTGATCTGTAAGTATCGGTTTATACTACATTAATGTTACATGCTGATTGACGGTTGGTGTGCATAGGCTACAGGGGCCCAGTTTTATGGAACTGCGTGCGCAAAATATCGCTCAGTACATTCCTCGCTAAGCAGAAATCAGCTCAGACTATACTATAGGCCTAAAAGAACTTACTAAAGCAGGTTTATTCATTTCCTTAATATTTAATTCCTTTTGGTTTATGAATTTAATTAATTTTGGCGATGGAACCAAGGATTCCTCCAGCGTACAATTTGCTTTATCACTGGAAAGCCTGAAGAAACGCGTGTAGAGAAAAACAACAAGGAAATGTTAAGTTTTAAGGGCTGAGAGAAAAATCCGCTGTCATATTTTAGAGAAAATTCATGGAATCAGGCAGCGACTAAAAACAAATCTGCCACATCGGGACGGGATTCGAACCCGGGTCCCATCTACAGAGGTATAGGTAAAGCCTGGTTTCCATATAGTCGTTATAATCGCCGACAGCGTCGCCGAAGAGACCCCGTTGCAATGCCGATAAATGGAAACGCTTCATCGGGGACTTTCCCAACATGGACGGCGACAGTCGGCAAAGATCAACCAAGTTCAACTTTGCCGACTGTCGCCGTCGCGTCGTGAGAGTAGGCCCATTCAAATACACGTACTGGCATGCCGTGCATTCAACGATGTCTCTCACTGCTGAGTGCCACAAATTTAACCCATTTTATCCTTTTACTAAGAAATATAAGAAAAAAATGTGAGTAAAATAGCTGCCCGTAATTGAAATCTATCGAAATGAAATATCAGTTCAGCTTTCAGAAAAGTGTGAAGTACCAAAAAATGCTATTTCAGTGAGACATTTTCAAGCATTCGGACGCCATTTTGTTGAACATTTTCAGCCGAATGACGTCAGAACCGTCTCTGCCCGGACGTCTGCGACTTGCCATCTTGCGTGATGTCCGCGTTCATTGCGATTATATGGAAACCAGGCTTAAGACGAGGAGCATGCAGTGCGCCCAGCTGACTTCTCAAGATACCACGATGTCGTCCTTCAAGGTCATAATAAACCTATAATGTGTCTAACTTATTCTGTATATTGCATTTTCACTCTGTTTATTTGAATGTGCGCTATAAATCTATATTATTATTATTATGTATTAGTATTATCATTATCACGCACCACGACCAATAGGTCTGACCGTTTTTTGTTCAGCGAGACCTTTTGACAGTAGAATTTTAGAATCAAGCTGTCGCAAGCTTAGTTACATTTTCAGGCACCGTTCTGTACTTCAACAACCTACGCTACTTCAGCAATCAGTTCTCCGTGACTGGTGATTAGATTTTAATACACATGGTCCCGCCTTGCCCATATTCCCAGTTTTCCTTCTTTAAAAACGTGCATACTGCAGCGCTCTCCCTGCTCAATTAAATTACCCGTCACGAGGGGACAGGCCGGTGCGACGAAATCTGCATATTTGATTATCTGACCAGATTTTGACCAGTTTCCGAAGCTTGCTCACAAAGACTGTGTTGTCTGAATCAACACATTAGACTTACGATTATCGGATTAAGGTGCTCGTTTTGTACTTTTGGGTTAAATGCAAAAA
Organism: Hippasteria phrygiana; assembly: GCA_037893225.1. Taxonomy (NCBI): domain Eukaryota; kingdom Metazoa; phylum Echinodermata; class Asteroidea; order Valvatida; family Goniasteridae; genus Hippasteria; species Hippasteria phrygiana. The sequence continues at coordinate 102,214 of JAZGUH010000717.1, forward strand.
TTGTCAAAGTGAATGGTCGCCCGAGGAGCATTAACTTACAGGACAGGGGGCTGATGTTGACAACTGTGTATTCATTTTCAGCCAATCTGTTCCGTGATGTCTTTTTTATAGCTCCATGGTTTAAGTAATTGTAGAACGTCATGTTTGTAAAATATGCTAATTCAGGGACCTGAGATGACGCAAGTCAGGAAATTTCCAAATTTGTATCATGTTAATTGCCTGAAATGTCACATTCTACTTTCCCCTTGTGCATAGAATCAGACATCTATTTTAGAATTCACAGAGGCTATTAAACAAAACTTGTAAAGAATGTATTTCTCCCCCAAATTATCCTGAACTATTAAAGCAAGGTGCTCCAAAACTAGTAACCTTCACCACAATGTATTTTTATCGCCTGCTAATTTTTGGTGCGTATCTTTACACCAACGGTGTAGGCCACACCTATACAGACGCGCTAAGGTCCTTCCGTCTTCTCAAAGATCGAAGAGCTTATCGATTTACAAATGCAGCCTTGTAACTCCCAAATACCCTTTCCTGTTAGCATCAGACAAGGCATCTGGCTACGTTAAAAAGTGCAATATCAAGAAAACATGTAGGACAGCGTTATTGACATGTTACTAGGAGTGGCCAGGTGCACTGTAACCAGTCTAATTAAGCAGCAATAACTGCGTCTCTGTTACCTTTTATGTTAAATGCAGTGTCATGCATATTCATGAACCAAAGTATGATGCAAAGCAGAGGCTTAACAATTGGTCTGAATAGCGTTGTGTGCAACAAAATATATTTGAAAACCATTTTTACTCATTTCTACTCCTCACCAAAACACTCTTGATGGGTTAATGCTGACGGAAAGATTTTTGTAGTATTATTAATATTCTTTTGGTCAAAATAGCCTCAAGATCGTATTTGTATTGTCACGCATTTGTGAACAAATCGCATGGGCCGTATAGACCGGGAGGGACTCCATCGTATGTTTACTTCCAGAACTGGAACATAATTCATCTGAAGCAGTCCCAGACAGAAATATTCCTCATTATTGCCTTGCATGTATGGCGAGGTGTTTCATACGGTAAAGTTCATGACGAACTGAAAGTGTGCAACTCATGTATTCGCGCCAATATGCAGTCTGGTGATATAATTAAATGCGTCGTCTCAACGTAACACGCAGAATTAAGTCTCCGTAGACAATAAATTCAGCTGCATTCAGTTGACGCTCTTTTTCAATCCAAGTTGTTGGTCAAGTGAAGAATTCACAAGTTAGATTAATCCCTGCGTTGATCAAACTTCAGTCCCGCTTGTGGAATTGTTTAAAACGGTGTGAAGTCTTTGATGTAAAACAAAGAGACAAGTCAAACGTGATAAGGCTTTGCATGCATTGCTAGCGTGGTGTAAGTCAAGAGAAGTGGGATTCTAGAAACCATGAAAGTGTGCTGCACTGGCTTCTCACATGCCGTCGATCAGTGTGTCCTACCCGGTAAGGTGTCGGTTACTATCCAGATAAAAATGTTTCCAAAATTATAATTTTTAAATATGGGGCTCGAAAGTGGCAAAGAGAATCTTGAACTGTTTCCAGCAAACGTGGATTAGGACAGAAACAGGAGTAAGCATGGATACCAAACACATAAATATCCCCATCTACACTCACCCCAGTACTGTAAATAATGCACTACAGAGATGGCATCGACATCACAAGAGAAGAAAAAATTACAATGAGGAAAGCGAGACCAACAATGGTGTCAAACATTACAGCAGCAATGAAACAATGACAAAGACGAGGCAGCAAAAAAAACATCACTATTAAACAACAGCTGCAGCAGCAGCGGCAACAAAACAAAAGTGCAGCAACAGTAAACAAACAGCAGTTGCAACATAATAAGAGCAACAACCGTAACAGCAGCAGCAACAACCGTAACAGCAGCAGCAACAACTGCAAAAATAAATGAACAAAAGTGAAAATCAATTAAACAAATTTGTTTTTAAGCACCAACTCTTTTATAAATCAAACAAAGGTAGACCGGTATAAAAAGAAAACCACCACGAATCAAACATGTGAACTCCCTTTTACCAATCACTAAACCGTTCCTAACAATTCCGAATTCTGCCCAGCATCCAACCTGACCCTGTCTATCTATCTCAATCAATCAGACGTTGTCGCGAAATATTTGAAACACATAGTAGCTGCGTGCGTCCAAAAAATCCTGATTACACCTCGGCAATAAGCTAGGTGCAACGGAGCAGAGAAGCTATAGGGTGAGGGACGGAGAGAGATGGTGAGCATTAAGGGTTTTACATCTCTTAGAACTTCCTGATAAACCCCAAGAAATGTCCATCAATTCATAAGATTTCCGCCGAATGAGAGACATGCTTGGCCCAAACCTCACCTTGTCCGTCCATAGCCAGCAAACAGTACCGGTAGTGGTACGTCTTTAGGTGACACGAGTTGCACACTCCATCAAGGACAATATACTACTCCATCCTCTAAAAGCCTCTCTGGTTTGCTACACCGTTTTTTTGCTGCAAGCTGTCGTGCGACCAAGACAGGTTTGTCGGCCTGAGCATCTGTTCCTGTCGGTTTACAATCAACGTACCCAACTACTGTCGCCAAACTCTGACGATACTAAGACTCTGCACTGAAGTTTCAAGATGGGTTACCTGACGGCTCTTTAGCAAATCAATGAAATAGAAACATATATATCCACGACGTTTAAAATGAAATGAGCAAATTGCACAGTGGTCAGGATTACAACCTCAACTTAAAGTTCTCAGTCTCAACAAAATCCTGTAATTTTGCCCTGATTTTTGTAATAGGTTTTTCGTCACACCTGACGGGCTTGGCATATTATTCATTGCCAGAATATAGATCGAGACAGCATGAATACAGTATTTGTTTTTGTTATGCACTGTACAGGTATCTTTTCCTTATTAGTAAAGGGTAAATTCATTACAACCTGCCAACTGTTGAACTAAAATTCAGATCGTTCGCTAAACACTGTTTGAAGGTATTTCCTATTAAATCGTACCAAGCAGTCATTGAAATTCTGCTCATACTCCCCACATCCCCGGTCCAAGTGGCAAGTTTCCCCATGCATGACAGTCACGTTGCTCGTCAATTCTCGCGTGAAATACGTCCCGGTGTTGTAAATGTCACATGTGTTTTAAAGCTATAGTATAAAACGTTTGCCTTTGCTGTAATTTTCAGAAATGAATGGATTTGGGGGTTAGTATTTTATAGCAAATACCGTAACAACGACCTTTTTAAAGTTTTGTGTGCATAGATGCTGGGAAAACAAAGAGAAAAAATGCTGTTGTTGTAGTCTTGTTCTCTGGCCATACTTTAGACAAAACGGAGCAATTTATAGAAGTCATGGAATTATTAGGTCAGGGAACTAGACTATTTCCAACGATGGTCGGCCGACCATCGCTGGAAATTCAGACAAAAATTCCACTTTTCTTGAAAATGACAGCACACCAGGTGCCATGATTTCACAGGATGCTTGAGACTATTATTTACCTAAAATCAAGTAAGGTATTTCATAATAATTCAGAAGATTTGTTTTTTTATGTTTGTAAAAAGTTGTTTATTACCTTAAAAAGTGTCTCTCTTTCACCATCCAGGTATTGCATCCAAAGCCGACAACACAGTGTGTCTAATTTTGAAAAAGCAACACAAAGCCCTTTGCAAGAATAGTGCTCTTAATCGTGTGAAATTGGTTTTAGTCTTCGGAGCGTACGTCTTTAACCTATAATCGCATTAATGGTAAAAGTGTTAAATTTCTTCTACACGGTAAGACAATGCCTTCACCTTGCTATAGCAAGACGTATATTGTCAAAATATGCAAGGTTCTGAGCTTGTTAAAATGTCAAGCACCATTTTATTCACGCGTTGTAAGTCATGCAGTGAACGGCTATTTAATCCATGAATGCTATAATGCAGAAAACTCCACAATGGCAAGCTGTATAATTAGGCAAATAGTTGTAGATATAGTTTATGAATGTCTAGTGTCTAGCGTCCACAGAAATATATCCCATAAACAACTACTATATGTCAGATACCATAAAAACAAACAAACCGAAAGCTGGAAGCAAAGTCATAATACACGAGCAACCAAAACAGAAAATATCTAGAGATAAGAGGGTCGGCTGAAAAGTTCGTAGGTTGACTCTGAAGTAATGCCAGATCTATGAAACTAAGCATGCATTTATTTCATCCCTTTTGATAACTAATTGCATTGTTTGTTTCCAGGTAAGGCCGTATTTGGTGGTTTGTAGACGACTTCGTGAAAATGGACAAAATTTGGTATCGAAACGACCTTGGCCTTCTTTGTGTTTCCACTTAACAAAATGTAAGAATTATCAAAGGACTTAAACAAATATATATACTGAGAATGGATAATACCGACAATTTGTTTTTATACATGTTCGCCCCGAACAAGGCTAAAAGCCACTCTAGGTACGGAGCTACAAAAAGGAAATGAATCAAAGATACAAGAGGTAGGAATTAATATTCCTCTTGAAGCCGGAAAGATCATAAGATGAAGGGAAACATTTAAGATGAAGGCAAATAATTCTATAAAGATACAGAACGAGGGAAAAGGCTATTAGCATATCTTTTCGTTTTAAATCTAGGTGCAGCTAGAGTATCCTCGTGGGAACAGGTGGAAAGCCGAGTTTTACTCTCAAAAACCCTAACTAGAGGAACCGAGCTGGACAGGCCGGTGGAACATTTAGCAAGAAAATATCTGTATTAAAGTAAAGCTAAACAGGTCGGAACATGTTCAAGATAGCGATGCTGCTTTGTAAACCATTAAAGTTACTTTTCAACAGTTAAAAAACGCAAAAACTCAAACCGATGAGACAAATCGTGACATGTTTAACTGACAATTTGGGGCCTCTGGACCTTCCATCTGTCATCTCGTTTAGTCTCGTGAGATTTCTCTTGGTGAACTCTGTCTTAAAATAAATTCTTGAGGAAGTCTGGTAAATTCTCGAAATCAATGGTGCCTCGACCAAGGCTGACCGTCGGCCTAGAATACTTTTCAACAATTTCTGTGGACATAGGGTTTCAGGCGTCCGTTAAAACAAACTTCAGATACAAAATATATTTTCAGATCTTATACTGTCGCTAAGACAGAGTCATTGTACGTGAATAACAAAATAGGAATTATCAAATGACTTAAAGGACAATGTCGGAGAAGGTTTACGTACATGTACAGAAATATGCACTTAAATATTTTGCCCAACTACTTATTTTTCCCCTTAAGCCTCCTTGCGAGACCATCAAGAATCTTAAACAACCTTTTTCTTAAAATTCGGGACCAGATCTCCATGCCGCGCGCTAGAAGACGACAAGGCTATAGTGAATATTAAATATCGTGCGATGGTGCTTCCTGAAAGCGGCTACCGGTTCACTTAATAATCCACAAGGTGCAAAGATTGTTCGGATCAAACCTTGCGGAAAAATATATCGACTGGAAGGAAGTTACAGGTAGGCCTATATCGTCATCTGAACGTCAGCACAGCGCACGACGAACTCGAGGCTATACTGTGATAGCTAACGAACTAGTTACCCACGTCACTGAATGCCAAGCTCGAATAATTGTGTGGTAGGAAAGCACGATGTCCACTCTATTGACAAGAGGCAAACTATATATCGGGGCAGTGACTGATGCAGGATTTGCAGGAGGTACAAAGAATAAAGGAAAAACAAAATCAAAGATGCAAGAGGTAGGAATTAAGATTCCTCTTGAAGCAGGAAAGATCGTAAGATGAAGGGAAACATGCACCAGGCAAAGAATTCCACAGAGATACAGAACGAGGAAAAAGGCTATTAGCATAGCTTGTCGTTCTACATCTTGGTGCAGTGAGAGTATATTGGTGGGAACAGATGGAGAGCCGAGTTTTACGCTCAAATACCCTAACTGGAGGAACCAAGTTGGACAAGCCGGTAGAACATTTCCATTAAAAATATCTGTAGAACAGACTAAGAGTAGCAACAGATCTCCGTTGAGAGAGTGATGGATAAGCCCAATTCTTCTCCAACCAAATGAACAATGCGCTTCTATAGTGTAATAAAGATAAGTGACAATCAGAAGTACCATCCCAGATGTGGGAACAGTACTATACTCCATGAGCAGACGTATAGTTGTCTTATAAACATAAAGGATAGCATCAGGAGGTAGATACTTCTGAGCTCGATAAAGACAACCAACTCGCAGGCGCGTAGCCAAGGGGGGTGTTTTGGGTGTTCAAACACCCCCCATGGCCCAAGTGCCCCAAAAAAATATATGCAGAAAACACCAGTGACTTGGAGAGATATGCTAGTGATAATTATCGCACCCTCCTCCGGGCCTCACTCGAGTCTCTTCCAATCCTCAGGTCCGCAATTCCCTTGATCTTTTTATCTCTGATTCCCCAAATTATCCTTCTTACAGTTCAAACTTTTGAGTTGAAGTTGAACCTAGTTGCTTGTAAATTATATATATTGAGAAAGGTATCTCTTTAGGTTCGCATTTTCCTTGCATCAATAATTGAGTCTATATAGGATTACATTTTTGCATTTTTCTGATGTGAATAGAATTATTCCACAAAATAATTATCAATATTCTTTTGCATGATTTGAGCTCAAACATTGCACCATTTTGCATCTAGAGGCCTTAAAATTCCATTTTTTCGCCAAAGGGGAGGGGGACACCCCCTCCCCTTAGACCCCTCCCCCATGTCAGTCTCCAGCAAAACACCCCCCCATGAACAAATCCTGGCTACGCGCCTGCCAACTCGTATGGAAGCACTCTTGCCAATGCCTGAGATATACGTCTCCCAACTAAGGTCCGACCCTACATGTTTTTACTGTTACCTGCAAAAGGGTCAGGCCCGAGAGATTTTGTTTTATTCACATTGCCAATGCAAGTAAAAGAAAAGTTCTGAACCATAGTAGATTAGGACCATATAATAATAATGTATTCATTTATATAGCGCAAATTCCATAACAGACGTTCTAATGCGCTTTATAAGGACAAATTCTTTTAAAAATCTACAAAAAAATAATATGAACTATAACACCCAATACTTACATTGAATAAAAACAATCAAATAAAGCATCGGTGCGAAATTAAGATATTAATAAGAAAACCAGAAAGGCGTATCTTATCTTACCTTTACACCGACGAAAAGTGACGAAAAGCTTCGTAGTTCGAAAAGCAAACTGTTGCAATCCGTTCAGTACTCTGGGTGCGAGATACGTGTTACAATAATACTTGTAAGTACTTTGTTAATAAGATTCTGGTTGTATATGGTACGACACGAACCCTTACCCTCTGAGTGTGAGAGTCTCGCAAACCAGTCTATCTCCGCCGAACTCGTCAAGTCGCAAAGTCCGTCGGTAAATTAATGTGTCCAGCTCGTCTATTTACAGCGGGGGTGGGTGAACATCGAAGCTGTAAAAACTCTGCGACGTTCCCCCATCGTACACTTTGCCTATACCACAATTAAGCGAGGCGGACACTGATGTCACGGCAAGACTAGTCAACTACGGGGAACCCAATTTTGCAGAATGTAGGCTGAGCATTTTTAGAGAATTTTTGCCAGACCAAATTCTTTCTACTCTCGCTGGAAAATAAACAGCTGCGACTGCGTGTTGAAATTCGGTGCCCGCGACGCGCGTTCGAAGACAAATAAATACTGTGCAAGTGTAATATATTATTAATTTCAACAGCCAGGTGCCATCCTGCTGTCGTGATTCGGTAATAAATTATAATTGATGAGCCCCAATTAATTGGCTTTTAAAAATGCTGCCCATTTAGTATATATACGAAGTTGCTTATATAGATTGCTTATACCTTTTTCATTGCTACTGAATAGCTGTTTTGTGATGGCACATGGCAAAAGAGATCAAGGGCGTAGATTCCGGGGGATGGGGATATATCCAATCCCACCAGGGTGTTTAAAAAAGACAGACAAGTGGGAAATTAAAAGAAGAGGCCAGGACCCAATGCTGAAATTTAACGTGCCCCCCCCCCCCCCCCCCCCCCCTCTTTCCGCTTTTCGAAATGTCTACGGTCGGCAGGTTTTGGGAATTTAGTTATGTCCACTTAAAGACTCGAATCTACACCCTTGATGGAGTCGATACCGCCATATTTATCTTTAAAATGATGTACAGGCCAAACGCAGAAAATACTTACTAAGCCCTCTGTACATTATGAGATTTAGATATCATATTTTTCCAGTGTGACGCTATTATTGAGCTTTTCGGTCTGATAAGCGCGCCAAAATCAGTGTGGCAATCGTCTGCGATCGCAATTTGCGCGCGGACTGTATTATTTCGCGTATTAAAGACATACCAAATATTGTTGACCCATCACTTGACGAGGGTCTCAAGGTGTCATCGCCGATAAATATCCACATTTTTTATGGCAACTGTGAAGCGCTAAACGTGACAGCGGCGCGATCGCGGAGTTCCTTTGCCCTCGGATAATAGACAGCGGGGACTAGACACTGAGCACGACGAGACATCAGCTCTCACAGGCCCCGTTTCTAATTCTGGCCTTTGCCATGTAGAATCCCAGCCATCAAAAAAATCTGATCACTCACAGATAGCATAGCAATAGTGTATCCTCGGCCGTTACAAATCGTAGTTCATGTCGAATTGAATTTGAAAATGGCCACTCCATCTGTCATTTTCTTTTTTCCTCTAACTGTAAGTTCCAATAGATTAACAGAAAGTTTCTTTTTTTTGCGGATTACTTGCTTGTCTGTTTGTGACATTGGGGCAATTTAAAGCCAACTTAAAACTGTTAAAGCACACATCGAGCCTGTATTTCTCAAACTAGTTTAAACGCGGCAGTATACTTTTTGTTTACTTGAAGTTGCTATATTTTGAAACCCTACTAGTCAATTCTTTAACTTTCAGAGATTTAAATCCTTCACGTCTTTATGACTCGACGACGTTGGATTAAAATGAATGCACTCTAGTTTTGTCCTTTCGAACGTGAAATGGACAGATGCGTAGTAGGTTAATACTGCTCTACCTGTCTGGCTTAAGATCGATCTTCAAACTGCACTCTATATAGTTTCTGTTCAAAAGGTTATGAATCTGGCCGTGGGGTATGATTACAGGAATGGACAAGCTTGCTGACTACAAATTCCAAAAGGGTACAAAATGTAACTTGATAATAGGTGAAGTTGTCCAGCAGTCGGTCAATATACGGGTGTGATGCGAAACCTATTGCTTTGAAATGGCAACCGGCTGGAATAAATGTGATATTGTGTATTTAATTTCGGATTGAAATGGGTCATGTCACTATGTTACGTATGTATCAATAATAATACATGCATAGCCATTATTGCGCATGATCAAATTAAAGGATTATGTCTTGTGTAAGCTAAACTGAAAATTACAATGCGCAAGCGCGCAAATGAAAACAAATTTGGATACACAAAATATTTTGTAATATGAATGCACCAGTAAATCTATTATAAAAAAGTATGTCTAAAACTCTGGGAGGAAAAATCATCCAACCTTTATAAGATCAGACCTCTGGCTCAAATTGGCAATTGGGTTTACCTATGTGGGTGCTCAGCCCATACACAGTACAGTCGTATTTGTTAGTCCGATGTGGTTTAGGCCTATTGGTGAGGATTCATACAAACAAAAAGCGTACATCACGATGCAACCGACCCTTATTAATGAGCTTCACATTATAGACAAGCAATGCAACACATTGATTTCAGATCATTTTTTTTTAGGTTTGTACACATAGGCCTACTGTACAAACGAATGTTGTACATTATAATGGCTTGTTTGCGGCAGAGAAGCACTGATACCAGTAAAAGGTCATGTTGATTTTAACCATATAAAATCAAACCTAGAGCCGTATTTTACTAATTCGCTTCGAGCACTATGACGTCTCATTTCCATTATCAACGGGGACGTTATATTACCAACAGCCTGTTTCTCTATAAATAATGACTAACCCATTTCGCATTGTGCAGTTGAACTACATCTATTTGCTTTGAGGGATCTCTCTGTGCGGGGAAATTGCATGACAAGCAGCTTTGCATGCGGGAAATGGGTTGACAAAATTAGAATGGTCGGTATGGCTCGACTTTAGACTTGAAATTTGGCTAGGAAAATAATAGGAGGGATAAAAAAATTGACTACTCGCTTCTTGCACTTGATCAACTGGAATTATCATCCCAGCAATTCGTAACGCATTAGCCATTTGTTTTAAAAGGCATGAACATTACTGCGCGGTAGACTCAAACATTTCAAATTATGGCTGTGCAGCCGAACCGGTACACGAGTACCCGACTGCTGGTGTCAGGAACCGGTTCCAGATTATGAAATCGAGTACTCGTAAGCGAAATAACATATTACTTAGTAATTTCTCAGACAATGAAAACGAAGGTTTTGAATGTCATTTGTAGGGAATTTTCTAAATGAAAACCAGGTTACATGGGCAAACAAAACACATTAAACGTTTGTGACACTTGCGAAAATGCTATTTACACCGTAAAGCTACAGAGCTCACTGTACACACTTGCATCTTGCTGCGTTGATGCACCAATGTGGTAGTGTATTAACCTTTACAAAAAACATGTACAGCAATTTCTGAGATTTATTTTTTGGGATTGGCTTTCTTTAACGGGTACCCATGTTTTTTTTTAAATCGGATACCCGATTCCCATACTCCCCATAAATGCGCACCGTAAATTGTATAGGGATGAGTTGTACAAAACACTTGCATGACAAATAGGGAAGTCTAACGGCCCGTTCCGAATGTCCACACACCAGTCAAAGAGGACAACACGCATAAACAGACCGGCGAAGGAAGTAGCGTTGCTATCGAACGAATACAGTCTGTTTTAGAATTCAACACGCCTTTTATAACCACTAGTGTGTGGCTTGTCAAGGCGTAGCCTGGAGCGGTTATTGCCAGCTAACAGTTCCCTCCTTCCTGCCTAACCGAGAAAATTGCCACTTTACGGAGTCACTCGGCGCGCCAATAGGCACTGCTAGCTGAAGAATTCTCCTATACACGGACATCACCGCTAATGCACTCTGACACACATTGCTCGTTTTTATGAGCTGGAAAACAACGTGTTGAACTGGGCGGGAAACGACACGTTTGATTTGTACCCTGAACCACGCGGTGGAAAGGCCCATTGACTCACTATATAGAGCATGTTTAAGAATCGATCAATTCAGACAGTGACCACAAAAAAGTCAGATTATGTGTCTTATTGATTCAAAATTGGCTTATAAAAAAGGTCCTTTGTGACGGAATAGGATGTCCAAGGAAAACATCCACCTCTATCGGGAGCTTTTGACTGTAACAACTTAGACCTAAGGGTACGCGCATGGTGTTCTATGGTACCTAAATCCCGTAGAAGAAAAGGCTATGAATTGAAGACGATACTAGAGACGAGACTAGAGACGTCTCTTGGGGTTGCGTATAATGCTAAAAATAATAGACGTAGCAATTATTTCAACCCCCCCCCCCCCCCCCCCCCCCCCCTCCGGCTGCCCCGTCTCCAATGTTGGGATTATCATTTCGGAAGTTACCTCCTGTACAAACGCATACTTTAGGGCCGATTTTTAATTCCACTCGAAACAAGACCAAAGTCCCAAACCCCTGGGCACGAAAACAATCACCAATCCCGACGTCCGGGTGGGGATAGCCCGGGGGAGCATGGGAAACATTTTGAAATGTGCAATATTTTGAGCAGACGCAACCCCAGAGCTTTTCATAGAGAGACATATTTAACCTCGTTTTCAGTTCAAAGTTGCAGAATTATTAAGAACGGCTTATGCAAACCTTTTTCTACTGTACAGGGCTTATTTCTGGGTAAATTCTCACTTCAAATGATAACTTGTGTCGTAAGATAATTTTGATAGGGGAGGTGAGTTTGTCTCACCACTGTGGTGGAAGTATAACTCCACCTGGGTCTATAGGTTCGAATATTGGGTATCTGCAGATTTATCCTCTACATCTATTTAGATCTAGACCCAGGAAAACCATAAAGGTGGTATAGGGCTGGCAACCTAAAATGTAGCCCTTTACCAAGAGTGGCTTTTAGACTGGTATTGGGCGACGTACGGCCAGTAAAGATACCGGTACCCCAGTAATAAATCTTGCAATTCATTCAATCATACATATCTATACCAAACACTCCACACTTGCGTGAGAAAAAAACAAGTTGATCAATACACCCAATGCCCTAGGCAGTCGGCATGTGAACCCGCGACCTTCGAAATACAAGCTCACAATCTAATCGTGCAACAACATAGCAACTTATTGAGAGCAATACAGCGACCTCAACAACATTATGTTTTTCCACAGCTATGAATCCATTCGACAATGCCACCGATAGTGGTAATTCACCCGCTAAACTAATAATATCATCGCTAACGGGATTACGTGAGACTATGGGCTGTTTGGGGGATTGTTCACGCGAGACCTGACCTTTTGTTTAAGAACGGAAAATGTACGTATCGAGGGACGATGCAACTCTCTACAATAAACTTGAACTAAACAAACAAAAATTCCCGCGGGGAAATACCCACTCCTTGGGATTCGATAAGGCGCGTCGATTCTTGATCCGGGACAGGTACGAAAGGATTGATTGAATCCCTTAAGAATTTTAAAGAATGGTTAGTAGAGTTATTTGGAAAGCTGTGAGTCGCCTTAATGAATTCTTGTTATCATAATTGGTCCAAATATAAAAGGGTCATGGGAAGCGGGAGATTACAAATTACATAAGCTGTACGGGTGTGTGATTGCCGAAAAGTTTGTAAGAAATGCTGAACATTTCTTTTATATTCCCATTCGCCTGTACCCAATAATACGCCTGAGGTTTGACAATAACATTTAAACTTAGGGCTAACACTGAGCTTGCTTGTTTGTATAGAGAGATAACATTTTCGCAGTCTCTTGGAGTTCCTCCAGCAAAAATACGCCACTTGAAAAGTGGCTTGGTCACATTCTTTAATTGAATGTGTATGAGCAACAGAAACTAAAGAGACAATGGGTTGGGGAGCATATCTTGTTTTGTCTTCTGCGCAGTAGTGATTTCATTTGTCACATGTGATTGGTTAATTACAGTACTGACGTCATTGAAGGGACTTTGAGGTTTTGTGTGCAATCAAAGTCTGTTTGCTTTTGTAAAAACACAGTGGGCATTTGCTCGTGTAATTATCCGATACTGACGCAAACATCTTTAATATCAGGAAACAGATGACTAAGACTACAACGTCCTATACGTCAAACGAATTACTTGTTTTCTGTAACAAGCGGAAGTGATTTATTGGTAAATAACTCCAGTTATGACCACTACAAAAATGTCGACATGTTATGGAAACAAAATATACCACGGTTTTGTTTTTTATTATTCGACTTCAGAAAAACATGTTGATATTTGTTACAAAAGCAAGCTTTCGTTTGATGACTTAAACCTCGCTGGATATTGAAGAGTAACTCAAGATGACTAGCATATCTCTTTACGGGGTTGGACACAGTGCTCGTGTTTGGCCGGGACAAACACTCGAAGTGTTGGGCCGTGGTCTCTGGGTCACTCCGCCGGCAGAAAGACAAACAATCTCTGAATATGAGTTCTTTTTTGGTTTAACTCATTACTTCGCTGTCACCAAAAGACGATACACAAAAAGAGGAGACGCTTGGTTGATGACAATATTGGTGATCAAACAATGATTGCGCGGTGGGTGACGGTTCTTTGTCCGCGGAAAGCAACAAACGGCTGAAATGAATTCACGCATTTACCAGACATAAATTCATTACGATTCAATCTCTTTGGGATGGTAGGCGGCTTAAAACTAATCCATGGAACCGCCAAAACATGCTTAACCGACCGTCAGATGGCAAAAAACATATTAATTGCTCTTCGACAGGAATTATTTCAAAGGCAGATGTTCTGTAAAAAATTGATTGTAACATCGTTAATACGCTTTCGCAACTGTGAATGTAATTGTGAATTTGCGCATCAGTTTCACTGTATTATAGGCCTACGCATTTTAAGGTTCAGTTTTTAAAGAGAAATCGATAAAAAGGAATCGATTTTCTTAATTCGAAAATAACACTCGGATGCAGCGTAACTTGAGGAACCGACCGTTGACGACCATTGAGGAAGGACGTAGAAATATGCAGGAAATGGGGAAAAAGGGTAAGTTTCACTGCCAAGCTTTTTCGTCAAGCCCGAGTAGGCCTACTAGTCTTAAGTCTTTAACTGAGATGAGTACACTCTAAAAACTGTGTTTAGCAATTGAACACAATCTTGCTATCAGTTTGTAAACATGTTTAGAAGCTAAACATTACGTGTCCAATTCCTAAACATCAATGTTCAATGGCTACCGGTACAATACTATCCGTCAATATACGCTGAACATGTTTAGTATGCAAACATGTTTACAAACTAATAGCAAAGAGGGTTTAGAAAAGTGTTTAATTGCTAAACACAGTTATTACAGTGTAGTTCACAGCGCTATATTCATATTTCCTTTACAGATACCAATACAGCATCAAATGACTGTACATCAAACACTTAATTAAATACTGGATATCCGTTTTCTCTTTTTAAAATTCGGATGGGTTCATATATTTTTGATTTATCATTATAGGCTATCGCACTTTCAGTATTAAGCGTACACTGTAAAAATAATCCGTCATTTTACGGAAAAAAGTGCTGGAAGAAAAATTTCCGGAACTTTGTATTTCAACATTATTGTATTTTGACGGGTTTTTCCAAAAAATGAATTCCGTAAAAATACGGATTTCGAAAAAAATCAGAAATCCGTTAAAAATACAGAAATGTATCTCACAGCATGAGATACAAATCGGCCTCACCTTACTCCTTCACTTGTCTGTCGTATACTGATGTATCAAGAACAACTCAATTAGCTTTGCTAAGTGCTGTTTCGCATTGCTCATGCAAACACACGCATCCGCGATTCGTAATATTGTGCATGCATGTTTTCATCGTCACATCAATAATGAGAAAATCTTGACATTTGCTAAAGCATTCAGGTACACAGAGAAACTCGTTTTGTCACGGCTGTCATGTGCAATTTATTATAAAGGTTGGGATTATAATTGCCAAAGCTATTCATATTTGCCGATCGGAAATAATTTAAATGTTTCAGCTGAGGCCGTTAGCCGAATTGGATAACCACGTCAAGACCATTAAATACATTTATCTTGTAGGGGTTTACCTTTTTAGATATACAGATTTGACGCCCATGACAAGTGATCTCGCATTTGTTGAGTCTACAGCTGAAATTCTCTTCGTTTCAAATGCCATTTCTTGATTTTTAAAATGGTTTCAAATCCGATTTCGCAAGAGATTACTAATATCTGGTAGTTGATATAGTACTTGATTTATATTTGAATTCAAATGCCTCAAACAAAATTTTAAAAATGTAATTAAAATTGCAGTCTCACTCTGACTTGATTTGACTTTCCTCTTCGTTTTCCTTACGTCCCAAAAACAAAAGGACCCATGGATACTGAAAAATAAGGTCCTTTACAAGTAGCGTAGGGGCGCTCTTTACGAAATACTGAAACGGTTACCCTAAAATACCAACTGATCATTAGCGTAAAGTTTATTTAAGGATCACCGTTTTCTTGTAAATACGAGAAAACAGATTTCAGGGATGCCCCACTTTAATTTTATCACGAGGTACTAGAAAAGACGACCGGGTTTAAATATTAAAGGAGTATTAAATCAAAAACCTCTAGCCTGGTTGAATTTCATTAACATACTTAGCCTCTCTCGAAAATTGAATTTCCCATGGCTGAAGCTTAGCCCGACTGCCAAGGAATAATTGGCACAGAAATCCATTTCACTGAATAAATAAAATTAAAATCACACAAAAGAAAAGCTGGAATGAAAATTAATAGCGATACAGGTGGAGGGGGCCAATTACGGTACCCTAACAGGCGTATCGATGACTGTGAAGCGGGATTGAGTGTCGCATTAACATCGGGCTGAAACGGTTGATGTGGTGCGGAAACTGCATCGCTCTTTGACGAATAACAATGATCTCTTTTACCATAAGTGTATTAATTTGAAGGGGCTGCGCGTATATTAAACCGCGATCAAATGCACGGGACGATTTGAAGCCACCGGGGGCAAAATGAGAATACTGCGCATTTTGCAAATGCCATCTGCATCTCATGACGTGAACTGTTACACAACGCACACCATTCCGTGTCCCACTAATATAATTCTTTACTCCAATGTTAAAATGTGGGTGTTAATCATACCAATTCGTACCGGTTAAAGAAAACATGCATTAAATAGAAAGTTAATCTTATATAAAGATGAATTACCTACATATGAGCATGGTATTAATGTGGTGGTTTTCATTTTTTGTTTAAATCCCTTCAGGTTATCACGCAAGATGGTGCTGCTTTTGTTAGAAGCAACGTCTTTTCAAAAGAGCACCAAATCTGTACTTAGGCCTAAACCTACTTCAATATAACCCATTTACAAAACTTGAAGAAATATTGATTGGGAATGGGTTCCAAATAAGCTATTTAACACGGAAATGAACTTTACGAGAACTTCCTACGAGAAAATATAAAAATTTGATATTTTTTGTACGCAATGGTATAGAGGCGTAAGTGTTGTGCCTCTTATTACCAAACCCCAATTTCTTTTCAATTTTAGGAAGCACAAATAACAAACAATAACAACAAAAGAACACCGAAACAAACAGCATATCATGGAATATTTACAAATTCAAATTCTGTTCCGTTTCTTTTTCACAATTTTCTCCCCCCAACAAATCTGAGCTGTACAGACCAACGTTTCTAGCTTTCTCATTCCAAATTCCGAAAACATTGTAAATTGATTTGAGATACTTGCTTGTCAGACACGAGATTTGTCATCTGAACAAAGTCTCGTCCACTTTGCCATTTATTTGAGAATTCGTTTTCTCAGTTGGAAGACAAATGCAGGGGGGAGCAATTCCCAGCTCGCAAAAAATATTGGAGGCCAATTATTCATGGAATAAATTAGGTCAGTGAATCTGGCAGGGATTTCTGAAATCTGTCAGCCGTGTCTAGGGCTAAGCCACTATAGTGCATCAAACTCCTTTGATGCTGAAAAACGGTGCTGTGGCTATGCCTTGTGTGATATGTGTAATATCTATGGTCTCATTTTTATCATGAAACAGAGACCAGACCAGAATAGGTCTAGACATTTTACATGAGTTTCCTGAGTTTCCTCATTTTTGATGAGTGGCTGTAGTGGTGATGTATTTTCTCACGACCGATCTGCTGCATTGTTCATTAGGACCAATAACTGGACAAGAATACAAGGATACAAGAAAAGCCTGTGGTTTTTAAAGGATGACGGTAACAGAGCCTTGGAGGTGGAAAAAGCGTTTGTGCTAAAATTGCTATGGTTGAAACAACTGTCACTTTGTCTGAAAAGCGACGTTTGTCTGAAAATTATTGACGAAAAAATTGCTATCCGGTTTCCAACGGTCCGCGATCGACTTTTCCCATCCAAACTTTCCTCCCAGAAAATACTTTTGCATTCCACTTTCTAATGATCTTTCCAATCATAGCAATTTGAGGACGAATGTTGGTTTTTTTTTAAGTTACCTGGCTGGGGGAATCGAACCGGGGTTACCAGAGGTTAAAGGGAAGGAAAGAACTACTACGCCGACCTGACCGTCAGCGCCCAATAGAGTACCGAAGTCTGACGTCAGTTGCCGCGGCAATGGTTCCAAACACATGCAGTTTAGAATGTATTCTGGTTCCAAACATTGCATTAATTGACGTCATCACTTCGGTATTCTATAGGTGCAGTTTTTGACACAAAACCAATTGGGTGCCTTAAAGTCCAATATTTCCCTTTAAATGAGGGGTGGCATATTGTGTCGAGGTCAACTGTTTGTTTCTTACACAACTTCAATCTAAAAAAGAATCAGTTTCATCCGCAAGTGGTAACTAAAATCTGGTACTAGAATCCCTTAAGATTTTTTAATGCAAGTTCGCCCCAAACAAGGTTAGAAACCAGCCCGCCGCAGGTGGGATTTGAACTTAGGTCACTGAGGTGGAAGCCGAGGGAAATCTGCTCGCTGACCCGACGCAGGTTACATTCATCTAATCTTACTAGCTTTCCCCCAAGGTCACATGCCCAGGAAGTTAATTGGTGAACCATCGCCCTTTAATACAGTCCTGGACAGCAATTCCATCGTAGATTCTGCACATTTGCAGGCGCGCCTTAGCACAGAAATCGCCGTTGGATCCTCCTAATCGGCATTTGTCACTCAGATTGCGCGCGGGATATTCAGCGTCGGTTGAGCCGGACGTCAAGCGATTTTGGCGACAGGAATATTCGGTTCTTTACGCCGAGAAGCCCGGGGACGCAGGCATATCTTGTTGGCAACTTTCAGCGCGTCAGTGTGACATCTTGTGCCCTGCAAACATGCGCAAAAATATCCGAACAGATGCCCTTTGACAACATTATCTCGCAACAGCTAATCTTTCTTTTACCAAGCCGCACGGAATCGAGGGAGTCTAATCAGATATAATTTTGTGATGGAGAGAATCACGCAAAATAACATGTCACAGTAGATTTTTTCATTAGAACGAAGCCGCTGCGTTTGCACACCTATAGGATTTACGTGTGCAGACACATCTGGTTTTTAAAAGGTCTTGCGAGATTAATATTCCGATTTTACAAAAACAACTCCCCCTTCAGTGGAATGGAAATTAAAACTTGACAAGTTATGCTGTTAGGAGGTTTAGTGGGTTCGGTGTCATCGGTTTTAAAACAATTATGATCTTTCAAGTTCCAAAATGGATTAATACATAAAATACAATAAAATAATAAATGTGGTAAGTATGATTAGAAAAAAATCCTATTCTTGAAAGTCAAAAGGCAATTAATTAATTAATCGTTCAATTATTGAAACCACAAATAAACAGAAAAAGCCATCAGAAAATTGATGAAAGAATCAAATTTGAATGAAACTCAAATTTCAACGCCCAAAATAAAAAAAACCTACAGCAACAATATACTCACCCAATTTGTGTTCCATTAAGTACGTGAACAGTCGGAACACGATTGTGTTTGTACAGTTACTGTTCAATGTAAATCCGATGGATTTGCCAGTAGCCCAGCTGCACTGTAAAAGCAAGATAGGAAGAATTTGAAAGTCAATATGCGCTACATCGAAAAAATACCTGTCCAACCAAAGGACGCCCAACATATGAACACCTATCCACATCATTCACCCAAGCCCAAGATATTATTCTACAATGTAGGCAGAATGTTTAATGTTACTACAAAGGTTCAAACGACTGAGCGAAAGACCAGGCTATTTCATATCAGAAGATCGCGTCATCTTGGTCTATCTGGCTAGTACGTGCAGTAGGGAATCAATGTGCAGGTTGCGTGACAAGAATGCGTGGACAAAGGTTTCAAAATGGTGTCTATAAAGAAGGATGCTGAACAAAATGAGCGGGATGACCCAAAAAAGGTAAATCCAGAACCACCAAAATGACATCGTCATGTATTACTGAAAATGCACTAGGCCTTATTGAATTGGCACAAGGCCTCATTGAATAGGCACAAGGCCTTATTGAATAGGCACAAGGCGCGATGCGCGCGACGATGTAATTTTGGCGGTTCTGGATAGGGCCTAAGTGCTTACCCCCCAAAAATGTTGGCATTTTTGGGTACGAGTACAAATCCAATATGGCCGCCACCAACATTTAAAGTGGTCCTTTTAAACTGCCAGTCCGTTTACGGGGGGTTAAGATATTTGGGAAAACGAAACTAAAATGTCTATTTATGACTTATTGCTAAATGTCAACAAGCACTTTTTCACTTAAAATTATTTATATTCAGTGAAAGTACCAAAAAAGAAAGATTGTAATGTATGAGAGCATCTTTAAAAAAATATGAAGCCCTGATCTTCTTTTGGTTCAATCCCAAAACTTCGAATGGACAGCGCCCTAAATCTTTCCATAAAATTGATTACTGAAACACTCAAATGTATAGTCTATTAAGACCAATCCAGTTTAAAACCTTTTCATGCTAAAAAGAAAAGGCTGTAGTCCTGTATCCACACATTTGTCAGTTGTAAAAACGATTTTGGTAACACAAAGGTCAGCTGCAATTTTATGTTAAATATCATTCTCGCTATCAAACAAACAAACAAACACAAACAAACACAAACAAACACCACCAACACACACCAACAAAGTTAACGATTTACAAAACAGCAAAAAACAAAAACGAAACAACATAGGCCTACGTTCTACCTGCAAGCTGTGAATCGAATTGACCTTAAAAGGACAAGAGTTGAAGAGTTGAAGTTGTTCACCAAGGATGGGCTGGCTACGCGCTTGACATCCTATACTAGACCTACACCTGTTCGGTCGGGTAATGCGTGTAAACATGCAAATGCTGGTCGAGTACATTTTAATATCGATTCGTTGCAAACTCCGCATCGTGCGTCCACAGGGAAAAAAATAGACGATAAGGTCACGGAGCGTGCGACGTCAGTCAGACAAATACTCGAGGGAAAAGGGAAGTCGATAGGGAAATTAGAATTTTCAAACAGCAACAGTAGCGTATCCAGCTTTTGTGCCAGGGAGGGCAAACAACGTATGAACCGTCTTAAAACCGTCGCAAAAACACTATTTCTTTTTGATTTTTATGACGCCTCAAATGCTGCCGGGGGGGGGGGGGGGGGGCTCCCCGCTGGATACGCCACTAAACAGCAAAAACAGAATCAAAATACTGGAACAATTCCATCGTTACATTCAGTTTTCAATATTTTTTTGTTTGCTTGTTCGAATCACTCGCAATGTACTCTCAACTGACTTTTATACTCTCAACTGACTGGCTCTAAATACAGTATATAATTGACTACACTTTATTTAAATTTTAATCACATTTTTCTCTAGGGCAATTGTTTATGAGCATCGTGGTCAGCGAATACGGTGTCTAACTCATGCGAGGTTGTACGTGGATTCAAATGCCGACGGGGAATCTTATAGGCCTACATGTAGCTATTGTGTTCTTGGGCAAGAGATACAATTTCTCTCTTTCCACCATAGAGTACAAATAAATGCACCGGGTGCGTGAACTGATCTCATTGCCTGAAGGAGTAATATCTGTGAAGCATTTGGAGATGAGACAGTTGTAGAAAGCGCTAGTACAATAAGTAACATTTTTCCTATTACCTTGATTGTTCAGATAAAAGTGACACATATCGGCCGACGAGAAAGCGAGGTGGGGGCTAATTGTAAAGACATCTTTGGTGTCCAACATGCGCACAGAACGCCGCATGACGGTTAATCTGACGACACATACATTACGGTACGCTGAAAACTCGGCACCTTAATACTCTCATTATTTACGATACCCCACGTCGCCCAGATTGTGGATAATGGATGCACTTCACTAATACGCCGGGATTTTAATAGTCTGTCAGTGCAGAATTGAACCATTCCTTGATCTAAAATGTGTTTAGACTGTACCATAGACTGGCCCTGATGAATGGCAATTCTAGATTTGCGCGATAATTTTTAGTATACTAATGAAACGTGGTTTAATAGTCTACCGTTGTTGCACTAAGGTTAACAATAAGTACGGTATATAAGAACTGCTGTCATTGCGTTCAATAAGAGAATGGCACACAGACACCACACATCACCACGGAGTCTTAGGGAAAGGATAGACCTCGCCGATTGTGTCAAATTGACATTCATACCCTCCAGGATATTACAGATATGTCTGGTATTATAACTGCTGCCGCAAGACTTTTAGGAGAGGGTATTACAATGCAATCTCGCAGTCGTAAACAGACGGAGGAATATCAATACAGCAGGTATGTTTATAGCTAAGGGCACTGTAATCAAGCACTATTGTGGCACAACAATTGCCACTATAGGAAAAGATGCTGATTGCAAATTTATTTCAGGCAGTCGTGGACAATCGACAGCTGTTGTCATTCAATGTGGGATTGTGGGGTCGTTGAACGATGAAACGACCATAGGCCTGAGTGGTCAGCAAGTGTCCATTACATATAGACCCACTCCTTCTTTATCTGGGAAGAGTTGCCATGACTCTTTGGAGTAAACTACCTCTTAATAATCAAAGAAACATTTCTAAATTGTTAATTTCAATTGTTGATTTTCTTAGGAATGTACGTAACTCATGTATTACACGTTAGCACGAATTACACTGACAATCGATAACCTACGATGTACCCGCCAAATATAACGTTCACGAAAAACCATGACCATTTTCCCCAGAAGTGACAGGTAAAAAAATGACAGTTAAAATAAACGAGTGTTAAGAGTAGTTGAAATCGTGAGGGACATCTATTTTGATATCAGCGAGTTTATTTCGTTACTGTTGACCATTGTTTCCCGAGGCATGAATAAGCCTACATGTATTCAATTTCGCGTCTGAGTTTGCGCGGTGAAGATAGCAATGAGATAAAGATTTGCGGTAGCACCATGTGACAACTCGCGTTTGTGAGTTTGTTGGGTTCTCAAAAGAACCGGGGAAACTCAATGTTTTGGACAGTACCGGTATACTCTGCCCGTCGTCAGGAAACTGAAGGACTCCAATGGTGAAGATGGTGAACGTTGAGTTTCCCCAGTTCTTTTAAACTCACAAAAGAGAGAGTTGTCACGTGGTGCTACCGGAAATCTTGACCTTATTAACACATGGTAATGTCAGAGTACACGGGGTAATTGGATGGTTTATTCATGGATACTTATATCAGTGCCATGCATTGAAGATGAATTCCGAAAATAGGGATTACTCACGTGAGTAATCCCAATAGGTTTAATTACAAATACAAAATAATAAACAGCAACAATAAAAATAGAAATGGATGAATCCCAAATGCACCCAATTATAACCACTCGATTGATGTTCCGACATTACCAACATTGAAATTAACATGAAACTAATAAACAAATGACTATGTAACAAGTGACTAAAAAGGGAGAGGTTTCCAGCATAACCCATAATCTACGGCATGTGGTTATTTAGAATAAAACCTCAACACTTTATTAACATGTTAGGGTTTGTTTGTTTGTTCAATGTAGAGGATGTTTACAATAATTGCGACGACGCATTGGATAAATGTCCAAATTAATGGCATATACTCAGTCGATAAACGCTAACAACGAGATGTGGTTTGCCGTTCCATGTCACCCAGATGCAATCCGCCATGACAGGCGTTGGTAATGCTTTCCGCATTTGCTTGCTCTAAGTCTGACAGCTTTCGGAGCATTAATGGTCTCATTTAAAAAAAAAAAGCTTCGGGCCGAGAAAGCGCAATTATTTCAAATTAGACGGCAGCGAGCGAAAGTTGTGTTTACTCTCCCGGTGCAGAATGTATGCCCAAACAGCGATCTTTCAAGCAATTGAACTGGCGTTGAACCTTCGTTTACGTATGCCGTGACATCAAACGATGTAAACACGAGATTTAATGCGGAGAGAGCGAGTGTGAAATGGGAAGTGGACACCGGATATGTATGGAAGGTAACAGCCTTTGCTGCATGGTTGCCTCTAGGGAGCCAGAGCACGATGTCCAAACTGTTAGGTTGAAATCACTTGATCATTTCTGAGCAATATTGCAAATGTCACTTCTGTACCCGACCAATTTCTTTAAACGAAAACTTGACTGGCCTGGATAAGTAAATTACTATCGCTTTAATATTTTGTTCCATGAACCAGTTGGATGCTCTCAAAAACCGAGTCATAAATATCGTTGTGTTGATGGTGTGTTGCTCTGGAACGATTTTGGATCGTTCACTCCATTACCATTTTGGAAAACGTCAGAGAAGGCAATAAGAAACAGACAATCACAAGGGAAGTTACCGACGGACACGTCGGTAACTGATGGGAACACGAGGCATTATAAAATGCAGTATACACAGCAAATGTCAATTCAGTTCTAATTATGAGCTCAATTCGACGATAAATATTACACGAGCTGTCTCTCGCTGAGAGTTTGAACGTGTATCCATCCGAGTCTGCATCCATCTGATATAATGTAGCCATTATCCACGCTGCTATACAACTGTTATAGAGGAATCCCACAACGACGAGTTTAGCGCCGTTTGAAAACGAGGATCTCAATGTCACAGTAAACAACTTTATGGTGATCGTGCGCCTGCGCTTCCTTTTATGGCATGATTATTTCATGCACGAATGAATATGCTGAAAAGCATTGTTTTGTTTGCCACTGACATTCTCGCTTTCAACCCGGAAGTGCGCAGAAGGGGCTAATGTGAAATTCCTCTGTACGATCATGCTCAGTCGGTGGTGTATTCCTTGGTAAGCAATATCCAGAACCACCAAAATGACATCATCATGTATTGCTGAAAATGCACTGGGCCTTATTGAATAGGCACAAGGCCTTATTGAATAGGCACAAGGCGCGATGCGCGCGACGATGTCGTTTTGGTGGTTCTCGATAAGTGCTTACCGTATTCCTTAGGTGAAGTCGATATTTTGTTATGTATTTTCCGTTTAGGCCTGTACGACTGGCACATATCTGTAAAGGGTGTTACATTGGGTAGTAATCTACAGAGGTTAATATTCCATAGTGTAGTATTCAAGAAAATGTTTTACGAAATTGTCAACTTGTATTTGAGAACCATTTGACTTTCACTAATAAAACAGTAACAGATGATTAAATACACACTTCACCTACTTCAGTAGAAGATCATAGTTTATGAAAATGTATTCATGGAATATATTAAAAACTGTCAATTTCTCTATGTTAAGAGGAACATTTCATATATTTGATTAGTTATTTAACCTATTTCTAAGGTCTGAGTGTAAAAAATCTATGGAGAAATGAGAAAGACAAACCGAAGCATATCCACATCTACATTATAACCACTGCTCATAAGGCCCTCAGCCATTCCTGAAATCCTCTCAGCTCACTGGGTATAGTATAAACCAATAAACCAATAATACTAATTTAGGCCATATTAAAAAAATAACATCAAATAAATCATGAAATCTCCTTTTTATCTGTGTCAAGTTTCAAAGATCTCGTTCCCAGACCCATATCCCGAATGCCAAAATACCTGCCTCCTTATGTGGTCCACGCGGGAAATTCAGATGGCTATTTTGGCGGTTCTTTTTTTTCCCTGCCGCGCGCGCCTCTCAAACTCCTTGAAAACATATGTAGGGTCCTCATCTTGCAGGCGGTGGGGCATTCCCAAGCGCTCCCGTAGTGGGCCCGCGCCGCGGTGCGAATACCACAATAATTATTGAGCAAGCGAGTTCTGCGAAAACTTGGCCACGGGTATTTTGTTGGGTTTAGAAGCATTTACCGCAGGAGGCATGGTCGCTTGATAGATTTGAGTTGAAGACGTCTGGCTGTAATGCCTGCAACAATCTGGAATTCGATGTCAATTATATTGGATGCACGGAATGTAATCCGGTGCGGACAAGCTCCATAATTATTGGGCGGAATGTCACGTTCAACTGGCAAATCAATATCATAAAAAAAGAACTTAAAGATTTTACTTTTAGCAAATGTTCTGTCCCACTCGTAAGTCGCCATTCACGTTCAGTTGCGAAGTAGGCATTTATGACTTGTAAAGGTACAAATAGGTTTGTGCTTTTTTATTTTTATGGCACTCGCTTGGATCTAAGCCTTCAAGTCGGTATTTGGTAATATACGATTGCCCACCAGATGTTACAGTATTGCTCTATTTTCGTTGCATGTCATTTACGTCACCAGCAAAATTGTCGCCTTTTTATCCGAAAATCGCAAATAAATCGTCAAGTTCAAAATGTTTGTTTCTCATCTGCATAATGGCATGATGGAGCGCCTATTACAGTACCCTGTACTTCTTGGTCTGTGTACACACGTTCCTGGGGAACAATATTGGCTATTCTGCACAGGGGTTTCCGTGATTTATTTAAATTGGATGCAGTAGTTAGGCAATTAAACGTTCGTGATGACTCGGGTATTCGGCGGGCAAATTTTAATGAGACTGAACGTTTGACGAAATTTTGCCACTCGGATGGTACTGTGTGATTTATGGAAAAAAGAAACAAGCGGAGACTTACAGTGTAATACTACATAGGTCGCGGATGTTAATTTGCGTGTATTTACACTTACCTCCCTTCACTTTCCTTCAAAATCTCTGCACAGTATAGGTGGGAGGATTGTGTCTTCGACCAAACTACGTACAACCGCCAGAAGTTTACGCACGAATGGTTGCCCGCGCGGGCTTTTAGCAAGCGGCAATATTTTCTTTTTCATACGGCGTGAATAAGTCGATTTGTCAAACACCTAACGCACGCGAGTATGTTACGGATGGTGGTGTACCGTGCAGAGAGTTATCAATTCGATCGAGTAGGTGAGGAAATATTACGTCCCGTACTTGACATTGGAAAAAAAAACACAAGATCCAAACTAACGATGAAACGATACCATTTCCATACAAAAAGGGAACATCGAATCCGACAACATGTTCTCCATAAAAAAATCCATTACTATCCGTCTAACAAATTTCATGTAGAAGGAAGCCAACGAATTAATTTGAAACACGTTATGCAATAGGACAGATAATAGAGAAGTTGAGATTTGTAACTTGTAGGCCTACGTGTACTTGTACGTGTATAGCATACATGTACGGAGCCCCTAAAGGGACAGGCATGATTATTTTTTAATCGAAATATTATTTCGTTCCCTCGAAATATTATTTCGTTACCTCGAAATATTTTTTCGTTACCTCGAAATATTATTTCGTTACCTCGCGGCCAATATATCAATGAACCAATTTCAATTGAAAATTCGAAATTATATTTTCAATTTTAAATTTTCAAATGAAGAAATGAAAATTGAAAATGAAAACTTAAGAGCCTCATCCTTTTTTTAGTTGACTGTCTGGGACTGTTTTCTCCGAGAAGGCCGCACCTGCAGCAATGTGCAGTGGCGCGCTCAAAGTGCTGGGGGCGGGGGGGGGGGGGGGGGGTGGTCGGGGGCTTAACACATTAAGCCTCCCCATGTTTGCATTTTTCTTTCTCTTTTTTGTCGCACGGGTCAGTGATGATATGTATGTGGCATATCCGAGTAGCATAAAACCAACGTCAGAAAATGGCGACTCAGGACCCCTCCACCCCAGTGGCGTAGCCAAGGAGGGAAAGGGGGGAAACTTCCCCCTGTGGGAACTCTTGCACCCCTCTCCCCCCCCCCCCCCCCCCCTCTGGAAAATTGGGATTTTTTTTTTTTGGGGGGGGGGGGTGTCGCCATCTGTAGTGTGTAGATATGCGTTACTATAGCGTGGACCTATTTTTCCCCCTTGAAAATAGCCATGCCCCCCGTTCCCCCCCCCCCCCTCTAGGAAGAGCCTGGCTACGCCACTGCTCCACAGGCTTTTCTAAATTATTTTTTCAGGGTGACAATTTTCCGGGCAACCTTTTTGGAACATTTTGAAAGAAAACTAGAGGTCAATGTCTGACACAGAAACAAAACATAGGGCTTTTCCGCATTTTTGTTATGATGTCACTTGCAATTTTGCATACTTGTGACAATTCTACCGACCCACCAAGTTTCATGACGATTGCACGTATTCATATGTGTTTCAAGAAATTATGCCTTTGGTGACGTCATAATGACGTCACCCTTTTTCACGTTTATTTTGAAATATCTATGACCTAACAAAGCTATTACAACAAGAAGTTCGAAGTTAACATGTTGATGAGATGTGGCTTAAAGGTTCAAAAATTGAAAAATCAATATAAAATCGTGTGATTAGGTCACCATGACGTCACATCCATTTCCATCTATAACAAAAGCGTACCTACAAACCAACATTGGACCGAATCAGACCCACGGTTCTCTAGATAAGGGACCATAGAGTTTGCACCCTTAAGATAACATCACATGACCCATGATGACGTCATCAAACAGCACTTGTGAAAACAAATATTTGCAACTTGGTCTTGGCCTGTGTCAAGATTGGAGTCAATCTGATCAATGACAGTGTAAGATTTTGAGAGTATGAAATTTGAACCATTTAAAAAATCATATAAAATCAGTCGAGGACGTCATCATGACGTCACTTCTGAATTCGCATGCCAGTAACAATATTTACCGACCCACCAATAGATGACGATCGGAACTACCCTTTTGTATTAAAACAAGCACATTTTTGATGACGTCATGATGACGTCACACATTTTCTGTTGATGAGATATGGCTTGAAGAAACTTTAAGGTTAAACAACTTTAAAATTACTATACAATCGTATGATGAATTCATCATGACGTCACCTCAATTTTCATCTATAACACGTGCTGGCCTACCAACATACCAGGTTTAAACGCAATCGGACCTACGGTTCTCTGATATGAGCCCTTGAAAAATGTGACACCTGATGACGTCATCATGACGTCACTCTTCGGCATACAATTTCAGCTTAGGGTCTATGTTTGTGTTAAGTTTGAGTATTAGATCTGAGGTTGTTTAGTGACCAAAGTGCCGCGTAGAAAATTCGTGTACAAAGCCTATGGGGTTTGGGGTTATAGTAATGTTCACCCTTTGTCTTCTATTGTTAAAGGTCTCCTATTGAACGCAAAAATAGAAGCAGGCATACATAATTGACAATAACAACACCAGATTATACTCGCCGGTTAAAACAACAGGCGGTGGCGTAAATCCGTAAATCATTTCAAACTTATTTTGCACACAAAATAATTGCAAATGAATAAGGAAACTCATCATTCAAAAGTCATCTTTTCCAATGTGCAGCTGTTATCAAATTTTAATGACGGTGCATTCTCACTTAACCTCAACATTTACAAAGTGAACAAAGAATACTGACATGAGCAGGATTCGAACCTGCGACCTCCGGAATAACCTCAACATTTTTGAAAGAGTAAACATTACCATAATAGTTAAAAAGACAAACATTACACACCTATAATACATTTAAAAGTATGTAGTTTGAAGAGCTTCCCCTCGTTCAGGAGCAAAATCCTACGCCCACCATCAGTTGCACAGGCTGGATTTCACGGGGGGACCATTTTTTTCATTGTTTTTTCTTTTAAAATGTTCCAAAAAGGTTGCCCCGAAAATTTTCACGGTGAAAAAATTATTTAGAAAAGCGGGTGGAGGTCCTGAGTCGCCATTTTCTGACGTTGGTTTTATGCTACTCGAATATGCCACATACATATCATCACTGACCCGTGCGACAAAAAAGAGAAAGAAAAAAAGCAAACATGGGGAGGCTTAATGTGTTAAGCCCCCGACCACCCCCCCCCCCCCCGCCCCCAGCACTTTGAGCGCGCCACTGCACATTGCTGCAGGTGCGGCCTTCTCGGAGAAAACAGTCCCAGACAGTCAACTAAAAAAGGATGAGGCTCTTAAGTTTTCATTTTCAATTTTCATTTCTTCATTTGAAAATTTAAAATTGCACGTTTTGCCGAAATGCAATATACATATCCGAGAGAGCACCCTTACACAGTGTCCGTGACACCCCCCCCCCCTAAAAAAAACCCAAAAAACTCTAATTATAAAGCCGAATTTACATTTAGAAATTCCAAACGAATACAATTTTTAAAAATATCTCATTATTTTTGCATGAGTACGTATATCTTGTTCAACCAGAACGTTAAATGTGAATGACGTGATCAGTTTGACCGGCCCTGTCCTTCCCTATGCAGCTGTAGGTTAAAGCGAACGTGTACAATCGATGTTTGTTGAAACGGGTGAACAGTTTAAAGCTGTTTCCAAAATGTAAAAAGAACATTGGACTTTCCGCGATTAGTTATTCAAAGAGACCAGCGGCTTAAATGTAGTTGCTATGGACCATGTGCCCTTTGTTTACATCTAAACCAAAATGTGCCCTGCGGTATGCGCGCGCATCGTGTTTTGCATGAATTGGTTAAGGAGTGACATCAAAGGTCACATAATTCAAAGGCGATCTGACCTGCAACGTCACCTTAAACCATATTTTATGCAAAACACGATGCGTTCGCATACCGTCCGCCGGCCACATTCCAATCTACATGTAAACACGTGACGACAGAGGACACATACGCTGTATACGCTCACGTCACAATCATCCACTTTTCTACCCACGATGCAATACGTTTACTGGGGTATCTCAAATACGGGTCTAAATGGTTAAATGTTCATGAGTGTCTATAAGGTATAGTCTGTTTCGAATCTTCCTCTGTACAACCTGGCTGTCACTTACTATAGTAACTTCGTTTGTAAGCTACGTGTTCGCTATAATTACGTATGCATAAAATTGTACACAAATAAAATTATATTCACGCACACGCACACGTGATAGTTACACAATCTCAATCTCTTTATTACTAAACTTGGCGGCGACAAAAAACACAAAATGAAATTGCAACATCCTCAGAAATTGACGCAAAGGCGTTTTAGTGCGTCATAAGCATGATTTCAAATATAATGAGAGTTTGCCACCTGACGTTTTTCTCAACGATTTCTCCCAAAACCCGCGAGACATACCGCAGGCTACTCTGATGGGTTAAATTAAGATTTCCTGCATGCTTTGGCAGACGTCTCAACCACTCGGCCATCGACCCCGCCGCCGAGCTAAGACTGTCGATTTGCTTCCGTCCAACTACACAGTTACTTCAATCAATGACTGCATAATCTGTCCATGGTGTATAATGGAATTTACATGAACATATGAAAACGGAAATTGACAAGCCTCTCAACCTCACAAAAATCAGCTATCTCTGACTATGCTCTGACCGATGAAGGGTGCTTTAGCCACGCTTTTAATATGAAACAAAGAACTGTCCCATTCCATGTGCACTAAAATCCGGTATCGGACGAACTTAGTATGATACAAATCAGTAAATTGGGTTCCCAACTCACAACTCAACATTGCAAAATGCAAAGTTACACGGACAGTGCTCGAAATATGGCACATCGCTGTTATCTTGCCACGAGACAGAAAGTGATGTCACAGACACGAATTTGTGATGCCAAATAATCTGATATCTACCATAAAATGACAAGGCAGACGTAATCTGCATTTCCAGACGTAAACGCTGCTTGATTTCAAGATACGACAGGTAACAGTTTTTCGTCCGGTTGCATGATCCACCCCGCCAGAATTTTCTTCGGCCCGTTGGCTCAGGCCTATCGATTTATATCTGTTGCGCTCTAGCTGGAAAGGTGTAACGTGAATTTCAGTCATTGAATTTTAGTCAGGCTCATTGGTATATTGGGTAGGCATCGACCGCGTAGTGGGGGCATTTCTATTTGTTTGGTAAATTAGACCGAGTTATGGTCCCCACGATGTCTATCCCACGACCAGTGTATGTCCCCACAATTACGGTGCTAGACTGTGCACATGCCTAAGTGAAGACAATTGGGAGAGTGGCGGGTCACGTGAGAGGTTTAACTAATAATTGGGAAAATAAGTCCGATTTTTATAGGAGTCTGATTTTCATATGACACTGATCTATATGGAGGTTCAGCTCCACAGACGAATGCCCTTCTCACTGAATATTAACACTATTTACCTTCCGTATCAATTTCACCCATGACGTGTTGTCGATTTCTTCTTGGACGTGGACATTTTTGTTCTTTTTGTAAATTCTATTACAGATTGAGAATGTTAGTGATTGAGAAGAATGCATGGAAGCAAAAAGGTTATTGACAAAAAGCGGCTGATACCTGAGCGAATAGGGGTGCAGGCAAAAGGAAAACAAGTTTGAAAGAAAGTAAACAAAATATGTTGAAGAAACTGAGACGAGATGACGTCAATGCCAAATTGAACCTTCGAGACACTACACTCCTCAACGGACATCACTAAGAGATATGGAAAGACATCTGTGGAGTACAAGTTGCATGCGCATTAAAGGACAGTTAAGGTGATAAATTTTACAGGGGGGGGGGGGGCCGCCTTTTCCATAAAAAGGTCATGTGCCTTCTCTCATTGTTCCCAAACGGTGGTTGAACGTCCGTTTGAAATGCAGCTGGACTGAACGAGAAATGTTGAAAACATTTGGGAATTCGATGTTGAAAACATGTCACTCAAAGAAACTATCAAGTGACGTTGCACCGAATTGTATTCAAGCACATTAACTTCCCGTCGAAAGGAATCTTTTGAAATTGTATTTAGGCCCTAATCGTAAATTTTCACGGGCAATTATTACTGATGAACACAGTTCATGCCCTCCAACGTTATAGAATACTGCATGGCTGGTTGTGGGATATTAATATTTGGCGGAAAATCCTGCCTGACAACACCTGCCGATACCTACGGGGCTGTCTACTGTTACACGCCGATGTTAGTCCCACAGGGAGTGGCGGTGTATTTTCCATCATCACTCCCTGCAAGAAAATGCTTTTAGGATTACCATACCTACCCCCGTTGGGAGACGCGAACAAGTCGTACCAGATCACCATTTACGGAATCACTAAATAGTGTATGTGCACTTCAGTGATAAATGTATTATATGTTGCTGAAAGGAATTTTCTAATAATGTTTTTGCGTAATGGCTAGATTCAAGGGCAGATTGGTGGCGCCATTTAACCTCTGTTTTGTTCTCACCCATAGGCAAAATAAGACCTGTATTTGCAAGGCGTAGGCCCCTACAAGCAAAAGCAAAAAAGAAATTACAAACAATTTAATTCATAGCAATAACTCTAGAAACAGGTACCTATGTACTCCTGGGTTGAGAGAAGCAACTCTGGCAAAATGTCTTGTTACAGAACACAAACATCATGACCCCGGTGGACTCGACCAAGTCCTGTACACTCGGCGAGGAAAAAGCACTCCGAAAAGATACATTAGTAAAAATATTCAAGACAAATAGTGGATATAAAACTGAACCAAGAATTCGAGAGGGGCGTGGTACTTTGTTCGGAAACATAGATGGAATAGTTGGGCCACGCGTAGGTTGGACCTCATTATCATATACAAGATGAAGAACAATACAATTGGGTGTCGTGATTGCATGGTTGCATTAAATTGAATTAACTGGTCCAAGATGGATTGGCTTGGGGAATCGGTGTAGCAGTGGAATTAATACCGAAAAAAAACCAGATTGGAGAAAAAAGGGCATTTTGAAACACACGTCTCATGATCAACCAATAAAGGGAACGGCCATGCAGTTCATACCGATAACGACAAACCATTAGTCATAACCACATTAAACTTTTACCCGCGTGTTATTAGTGGACCTTAGTGGACCGTTGCGTACATGATGTAATCCTTAGGACTGCACATGTTGTGTGCCAATCCTCTGTTCCTTGGGTAAGTTCGTACTCATATCCCTCATTGTTCGTCAGAAGATATTAATGGTTTGTGTAATAGAAACACAAAGTGAACGCATACCGTAACCTACCTACATTCTGTGAAACCGCACTGGCGCTCAACTGCTAACGAATACCTTGTAGAACAAAGTTAGGAATACACTATTCTTTTAGTCACATCAATTGAAAAGAAGGGCATTTTACGGTGGGAACTTTGTACTGTATTTTAGATCTACATGTATACGAAGCAATTATTGAACATCGAGTATGCTCCTGGAATACTAACAATGTCATGAGTTTGCATTGCTTTACTGCAGTGTTTGGCAACTTGCGATGTAATATTTGTTGTCTTCCTCAACAGAGCATCGTGTAACTGGAGAGCATCCGGGATGGTTTTATACCGTGAACACCGTCGTGTAATTATATATATTATTCGATATTTGTCAGTGGTCAAAATATACTTTAGGGCTTAAGGACGGAGCGCTCAGATTTCAAATAATAAGGTGAAATTAATACATTGAAGCTTACGTACCCGTCTGTGTTAAGTGATATAGCTTCGGGGTCATTCTGTATCAATATTCTAACCGGCGTTTGAGCAATTCTAAACCTGTGATTGTCTCCATCCTCCTTATTCACCGCAAGAAACATTTAAAGACATCAGTGAGTCCAGTCGCGTCTCGATGAGAAGGATCCAGGGATATGGAGGGTACCGTCCTGATGTAATTGGACTCGAGTTGCTTGATTTCGAACTCCGATATTTGAAGTTCAGCCCGGGTCCGTATTGTACGGCAGTTTTCTGCCGCCGTCTCGCACACCAATGCGAAGTAGGCCGGAGTATCTTCGTTCTGGCTTGGAGCCCGTTGATCTAACACCCGGAGATCAGTTGGTCATCTGCGCGCGGATTAGCCGCCGAGTACTTCGTTTTATCTGCGGTATTTGCTTTGGCGTTGAGCTTCAGCTGTGGTTCGGATCATGCGAAACTCAAGACGGCTTAGGTGGAGCATCAATACAATAATCTATGACGTTCGTATATACCGAACAGCGATTACATCAAGTTCGCGTAATCCAATCCGGGGTAAACTTGGCACTGCTTAAATCCAACAACCAAGATCAAGGATTATTTTCTTAACCTTGTTTGTGCAGATGTGGATTTATAAAAAATACTACAACGCTGTTTATTCGGTCAATAAAATCTTTCCGAGTAAACGTCACTCGGTCAATAAAACCTTCCTTTTTTTAATTCCATCGAGTTGAATAAACAAACTGGTTCAATTTAATCCACTGTCTTATTTTGACAATACAACAGGAAATCTACCCATGAAATAGCCACCGTTCGTACAACTTATATCTTGTTGTAACAGGTGACGGAGGACATTGGGCGGGTTCAGGAGCGAGATCGATTGCTCAGACAGCGCGCCTATTCTGCTCTCGTAATGCCTTGCGGTTGCACATGCGCTGCAATTTTTTTACCTATATCTCAATAACCTGGCTTCCCATGGGGTATTCGTCTAGATTGTCGAAATGCGGTTGCTCCGCCGTCGTCGGTTAAGTGGCACCGATATTGCTTGTAATTTGTTTGGAAATGGTAATTATAAGTAATGGTATAGGATCCATTGCCGTACATTACTGGGATGGATTAATGCCGATGCAATGGTCATTGTAATATGAGTCTCAATTAAAAACAGGCAGGGTCGTTGCATGTCTTTATCCAATTGACGAAACTTCCAGCTGAAATCGGGTTTGAGCGCTGGCATTATGAAAATGTGACGGACCTTTACAGGGAAAAGCGTGGTGTCCACAAAAGTGCAGAGTACACAAAGTTAGGCAAACATGGCTATGATTACCAGCCTGTACTTCATAACAAAATTTAGTACGAAATGTGTATCTTGTCAAGTTTCTCAATAAACACCAGCCTAATCGCAGAATCTGTTGGCACATCGCCAGTTTCCCTCATACACCAATTGTTGTTTTAAGTCTGTTTCGTGGGTTTCTAACGAACAAACTGCTCCCTCTTTACTCAAAACCAATTTTGTTTTCACCGCATGGTCATCAATAGATATTGAAGAACTGATTTACCATTGTGCATACCCATAAATCTTCAACTGGACAGGGTCCTCGATCTGTCCCGAATAATGGCGTTTACCAATTATACAAAAATGAGTAATTTTGTTTCCAGTGAAGTCTCGGTTCATATTATTTTAACTGGTCTCCTTCGTTTTCATAAGCAGCCAGATAATATGGTAATAATTTTACAAAGGCCTTTTTTGTTTGATTTTCTGAAGAATTCAATGTACCATAATTGCAAATTTTACAAGTTTTACACGTTACCGGCAATTTTCCTGTTCAATGTCTCTGGAAGCGCGCCACCAGGGGTGAACTTTCTGGCCCTATTCCCCGACGCCAGTTTTCAATGGGTTTCAAGTGCTGGAGCATCAGTGCCTGAATTATTCTATAACCCCGGGTGTCAACAGCGCTGAATTGCAATAGTCTGACCTCATAGAGAGACATTTTGCTTCAAATGATGTGTTTGTTGAGGACTCGATGTTTGAAGGCGACTTGAAGGAGGTGTTCCTTTTTGTGGAGCATCGGGTCCTGTTTAGATCTTGATATATGTGGTTTAAATGCGTAGCCTGAATTGCAAAAAATAAAATGAATAATCATGGTGTAATGTAGTAAGTTTTGGGTAGTAAGTGTTGGTATGTGCCGTTGAAGGAAACCCATCGCATGCCAACGATGCGTATTTCAAGCGGAACGTGCTTCTATAATAAGCCATGTGCTAGATCTTGAAAGACTCTGTGATCGAGTGGTCCAGGGGGCTGCGCTACAAAAAGGAAGCAACTGGATCTTGTCAAACAGTCAACATGGATTTTGACATGGTATCCCATCAAGTGCGTGGTGCGACTTAAAAATCTAAAAAAAAACATCTTAGGCTGATTTATAAAAGGCTTACTAATGGCAAATACCATGCGATAACGGAGAATTTGTGAACTTTATTTTCTCATTGGGCTGTTTCTCCCTATTTGTAGATTATTTGGGTCATTTTATTGACTAAACGCATGGAAGATATAACGAAACAACATAGACTAAATTGTCAGGGTTTTCGGGAAACGAAACCAAAATGTGAACACTACGGCAACTGTAACAGTGAAGACGAAACATTACCAGATTAATGTGAAGATGAATTTCATTTGCGTTGGGGAGGATGTAAATTGGAAGAGATTTTTGGACCTACCAACAAGGTGTTCAAACTCATGCTAAGTGCTTTCGTGGGTTCGAGTCCCGCCATAGCCCTGTGATTTTTTTCCACGGGTTCTCGGAAATTACTGAACATGCAGTGCTTAAGAAAGAGCAAAAGTGTCTTCTGATTTTCACAAGAAGGAACTTGTTGAAACTAAACAGCAGTCAATACCCTGCAACACTAAATATATTTATCTCATAATTTCTTTCTGATAATGAAATCCATGAGTCTTCAATAGCACCTGGGCTAAAGCAAAAAATGGCACCGTGGCAGAGATGCCGGGTATATTTTTCAGTTTTACAAACAGGTGGAGGCCCAGTGATAATCATTATGTTTAGAAGAAACCTAAGGAATTACAAGAAGCCTAAAAAGGCAATTACGAAACGGCCCTGGTTGGATTCGAATCCAGGCCAGGTGGGTGGAAGGCGCGAAAAGTGCCACTCAGCTTAACCGGATCCCCACCAGCTATCAGTGTTGTTGTTTCATAATTATCCGGCATAAAATCTAATCAAAAACCTGGAGGCGCTATAAACGAGGAACCTCAAGAGCTTTGCGCGAGCGAGCTGACGGGGCATAAGGCCTGCACTTTCCTCGACCGCGTTGGAAATCATCCCAATTAAAATTTCCGGGTATGTATATAGTCCGGTGAGTTCGCCTCAGGAGACGACCATTACCACAGATACCACCAACGAGAATACCATCACACATAGCCCATACAGCACGGTGTTGAAAATATCATTCGCACGCGCGTATTTACGGCAATTATCTAAAGACAGTTCGCGGTGAATGCACAAAGCACTGAACGAGTTTGGTAATTATTTCGGCATATAAAACAGATATATATTTTAATTATTAAATGGTTGGCGCCCAGCATGGAAAGATAAAAAACAGGTGACGTGGGAAAGTCATGTGGTTTTAAATTGATCAATTATAGGTCGTGCATAAAAAGCTGCATGTTCCTACGTATCTCCTGAGGCGCATATACGGCAGGTATAGAGATAGGCTTTAATGGACAGACGAGGTTTACAGTGCCTGCTTGCTGCTGCTCAATCCCCCAGGACATGCTCGATCGCTCGAATTTCAGCTTGTACATCTGCCCTTTCTTTCTCATTATTACCTTACAATCATTCTTGCTTCTCTACCCTTCCGTTTCCTTATAATTTCTTAGCTTATTTGAGCCCCACTCATACGGCTGTGTGCCTACAAAAACCAAGCGTTGCGTCGTGGCTAAAGTTTGACCACGCTGATCCCGAACGTCGTGTGCACAGCATGACAGATATGACGAATGGTGGCGCTATATCATGGTAACGTGACATCCCAACTGTGGCTTTGGGATGACGGGGGAAGTTTAACCAACAGAGGACGTGCTTTGTGGACGCCGGGGGCAAACTCAACGTGAATCTA
This sequence comes from Hippasteria phrygiana, assembly GCA_037893225.1. Taxonomy (NCBI): domain Eukaryota; kingdom Metazoa; phylum Echinodermata; class Asteroidea; order Valvatida; family Goniasteridae; genus Hippasteria; species Hippasteria phrygiana. The sequence continues at coordinate 140,139 of JAZGUH010000717.1, forward strand.
TGCCTTGGAGAATCTGTGGTTTTGCGTTAAAAGACTCTTAAACCCCGCAAGTAAACGAATGGTTTGACAGAGAAGATTCGTGTGAAACCTTTATGCGTTTAACTCCGACTTGTATTTCTACCACAGGGACCACCGGGGGTCAGTTTGTGGTGTTAGTGACGAAATGTCTGATTCATTTACCATAAGTAATTAAAATCATGTATGTGAGACAATCAAAATGATGTAAATGGGGAAATTCGTTGATTTCAATCATCTCAAATTCCTTATACACCAGATAGTATTACCTCTTGCGAGGAACATGTTAGAGTGGAAACCTGCGTTATTAACTGCAATCATTATTGTGACAGTGGTCAAACATTGGAACTTATTTTTTTCTTCAAAACTTTGAACTTTTGTTTTAATTTGTTTGCTCCAATCCACGCTCATGAGAAAGCTGAATGAGACGAGAAACTACGAAGATTGGCTTCCATCATATCTATTCACAAAGACAACGTGAACAAGGTTCAAATGTCTGGACATAAAATGGGTCCTGCGCCCAATACGGTATTATACACGCGGTCTTTATATTTTCATACTGTTCAGTGCACGGCAGCGTTCAGACATTTTGTGTCCACTTTCTGAGTCAAGTTTGGAGCCTCGTTACGCGTTGCGACAACATTACGGCTCTGACTCCCTCAGTATGAAAGAGCCCTCTAGTGTTCACGCTTACTAAGCTAGTCGGAGCCCGCGCAGTCTGTCACTAATTTTGTGGTGCATTAGTTATCCAAACAAGTCCGATGTTATCCAATCTCGACGAAATAAATGTAAATCGATTATCAATTTCGTCACCAGCGTGTCTAAATGAAGACCTATCTTTGTACCAGCCATAAACCACAGCGGTACGTCATCATGAAATTTGTCATTACGCTAATTTCCCAAGGTAGCGATGGAAATATCCCTTGCTTTTCTTCAAGATTAAATTTACAATTAGGCCTCTTTGCTCAGCAACCCCATCGATTCAGATTTTTTTCCGCGAATACAAATCTTATGTGTATATTTATATCTTTGGACTGTTTGGGTTTGTGAAAACATCTCGCAGTAATCACGCAGTCTCGTCAAGACCTTGTCCAAATAAATAAATAGAGCCGCTGCGTGGAAATGAAAACGACAACCCGAAACGCCTCAATTAAACTGCACTTTCAGTCTCTGTGAACCGAGTATTGGCCAGAATGCCTTGATCGATTCCAACCGCCCACCGTAAACACACCACGGCAAGCAACGAAATGTTTTGACTTGTAGCAATCGGGAATTTGATTTTCCAATCAGAGTTATTACTGTTGACCTTCCGTGGAACGTCAGCCTCTGGCAAGAAAAATAACCCATGGATTCATTTTTAAGGTCAGTGTATAATCAGAATGTATATCTCTATAGGTTGGTCATGCGAAGACAGTAAAGACCACTAGGAATATAAGCAAGGTAAACAAAAGTGAAGAAAATTAATTATAAAATGAGCTTAAAGACAGTCAAGACATGACAATAACGACGACCACGACTTCGATGGCAGTATACTGCGACAGCATATTAACGCGGTGATGAAGACTATATACGTTGTCTTATACGAGACTATAGTGACACTGGCAAATGGCGACAAGGACACTGACGACGACTACAGGGCCACGTGAGTATGACGCAACACAAAGTGTATGTCTGTGACTAAGTAACAGGCGTACTAATTCCGAGTATATTTGACTCCAGAATGACACGCAAACCACGCATTGATGTGTCATTCTTGAGTAAAAAATACTCGGAATTAGTTAATTCATACAATCTGTAACTCATAATGTTTTTGTGTAGGCCTATGTGGGATGTATCTCGTCGAGATTCCGTGCTGTTAAAGATATAGCGGATCTAATTCTTCCCTCCTGGTGCACGTTTCCATTCATCTTACGATCTTTCCTACTTCAAGAGGAATCTCAATTCCTATACCTTCTACATCTTTGATTCCTTTTTCATAGCTCTATATCTCGAGTGGCATTATAGTCTTGTTTTGGGCGACTTGCATATACAAACAAATGAAAATAACAAGAAAAGAAATCGCGGCGGCGGTCAAAACATAAGTTCAATAAACCCAGTTACTGCTGATTATTAAGCAAAAACAAAATCAATGCGAAAATTCTTCCAACATAGTAAAAACAGCTGTTTCACCCACCGACCCTTTTACCAATTCCAGATCAATACTGGAATCCCAATCATATGACTGGGTGAATATACCTCCTTGGGAAAAGGAGCGACAAGTTGTACACATGCTTGGCATGCATTATTCTGTCCTATCCTTTACACATGTATTACCGATCAGGTTGACCTCCGGATTGGTTTCCAGGAATATGTACACAGGGAAACGGAGACGTCTCAATACTTAGAATCTGCAAACAAGGAAATTACGGATCACACCTTCAAATGGAGGCTTAACGTAGAATGATACCACACTTAAGTTGTCTGTTTCGTGCGCAACATAACTAAGACTGGTATGTAAGGCACTTCAGATAATAAACAAATTTATATTTTACTCATTGTGATCACCCCAAGTTCCTTGCGCATACCAGATTTCGGTTACCATTTGTGCATGAACCGGATTTTGTGCTGTGGTTTATCAGATTCCCCCATATTTTTGTTGTACTGTTTGTTTTACATGATATAAGCACGTTGTTGATGTAACGGACATTCCTGCGGTAGTAACATGCAGTTATTAACAGGCAGTGCCAAGCAACATCGCTCCATGCACGAAATATAATCATCTCAGTTACATTAAAGTCAATGTTCACATCAGAGATATCGATTTCACAACATGATTGGAAGATGACCTTTAGAGGCACGCATTGCCCTGAAATACCCTTTAAATTTAATATCTTGGGTGAGTTACCTAACCAATTTCCAAAGTCCGAGTGTAAAAATTATACCATAATCTGCAATATTTAAGGAGAACAGGCGCGGATCCGGGGGGGCGGAGGTTTGGGCAAATTTCAGAACCCCCCCCCCCCTCCCCCCTGCAAAAAATCCTGGATCCGCCCCTGGAGAAATGAGAGAAAAACCGAACCATTGACATCTGGACACAACCAAAAGGCGCATTTTAAAGGGATGGTTGTGTCATTATTATTCTCTACTTTTGAGTGATCTTTTCAACAATAGCTATTTTGGGACGATCGCTTTTTACGGCCCAATTGGGACGGCGGCCTCTAACGCTTTGTGTCCATTTAATCTCTCTGTAATCAATCAATGTCACGCAGTCTAATGCTTCTTAATCACCAATAACGTACACGAACTAATAACCTAGCTTTCATCGAATTAGTCACGCTGTCAGAGATATCAAAGTTTCAATCTTGTTGTAAAACAATAAACTCTGTATTCAATCACCATCGACACCAAGACAATAAAACCGTTACATATTTCAGAACCATTCCCAAACCAATTTCTTTGACATGATTAAAATTTATCATGGCGTGTTCGGCTACCATCCCGCATACTCAAAAATAGTATTTTACTTTCATCACCTTTATGGCGAGTTGTGTAGTAAATTATTCTTACCAGAATTGCAGCAGGATAATGGCAATTGTTGACTATCGTGTTGCTGTCAAGAAGTCGCGCTGTTTACAACTTTACAGCTTCTTTCTGGGATGTATATACTCGTATGTAATTGCAGTCATGCTGTTAAATGTGATAAACCAAGTTGATTTCGCCTCGAAATATTATTACAAATATGATTATTACTCTCACGTCGCTGCATCACGTAACATTGACCTAATCGACTTCCATTGTTAATATGTTCGACATACAATTTCTATAACTGACGTTTTCTACGAAGCATTCTGATGACGGGTTTCCAACAGAATTATAACCACGCTGTTAAAGAACAGATGAGGATATTCAACCAGCCAATTCCGACGAATAATTACAATCATTCTCTGTAAAATATATTGCTTCAATCCGTGTGTGTAGCACAATTCAAGTTAAGCCATGTTGCTCAACAACATTGAAATTCTATACCACGACAAATAACATAAGATGAAATATGATCACCGAAAGTGCTTGATGCGAGGAATCTTCTCCACTTACACAGAGGATGGACCACTTATGCGTTATGTGGGATTGTCTGTAATGCTCTAGAATTGAACGTAGAGCACTTTCGGAAAGTAGGCCTACGGATTCCGTGTATATGGAATCATTACAAAATTACTCTTCGCTATAAAAGGAAATGAGGTACGCCTCGATCTCAGGTTTTCTTAGAAATTGACAATTGTTTACCGGTACCATTTTGTACGTCACACGCACGCAGAACTGGGTCCACATAGTACCTTCCTTATTCTCTTAAGTTTTCAGTCAAGTTTCATCGTTCGGGTTTTGATTTGTGTGTTAGTAAACAAATAATTAAATTATGTTGCAAGCTGTTGCTGCAGGATAATTGCAACATAGTCAGGGCTGCATATGCAGTGGAGCAAAACCGTGTCAAAACGTGAGGATAAATAATCAACCCACGGAAGTTACTGTTAATAAGCGCAAACTGTCAAAAGGGCAAACCAAAATAATGTTTATCAACACTGACATCAAGAATTGTTAGAACTGTAATAATAATCATATGTTAGCTTTTAAAGGTAGTTTCGCTATATGTGCTATTTTGTTTGAAACGAATTTAACTACAAATCGAATCGGATCGGATCGAACCGGATCGAATCGGATCGGATTGGATCGGATTGGAAAACTTTATTATCCCTCTCATGGGATATTAAAATGGACTTGACATACAATAATTTAAAAGTAAAACAATCGGTAAAAAATCACATTAATTCAAAACAGTTCACATAGTTAAAAAACAATTAATGAGTGATCAGAGTCGGTCACACGACAGTTCATCGCTCCGGCTGCTCATTGTACCATTTGATAGCCGCTGGAACGAATGAGCTGCCGTAGGACCGTGTCATGTTCCTACTTTGTAAAACCCCCGTCACATGTGTGCGATGTTGTGTACGAATCGACTACGACATGAAAATCTTGGGCAATCGTATATCCGTACTGAGACCCGTACTGCTTCGTAATCATTCTTAAGTATTCTTGGTTGATCGGCATACGCGTACGAAAGTTTTAAACTGTTTAAAACTTTCGTGCTCCATCGTGCGATTTGTCAATTCCGTACGATGTCGTATGAAGGTCTTGTAAAGGTTGTGCGGGACGCCGATTAAGTTCGATTTTTTCAAAAACTCGTGGTCAATCGTGGACATTCGAATTCGTGGCTTTTCTTGCACATTCGTACACAACATTGCACAGATGTGACAGGGGCTTAACGAATGATTAGTCATGTGGGTAATCTAGAATTCAGCGTGTAGTGGATGATGAGAGTCGGAAAGAATTTTCTTAATTTTATTGTACATAAGGCACTTATATAATGCCTCAGGGGACTCTTGTTTTAGACCAATGGCTTTACTTGCATGTTTAACTATTGATTCTGTCCAACTTAATCTGATCCTGGGTCCTCATGTTCTCATAAACACAGATGAGGCAAAATGTGAGGATAATCTGTACAATATAGACTCATAAAACATTTGTAAAATCGATTTGTCGACTTGAAAAGACTTACGTTTACGTCAAAAAAGGCGTTGTTGCAGCTTGTTGTATTTTGATTTGGCACATACATCAAATTTCAGTTGGTCATCAGTTTCAGTTCTCAAGTATTTAGATGCTGCAATGCGCATAATTTGGGCAGATGTATATATGAATTTCAAATGACTGGGAATCCCCTGGAGGTTGGGCAAGAGTTTTTCAGAAATTTCAGTTTGGCCTATGCTCGGGAAACGACAGCAGTTGCAGGCGTAATCGAATTAGATTTCGCATTTTCCTTTATACTCTTGCGATCTATACATACAAAAACACTTTGACTTTAGGTGACATATTTCGAAAGTGATCAGTCATTTCAAGCGCACGTGAGCTTTTGAACATTACCCTTTTCCCCTACATACATAACCTTTATCGAGTGATCTAAAATCCGTGCTTTTCATGATTATCCCGGGGCGAGTCTGCACAGTGCGCAGAATCCAGTCAAGCAGAAACAGAAGGTAAAAGTGAGTCGCAGAGTTCCTCGGACGTACGAATTCAGAATTCGCCACACGAACCGCGATCTGGAAACACGGGCTGTTTTCGAGATTTAATCGATACCGGTGCCCGGGGTTTTCTAATCCAGGGGAATCCGGGGTTTGAAGATACTGACGCCAAGGTAACCGCCCGTGAACCCAAAATTATGGGAACTTTTTTATGAAGCTGTAATTATAGATATGGCTCTTGTTATTCCGACTCCCTCAACTCAAGTTTCCGATAGTTCTTATTTGTTTGGTTGTGTATTTGCTTAAGCAGAACACGGATAAGACAAAGAACACCATTTATAAAATGTAATCCACTGATTTGGACGCACCAAGGTGCTGAGTTTTGTAAAAATCTGTCGTAATCCAACGGCGTTCATTAATCACCAACTATTAGGTTTTAATTTGCCATTACTTCCCTAGCATTTTTTCGCAACATTCTCGGTTGTTCGTCATACTTTTGTCCGGCAGTCATATTTCTCTGTTAGTTGTTTGTCTGGCAATAATAATAAGTTGTAAAGCGATCTCGAATTCAGTTTTCGTTGATTACCGGTATCTAAGATTGCGCGGGACATCTAACACTGCACGGAACAACTTGGATTGCCCAGGACAACTGATATTGCGCGGCACTTCCCTGTTAATGTGCTAATTTAACACCACACTTTTTGCAGTGTTTGTTCTTCAAATATCCATGTGAATGTACTTAAGCATGATCGAACTTAACACTTTCGTTTGGTGTAGGATTTAATGAGTGTTTCAAGTTTTGGTTATATTCTGTGTTATCTAAATATGTGATCTGCAACGCAAACGTGTTGTAGTAAGCCGAAAATATTGGCAAGTACTCGATGCCTTGCGGTATGTTAATCGGCTGGTACCGCGTACCGGTATGTATTCGTAACTACTCGTTAATCAGCAAGTAATGAAATTATGAAAGGCAATTTAAGTTGTCAAATGGCTTTTCTTTAATCTACTTCCAGGAGAGAGTTTTTGCTTTGGTTGTGTCTGACGAAACGTTATTCGTTTATGATGTTCATAATAACGTCCGCAACATTTTTTTATTCATCAGCCATAACCCAGCAACAGTACGATGTTTCCTGCTTGTTTTGTGTTGCTGAAGTAAAATTTCAGTTAGGCGTTTGGCAGATCATCTATTGTCTGCAATAGACAGTTTTTAAACATAAATTGCCCGGTAGAAATGTTTACTTACTGGACATTTTGTCGTAAAAATGGTGACTTCATAGTGTCACGATCTGTCGTAGAAATATACCATGAATGTGTGTTTTCGCAAGCCTAAAGGGATTTCTTCTTTTGCATCTCAACTAATCTCCACAAGGGACACAATTTATTAATTTGCAAAAAGAAGCTTGCTATTACGACGAAACTATCAAATTTAGATCCGGAATTTGGACTATATATTAAGGCTGCGAATGAAATTATCCTTGGCCTTCAAGCATGTTTTGTTCCCAGACCACCGCGTGCGTTTCCTTTGAGAGAGGGATTTTGTATTCCTGCGTCGTGAAAGAGAATTCCTTTGAATTTCAGCAATCAATGGCAATCGTGCCACCTTGATTTGTTTAATGGTTTGGAGAAGACCCAATTGTCATTGAGGAGAGAATTGAAGTTCTCCACTGTTAATCACGTGCACCAGCTGGTACGGACGGTGCTCCCATTGTGTTATCACAAAGACGTTTTTGTTCTTCGTTGGCGATCTGATATTATTTTTAATGCACTTGTGTGCCGACAACGCTTTATTCCTAATGTGATTAAACAGTGTGGAAGGTAGAAATTTACATATATGGCCTCTTTCTCTTAAGAGCAGCCTCAGGCCTCATGTATATATGATACTCGTAAGTGAAGAAATATTTAATTGCATAATAACTGATCAGTTGTTTCATTTTTTTTCGACAGAACCCATGTGTCTGTACGAGACTCGGAAACTTGTATCAACATTATTTGGTAAACTGATCAGATTCATTATTGAGGTAGTTTCTTTCTAATTTCTTTCTGCATGATTTGGATTTTTCCGCGCAATGTCAGGTGATTGCGCAAACTGTATTTACCATTGTTTGGTGCAATGTCTGGTCTTATCGCAGACTTGATTTGTTTTTTCCGCGCAATTTTTGGTCATCGTGTAAACTTGATATGATTTTCCGCGCAATGTTGGGTTTCCGGGCATTTTCGATTTGATTTGTCCGCGCAATGCTAGGCCATTATAACGAAGTTACACATAGTAAATTGACTGATGATGCATTTATACATTATATATCCCTATCAATTTTTAATGCCTTATCGCCCCCTTTGCCCCACACCTTGAGTTCCGCGGTCCATCCTTCACAGGCCGCGACAGTTCCATAATAATAACTAATCCTAACCGGAAGGAAGTAGTACCCGGTGCGTAATAAAGAAATAATTCCTTTGCAAGTTAGGAGTACCCTACATGTGGCTACTATTGGCTAAGATGATAAAGTTGTGAAGCCGCAGATTCGACACACTTTCATCTCACTTATTTGAATTAAGTGTAGGTCGTAAACACGTGCATTTCAAAGGCGATCGTCGACAAATTCTTCGCTGACGGCCAGCTAAATTACAAATTTGACTTTGTGGCAATATTAATGTGGAGCAAGTGACAAATAGCGGCAAACTTCAATTCTCTCCTCAGTGACGACCTACGTCTTCTCCAAACCGTTAAACAAATTAAGACGGCAAGATTGGCATTTGCCTCGATTGTTGAAATTCAAAGGAATTTTCTTTCACGACGCAGGAATACAAAATATGTGACTCGAAGGCAGCGCACGGTACTCGGGGAACAAAACATGCTTGAAGGCCAAGGATAATTTCATTCCTATAGGTTCAATATATACAATGTAGTCCAAATTCCGGACTCGAATTTGATAGTTTAGTCATAATGGCAAGTTTTTTTTGCAGATTAATTGTTTCCCACTAGGAGATTGGGTGCGATGTAAAAGAAAAACGGGCCCTTTAGGCTTGCGAAAAGTAACTATCAATTCACTCGTTTTACGACAAAAGGTGCAATAATTAGGCATGCCATGTATTTCTGTTATAAAACCGTCCATTGCAAATGTACAATAATTTGCCACACGCGTAACGGAAATCCTCACTCGAGCAATACGGAACTTGAATCAAGGTTTATTAAACTGTCAACTTAAGGCGTAGCCTATGTGATTGAGACAACGTACATGCGGCATTTTACGGTTGCCGGGTTATGGCTGATGAATCAAAAAATGTCGCGGATGTTATACCGAGCATCATAAATGAAAATGTTTTGTCAGACACGAGTATTACGATACCGGTTACAAGTGAAGTAAAAATTGGCTGACTGAAAAGTATCTCTTTTGAAAGTAGTGAAGCAAAAGGGGTTTGGAACAGCTTAAATTTCCTTTCATATTTTCATTTCATGCTGTGCATATTCAGATAACGCGTAGGAAATACATTCGTGATAAAAGATTTATTAAATCCTGGCAATGTGGTCATCCTTTAGTAAATTAATTTTACAAAATTAACACAAAGTCAATTACTTTCTTCAGTATAATTGTTGATCCGTCGCCTGCCCCTGTCCGCCAGGTTGGGGCATTGTAATCAATAAAAGAAAGAATATTTGAGGTAGCACTGCGATCCTGTCTTCATGAAAGGGATCTTTTGAGTCTTACCAAAATATTTTAATAATAAGTAACTTTTAGTGGAATAGATTGAACTGAACAGCGAGTAGACAGGAAGCTGACAGGAATGGTCGTGTGTGTATTCATGTGACATTTATAATCCCTGGTGATAATAAAAAATATAAACTAATATATAAACCAAACATACAAAGCATATTGGTTTGAAATATGTCAGTATGTTGTAAATTTGGATGAACACCAAAAGTCTAGGATTACTGTTCACAGAAAAGATACGTCACCTTAATCTCCTTTTAATGATCGTTCTGTTATAATTACTGCCTTTCCCGCACTTTTCTTTTGGTCCTCCAAAAAGAGGTGGGAAATAAAGAGCATGTTTGTTTCACATCCGGATCTCGATCAGTAATCCAGCCGCTGGTTCGCTCCATCCATAAGGCGGAATTAGGTGCGTGAACCAAGGAACGGATCACTGATCAAGATCCGGATCTGCGTGAAATCAACAGGCCGCAATGAGGTTGTTCCGCGCTTCACCACAGATGTGAGCATTCCAGCTCTCTGTTCCAGTGAGACCAGAAAAAAAACCTAATATTATTGTCCCAGATACTGAGGCTCATTGACCTGATAACTCGGCCCACGGTTATTGAAAAAGAGCGGGGAAAAACGATAGTGTTGGATTTCCTAGGCAGCTGATGGGTTTTGGATTCCGCTAAATGCTGGCTAATGTATTTGAAAGGCTTCTTGCGTTGCAGTTTTGTCCTCAGTTTCTCTCCGATATGTGCAGTTTCTAGGTCTACTTACCATATCAAAGTGTGAAATACAAATGGGTGTATTTTGCTACAGTATATATACAATATATTAACAAATGCCAGTTTCACTATTCCTATTGTAGACAGCTTGTCATGTGGGGCTGTGTAAAGCTTTGGTTAAGCACAGCTGGGAGTTGTTTAAGCGCGGTTGGTCAAAACCACGTATTCTCAGCCTATCGTCAGTGAAAAAAAGCTTATGCGCGCGCGCACATTCAGGAAACATGAAGCCGAGCTCGGAGGTAAAAACTTAACCTTACATTAAAAAAGTGAACAAACCATTTCGCCTAAAGAGGTAACTGCACATTCGTTTCCTGACGAGCCTTGCACTAAACAGTTTCATCTCCTTGGGCCAAAAAATGATTTTTAATACACAGAGCATGGTGCGCGCGCACGCGCTTCCGATCACTAGTTTATTTAGGCCTATTCTTCTGGTGCATACATCATGTGTGTGCGTACGCGCGCGCGCGCGACTGGCCAGCCGCGGAGAGCTTTCATACGCACATAAGGCTGACGCACCCATACTTTTAGTCTAGGTTCCAAGACGTTCTTAGCGGTGCGACGTATAGCGGCCGACAGCGCCCTCTCGCTACACACACACACGCCAAGGCCAAATCGCTAACAACGTCTGGGGAATTTTGCAAGTTCCGCTCGCGAAATCGCGAGCAGAACTGTGTGGCATTTGCATGCGCGTGTGACGTCACTGTATTATCGCATGTAAATAGCCAACACTCACTAGTCTGGTTTCTGTACTCACGTGGGAATTACGTGTACGTACGTATGAACGTGCAGCGCAGTACCAAGCCATTCGTTGTTTGTTGGAAAAAATGTCTGAGCGCGTGGACCAAGCGAGCGATTTTACAGCAAACAAACTGGGCTTTGGAAAGCTAAAAAGTCATCAGATCAGTGCCATTCATCAATTTGTACGTGGCCATGATTTGTTTGTTAATTTACAAACGGGATTTGGCAAGAGTGTAATTTTTCAAGCTGCTCCATTGGTCTTAGATTTCTTGAACGAAGTAACCGAAGGTAAACAGGAGAAACGCTTGTTATTGTCGTCGTGCCATTGAAAGCCCTGGCCGTTGATCAGTTACATCATGGAGAAATAAGACATTTCTCCATGGTTACATCGTGCTGAACATCTGGGACTGAAGTCGGCAGATATAACGTCTGATATTCCAGATCACATTTTGGAACAATCCGAAGATTTCTCAATCCTGTTTGCCAGTCCAGAATCACTCTGCTCAGAACGTTAACAGACTAGTAAGTTATTACTTAAACATGAGTTTCCTCCAGTGCGCAAGCGCGATTATTCGTTTGACCCGCCTGTTAAATTATGCATGAGCAGGTCGCGCGCGCTCCCTTGCGAAATGCCCAAGACGTTCTTATCGATTTGGCCTTGGCGTGTGTTTGTGTGTAGCTAGAGGGCGCTGCCGTTCGCGCTGTACGTCGCACCGCGATAAGAACGTCTTGGAACCAAGACTACCATACTTTTGGTACTGTTTAAATGGAAGGAAAACCCTGGATTGAAAAATCTTCTTATTTTGTCCTTTTTATAGATGTTTGCTTTCTCACAAGAAGGCATTTATGAATGGGGATAAAGGCGTGATGAAACTTTCTGTACCAGTCAATATCAACCTCGGAGGGTAGTGGCCGCTGTTAATGGACTGTCCCTCCTCGGTTATTGCCGTGGTACTGTAAATTCCAGTTCATCACATTTTGTATTCCCTGATTCTACCGCATTCTTTGTTTATAATGTCTTCTGTAGCCTCGTTGCATCACGTACAACTGTCTGGGATTTATTGGCATACAGACAGGTACATACTGCATGCCAGATAAGGTTGTCGATCATGGAGAGGTAATGGTCTGGCGCCCTATCCCCTTCATTACTCTTCCAGTCCTAAGCACGTGGTTGTTCTACGGATCGCTCAAGCTACGTGCATGCGTACTCAATTCGTCTGCACTCATTTACACTACACTTCCGGAGCCACCATCATGTCACATACAAGTTTTTAACTGATAAAACTCATCTGTGCTCGGTTTTTGAAGAGATATAACGGCATGACTAGCTGGTCAAGTTGACATTTGAATAGTTTGATACATTACAACAAGGTATTTTAAGAATATCAATTAAAGTTTGCTTGATTATGAATTAATATACATCTAAAAAAGAAGATTATCAGGTCAAACAAAAGGGTACGCCATGATAAAAATCAAATACCAACAAATTTGTTTTTGGTATCAACTTTGGATGAAAGCAAGGATAAGTCACATGTAACACACCAAGCTAGTACATAATTTCAGCACAAATTATCCCCGTGAAAATTACCTGCAGCGGAACGCTAGCGAAAAACATGATCATGACTAAAATTAATGAGGAGAGTCAACAATGTGATTGAAATTTAAGACAAAATGCATACTATAGACAATTGATTAACAGCACGACCCACGCAGTCAGTCTTATGTACAGACGTTGTTTTCGTTTACACAAGTCAATAATGATTTCCTGTCATTTGGCCACTTTCAGCGCCTCGCTAAGCTCAGCTTTCAATGGTAATCCCTGTCAATCCAAAAGCGTAACGATGTTTCCAGTCTCTCTACTTTCACCATGCCATCACGTCTTTCTATCTCTTGTCTTCGCTTGATTCCGAGTACCGGTTTGCAGAGGCCGCCGAAATCGCTGCACTTTCAACGTGATTAAACTTTCATTGCGGGTATATACCGTGGACGGCCGCAGAGTGCTCGCTATGTCTGTCTGTCAGCAGTTTGCGGGCACTACGTGAACTATTTCGGTTTGGCAAAGCTTGCGTGTGCGCGACGCCTCGACCGCGCGCGTTGACAGGGATTCAGGGGGTAGCGATCAGGCAACAGGACTCGATAAAATATCGATAGCCACTTTAAAAAAAACTACTTTATTGCTCTTCCTTTCATCGATTCGAATTCAGTATCACGTAATTCTCCTTCGTCCTATCACGATTGAAATAACATTTAACAGAAGTTTTATCAAAGTTACTGTCATTTACAAAATGCATATTTCGTAAAGACAAAATAGTTCGGGATTGAACACATACTCTCCTGTGTTTTATAATAAACCATTATTGAGGTAATATTCCAAATTTTTATAAATGTGATACAGCTTAAAAAGACACACAATGAGACGTAAGCCAACAGATACGTTGTATCATGCAAATAATTCTATTTTATTCTGTTCGCTATATCACTATAAGATATTTTCGGTAAATATATCTTCTTGCGCACTTATCTTATTAAAACATTCTGAGGATGTTTTTAATTTAATGACTATGCCTTTAATTTTATTATTTCCAGCATTTGTATTAAAAACTGAACGTTTTCCCTACGCATTCGTTACGCGCCGAGATGGCTATTACATGTACTTGGGTCATCAACACGAGAAGATATTGGTTGTAGATAATCCGCCACTCCAAGACGTGATCTATTTCCGCCAAAGTTATCCTTTGTTAAATTCAATGTATAGAGATAAAACATGTAATAGAATCTTTGAGCTTGATTCACAAAATCGTCACTAGTTCAAGATGCATTGATGGTCATTGAAAAGATCGTAATCATCCTGCTCGATATAAAAGCCTGCCATTTGGATAAAGTGTTTGCCCTTAAGCGGAAAGAACTATGCATAACACATGAGCTATACGATGCTAAATGACATCACGTCGCACCAGAAAATCTACGCATCGACGCTCGCAGAAAGCGCTCGTAAAGCGCTGAAGCTTCGACGATAAAATCAGGCGAATTCCTCGCTCAGGTTCTCACTTTATTTCCATCGATAATTTGATATTTTCGTGCCCTAACTACCAACCCGTAAAAGACTCTGCAGCGCACCTACAATCTGCTTCAAAACAACTTCGACTTCGGAACTCTGCGTCTGGTTTAGGAGAAACAATGTTTAAGTTCAGTTTCACTGTTAATTAACCCTGGGTATAGAAAGGTTAAGTTTTTTGTGTGCATGTCAGTACGCCACGGCTCCAAGCGTCATGGATATGCGCTTGTAAGTCACGGAAATGTGTATTGGTTACTCACGTACAACGCCTAGCTTGCCATTTCCCACGCCAAAACCGGAATTTAGCCATACTGCCGGCCAGATGTGGAGATAAACGGTTTTCTTTTCTTTCTTACTTTGAAGGCAGCTCTGAAAATTAATACCGGCATTATAGAAGTTTTAGTACAATCTGCGGGGGCGGGGGGGGGGGGGGCTCATTGTGCCTCCCCCACGTAATTTCTACATGTCACTTTGGATTTTGGAAACATCAACATAAACCGTTAGCATCGAAATTTATCAAGCCAGACTTGTTTATTGATCATTATTTGATGTTTCAGTTTTAACAAATCTGAACAAAATCCGGTGGAACGGATAACGTCTAGTCACTTTTTAACCTTTTTGAGAACCCACAAAAGCTGATCACCTGATGGTCCATGGTGTGGGTCAGGTGTTCCCGCCAATCCAGTTCCTTTGCAATTAACACCTTTGCAATTAAAACGTAAACTGTAGATATAGGCTGCTTTTGGCTTCGAAAAACCGATTTAAACAGGTTTGCGAAGACTTCGGATAGAAGATAAAACAAATATGCAGGGAAGCCCAAACACATATAACTGTGTCAATCTTGATGTACGATCTGCGACAGTAAAGCGTTGCTGAGCGGTTCACCGATTAAGGGCAAAAACAAAATACTTCAGCCGGGCTCTTATACCGCGAATCTGTCCATCTTTGCCGTAGAGTTGTCCATTTGAGACACGACTTTAACTGTCACGAAGAGACCTTGACTCACCAATTACGCCCTGCGCACGGACGTAAACTTATCACCCGATGCCACTTTAGAAACTTACCGTAGACTTTGTAATGAACGTGTACAACCTGAAAGTATTAGCCGTTGTGTATTTTGTTTACACCACACAGCAGACTTGTATGACTCGTGACTCAGATTCGGACTCGACATGTATGACTTGGGACTCGGAACTCGGAACTCGGAACTCGGAACTCGGAACTCGGAACTCGGAACTCGGAACTCGGAACTCGGAACTCGGAACTCGGAACTCGGAACTCGGAACTCGGAACTCGGAACTCGGAACTCGGGACTCGGACCTCGGACCTCGGACCTCGGACCTCGGACCTCGGACCTCGGACCTCGGACCTCGGACCTCGGACCTCGGACCTCGGGACTCGGACTCGGACTCGGACTCGGACTCGGACTCGGACTCGGACTCGGACTCGGACTCGGACTCGGACTCGGACTCGGACTCGGACTCGGACTCGGACTCGGACTCGGACTCGGACTCGGACTCGGACTCGGACTCGGACTCGGACTCGGACTCGGACTCGATGTTTGGTGACTCGAATACAAGTCTGCCATACAGGTACAAAATGATGACAAATTTCATCGTGCGTCTGGTACAACACTTCTGATCAACAATGTCTAGCAAGGTAACCATTGGAAGAATGGCTTTCAGAAATTATCACAGTAATGGCTGTATTCTCTAAATTGAGGGACTTCTGAGATATAGTAAGTTTTTTAGAAGCTCTTCGTGATTTGGGGCATTTTGACTAAGTGGCGAAGCGATGAAGTGCAATGAGCGAGTGACGCAGTCACGAGGCCTTTTTAAACTTGAATTCGATACCAAAAGGGTAGAGAATCCAATTAATCTTCATATTAAATGATAAAATGTGTATGATGTCACCAAATATTAACTTAACCCTGCGCTGCACTGCCAACTTCTACTGACGCGGTGACACTGCCTGCTTCCTTTGGGGAAGCATGTGCTTGTAGCAAAAACAAAAAACAAAAAAACAGAAAACCACATGCCCTCCTAAAGACCTTTGGCCTCGACTGGGTCGGCAGACTACAAAGGCCTGGCCATCTGGAGCTGGGCTATTGACATATCATTTACATGCCTGTGGTAAAACCCATTGTGAACAACAGTAAGCAGATTTGTGCACAACCCTATGGGACTTTCCCTGACTCATGCATTTCTATGGCTTACCCTGGCTTGCCCTCCAACCCAGGCCACAAAGTGACTATACAGTGCTTTTCGGCAAGGACCAGGCTAGGCATATCTGGAGTATCAATGTATGGGGGCGTTTTTTTATTTTTTATAAGGAAAACAACAAAAACGGCGTCACCAAGTGACGCCGCTAGTGCAGCGCAGGGTTTAAGGTGTTAAAATGTTAGCTTAGCGTTATGTGATGCAAAACGGCGGGTGTTGTGCTTGAACCAATGCTGACCGAACGAACTGCCCTCCAACTATCGTAAAATGAAGTTATGGCGCAATCACTCAAGCGACGGCCGATTCGCCCTGACACGGAGTGTCCCAATTGGGAATCCTACAGAAATTGCATTCATTACAAGGTTGGTTTTGCATTAATGCGCTGTCGGATGACACGACGTTAGGTCTAACCACAGGGAGTGCGGGGAAAACATCTCTCCCTAGTAGCTACACATGCAGGCTGGGCGACATTACTGCGGAATCAGATTGATATCTTGTACTCATTTACTATTACTGGATGATTGAGAATATACATAATAAATGAAAGGTTTGCGGAAATACGGCGTGGAAATATTTCTCAATTGAGAGAATGGTTCTGAAAAGAACCAGAGTATAAACTCGACGTTCCGGTCAGTATGCTCCGACCGTCTTCAGGAGAATGTGTCTTCTCCTGAAGACGGTCGGAGCATACTGACCGGAACGTCGAGTTTATAGCCTACTCTGGTTCTTTTCAGAACCATTCTCTCTTTTCAGAACCATACTTCCACATGGTGTTTCCGCAAACAATTCATTTTAGTATTTCCACCATGCAAAGCCCCAAATCTTACTGAGAATATAGGCCTACATCAACATCGGCTGGCCGATTCCCCGGCAAGCTTGGTGGTCGAGTGGTTAAGACGTCTGCACTAGTAAGCAGGAAGTCGTGGGTTCGAATCCCGCCCGAGTAAGCCTTTGAATTTTTTCACACAGGCTCTCGGAAAGCATTGAGTATACAGTGCTTCATATATTACGTCGGGACAGGGCAAAAGAGAAAAATCTCTGTTTTAATTTACAATGTACATGATAAAAAGCTATCGTTATCTCTCCATAACAATTGAATTGAGCGAAAAACCTGTAAATTCCTTGTGCCCCATAACCTTATGTGGATTGAAACGGTTCGGGTGTTATATACAACACTTGGCTGTCAAACTGGCCGTTTGTAATGGGCCCAGTGGACAACAAACGACGTACTTTCACGCGTTTGAGTAATTTTCGGAGGTGTAGGCCTATGTAAATCTGTGCTCAGATGGCCCGTCTACTTGGGAATATCTTCCCACCAATTTGGACTCTGTCTCGGCTATTTGAGTTGACACGGCCAAGTGTTTATTCAGCTTTCGCTCTTCTTAAACACGGCGATGCCCCCGCCAAACAGACACTGGACATTCCTCCTCAGTGGCCCCAGAATCAGGAGAAAAACACCGCAGGAAATTGTCACTTCACTGTTGGATTGTTGGAAGTGCAACAGGCGCGTTGATTTGTACCTGTCAGAAATTATATATTGTGGAAAGTCATTCATGCTTGTAGTAGCACACATGCCTCTTAGTGGCCAAATCGGGGGGGGGGGGGGGGGGGGGGGGGGAGCTATATTGCAGATATTGGTTTTCAGCCAAGATTGTTTTTATTATTACAACTATAGCCATATTGTGCTTTCATATCTTTAAAGACAAAATATGAAAATGTACAATTAAAACTGAACTTGCTTACAACGACATTATCAAATTGAAGAAGCAAACTGTTAGGAAAAGAACAGCTATTAGATAATTGAAAATATTAAACTTCGTTTTGTAAAATCAGAAAAACTAAATTCGTCAAATAGTTTTAATGATTCAATGTGTAACGTTGAGTGAGAATTTTGCTCATTTGAAACATCTAAGGTTCGTTATCAGACTTGAATTACCTCTTGTGCTGACATTGGATAGTTCTCACGAGAGTATAGGACCTGGCAGTCTGATCTGAAAAGTTCACTTGCCATCCCTCTTTATGTGTTTTTTCAAATAAATTAATCAGTTTTGGGATATTCTGAAGATAGCAGTTGTCATTTCAGACGTTCAATTTCTTTAGGCCTACCGGAAGAAGAAATCCGGTATGGAGCTTTGATCAGAATCACCTTTTACGGCGACATTCGAAGGGAGAAAAAAAAGCTTCCTTTAACCAAACAGTGAAAACAGGAACATGCGTGGAGTGACACGCATCGCTTGAAGCTCACTTACTTTGATTACAATTTAAAAAGTCTGCAAGTAAAAACTAACAATGAGACTACCTCGCGGGCTTTGGACGTGTGACATGCCTAGCATGGCACTAAGCTGCATCGGAGTGGGTTGCACTGGTGTATACAGGACGTGAGTGACGGGATAGGATGGGCCAGGCTAGTCAGGTGCACATTCTTCAAGCCCCTATTAGCGGGTCCAATAAATATCGAATTTCTTAATATCGTTGGGACTACAGGATGTATCGTCTTGCAGTGTGGGTCTTCTCATTTTGGATCAAATTGGATGAAGAATTGGATCATCAAATTCATCGGTTGAAAAGATATATGTGCATGCGTGAAACAATACCTTCATGCTGAAACTGCGAGGATCAGTGATAATGAGAAAAGTAATCAAAATCAGCTATAAAATTGAAGAGTATCCCACTTGTGTTCGATTCAATTTCCATTAATCAAAATTAACAGTTACCACCAGTAGGCACAATCTATTGGATGTCTGTCGGGAGTTGAGTTGGGCTGTGCACGCATCCGAACCGGGTATACCCTAGACTTGGTTCCAAGTCTGTGATCGTGGTTTTTGTCGGCCTGATAGCCAATACAATCACAGAATAGTGCCGGAAATAGCGCCCTCTTGCGTCCTCTTTTGAGTTAACCTTGGATTACGATCACAGACTTGGGAATCTCGTTCATCGGTTTGTACAAACCCTATGGCGAATTAGTCCAAGAGTGGACGGAACAAGCTGATTGGTCGGAATTCAAACAAGGAGAATTACTGGACGATTCCACTAATCGGGCGAACCGTTAGAAGCCACCCAATCGGGCGGTAGGGCGCTCGCGCGCGCTTCATAGGCGTGCTTAGTACACCTGTACTATAACAGTACACCTGCTTTTCACCTGTTGGTCAAAGGCACAATGTGTGCGCGCGTATAACGAGCGCGCGTGTATGGTACCGTTTGATTGGGTACCTAGAGATGGCTTCTAATTCTAAATTTTTTTCGTCGGATTAGTCTATAGGTAGGTAACGCGTTGTTCGTCCAGTAAAGGTTGGTTTATAGTCGGTCGGCGATCGTCGCCGCGACAGAAAATTGACGCGCGATCCTCTCACGCACATAAATATAGAACGTAAAGTTATTGTTTAAACGTTATATATCTATGTGCGTGAAAGGATCGCGCGTCAATTTTATGTCGCGGCGACCATCGCCGACCGACTATAAACCAGCCTTAACAAAAACTAACAATCACGTATTTAATTTGGTATTTTTTTCTACTAATATAAGATCAAATATGATTTAGCTATAGATTTTAAATACCATTACGTGCCATTGTGCCAAGTATTATACAAATTTGAGACTGAACAGTGTAACAGAACACTGTATTGTAACCTATTGGTAATGGACGCGGCCTACACGGTTGTTGTGTCCTTCTGATTGGCCATCTCTATGGGCCTCCGTTATATTATGTAAATTTAGTTATGAATGCACGAATATCCCATATGCACGTAAGGGTCAAGTCCGAGATCGCGAGCCCGATCCGAGCGCGAGTTAGTGTGTGATAACCAATGTGGGTATGACGTTTAGCGTGGCTGATGCAGACAAAAAATAACCGCGATCTCGGACTTGAAATTAAGTCTAGGTATACCCGACTACCGACCGCTAAAGTCAGGAACCGATTCCAGATTATGGAATCGAGTATCCGTAACCGAATTAAGATATTTTGTTTAAATGTCATTTGTGGGAAATTTTCAAAATAGAAACCAGGGTACATGGAAAAAACAAAACAGAACGGCTATGACGCTTCCGAAAATGCAATTTACACCGTAAAGCTGCTATAAATCTCACTGTACACACTTGCATCTTGCTGCATTGATGCACCGATGTGGTAGTAGTAATGTGCGGACCTTTATGAACAATATGAACAGCAATTTCTGAGATTTAATTGTTGGGATTGGCTTTCTTTAAAGGGTACGCGGGTACCCGTGCTTTTTTGCAATCGGGTATCCGATTCCCGTACTACCCATAAATGCACACCCCTAGTCGGGAACCGCATAGGCCTCAATGTAGTTTATTTATCTACGCAGAATGTTTTTATTTATCTTAGCTTCAAAGTGTATCAAACGTGCACAATGTTTCGTGCATGCACTGATTAGTTTCCTAAAACAATGCACGAATTTAATATGAGGGACCTTGAAATTGAGAAGTGTTAAAGATTTTACATCTAACATTATGAGTTTGTTGCCGTGACGAAATTGCACATTTGCGCGCACGTTTGCAGTCCATATCTTTGAGCAGTCCTTGAAAATTACACTTTCTCTGTTGCATAAATAGTAATAGCGTGGCAGAAACTTCCTCACATTACACAGGTGTTTATCCTGTTACACCTTCTGTTTTTCCCTCGCTAATTACACTCTCATTGCCGCGAATTTTGTGAACATAAATTCTCGGGTCAATCACGCGGGGAATGTTCCCGCCAATTTTCTAACTTCGACCTCGTAAAAAAAAGCTCCACGGCAAGGTGCGGAAAACAAGAAGCAGACGACAGGAAACAGCAAAGCGTTGACATAGCGTTGACATTGCGAAGAAATAACCTGGCGTCGGAGAAACGCGTTCTCAACTCCGAACGTTTGCCGCCAGCGATCACAACACGGTTCATCTGGGGTTATTCTTTAAGTCATTATTCTTAAAGTCATTATAAGGTGACAAAAATACACAGTGTCTTAGGTTCAAAATGGAAACAAGTCTTTGGAAAATGTGAATGTACTAACGCCTTGGTTTCAAATGAGGTTACTGTACAAATGTTACTTTATATCGTTCATAAAATGACTTATCACGGGTCCTTTCCTATATCATTGAGCTATTGTTGCGCAGCATTATTTAAGCAGCTTCTTATTTGTCAAACAATCCACAAGGGACAATCCACAAGGGAAACTGACTAGGAAAATTTACAGATAAGTGCTATTTATTGATATTCGAAACATAAATACTTATGTTTGTTTGCAAAACGTCAATGTCATATGAATGCATTAATTAATGCCAATTCTTTGTAAATTTGCTTGAAAAAGTAATTGATTTTTAGTACTTTTTAGTCTGTTTGGTATTCTTTTGGTTTTAGTTTAAATACAAATAGAAGGTGAATGCTTTACTGACGGTGTGTTAAATATTTTTCAAAATATAATATTTCATTCTTATGCAATCAGTGACTATTTTATAAATTTAATACTTCAAAAGCACCAGAATTATTTTAAAGACCCATACAGTAAATTTAGTTTACCTATAACGAGCCATACTATTTCGATTATTAGTTGTCAGATTGACCTGACGACATATCTTTAATCACAATACGATTGTCAGCAATGTGTCTAACACATTATACCGCAAGCCTGAAATGGTATATAATAAAAACCATTTTACACGCAATTGCAAATTCATGCCAGCCCGCTAATGTTCAACCGCCAAAGCCACTTGGTAAACAAAACCACTTTGTAAACAAAGCCATTGTAAACAAAGTCACAAAGCGAACGAAGTCATTGTTCACTTTGCATATCAAGTTGATAGGCCCAAGTTCAAGCGTCGCCACTTAGACTTTTCTGGTGAGGAAATCGTATCCGTTTCACATAAAAATGGAGACAAACCCGAATAATTGCGCTTTGGATGGCTTACATCAAGACACAGACCAGCATCCATATAACTGTCTCTGAGATATACAGTCAATCCGTTTTCTACGAAGCAAAGAAAGAGTTTAATTTCAATGAGACGGCGCTCCACACGTAATATCCGATGCGACCATCATTCCAGACCTATGATTTACAGTTATGGCCAGTCGGCCGGGGGGTGTTCAACCCTTCTGCCCTCTTTACTCTCCCCTCACACCTGAAGAGTGCCCTCGGACTCTATTTTTCTTCCCTCGGCCCGGGGTCTTGCGAAGCGGATGAAGTAATTACCTCGGCGCAGATAGCTGGCTCCGTTTGCCTGTCCAAATTGGAATCACTCTGTGAAGGATTTATACGTCCACCAAGGGCCGATCTAGGACCATTAGTCTTAATGAAGGGAGGTGACAGGTCATCAGCCGAGAGATAGGGAAAGATATAGGCCACTTTGTCAGACGTAGTGGTCTCGAAGTTCTACATCATTTTGGTTTCCGATTCGCGTACCGGCAATACTGAACGCCCAGCATCTGCCCATGTCACGCCAGAAAAATGCTTCCTCACTTGAATGTTTAAACAGCTAGGTATAGTGCAGCATTTCATAGCATCACACGTGTAAATTTCGTTTACCAACTGGACTTTGAGCCAGCAATGTTATACTGTCATCTTATCAAATCAAGAACAGAGAGATCATAGACCTACGTTTGAAGGTGAATGGACGCGAAAAGGGGTCCTGGCTTTTGAGGATACGGGCCGCACAAAAACAATCAGTTTTTGTTTACTCTGTCTTGTCGTGGATATTGTCTGGATTATGGCTATAGTTGTGGAATGAAACTAAAAATAAATTTTAAAATGCCGCAATGAATCTATTGGCTTTGAGTGTAGGCTATGTCACGTTAGCAAGGAATTTTGGGTGGGATACCCATGGGATACCCATGGGGTTATCAATAACACCATGTAAGTTAGTCATCCTCATGGGAGATTTTATGCTGATCATGGAAAACCCATGGGAACACCATGGCGATCATGGCAAAACCATGGGGATTTTATGGACACCATGGGAACACCATGGGGATTTTATGGACACCATGGAAACACCGTGGGGATTTTATGGACACCATGAAAACACCGTGGGGATTTTATGGACACCATGGGAACACGTGGGGATTTTATGGACACCATGGAAACACCGTGGGCATTTTATGGACACCGTGGGAACACCGTGGGAACACCGTGGGAACACCGTGGGAACACCGTGGGAACACCGTGGGAACACCGTGGGAACACCGTGGGAACACCGTGGGAACACCGTGGGGATTGTATGGACACCGTGGGAACACCGTGGGGATTGTATGGACACCGTGGGAACACCGTGGGGATTGTATGGACACCGTGGGAACACCGTGGGGATTGTATGGACACCGTGGGAACACCGTGGGGATTTTATGGACACCGTGGGAACACCGTGGGGATTTGGTTGTTTTTTTTACTTACTCCCAAAAGGTTTCTTTTGAACAACCACATAAAATCCCCACGGGTGCATGGACAATTCCCATGGGGTGCATTGGACAATCCCGTTAAAGTGTATGGGATAAACCCCATAGCGTACGTGGGAAAGTTCCATGGGAAAATTTTGAATCTTTGGGGAAATTCATGGGACAAACCCCATGGAAAAATCCCATGCTACATGGTGCCCAATTCACCATGTAATTCCCATGGGGAAAATTTCCCATCGGAATAACATGGGACATGTTCGCAAGGGAATATAATAAATGTGTATCCAAGCCCGGGCCTTATTCATTACAGCACGATTCATCTAAGATTTGGAACTATACCTATATCTTTTTGGCATGTTTTTAATAGGTCATAGACAACGTCCTTTTCATAGCTGTCCGGAATATCGCGGATGCAGAGACAATTAAGTAGTCTTCTCGTCAGGAGACCAACGTGGGACTTATATCCGCGGAAAGTCGATATAGTTTGGCGGAAATGGTGTCCAACGATCGACCGTCCCAATTTGTCGCGCTATTTGGACGATTCGTCCCTGGTGACAACCTGACACCGAAACAGTGTGACGGCTACCTGCCGCCAAAACCGTTCCTCTAGATCACGGTGAGTTGAAGGTAACGCATCCATAGTTCATCATCATGAAACTGTCGCCGATGATGTCGTCATCTGACCTTGGTTTTGTCATCAGTCTCTTATTGTAGGGTGCTATGAGAACAAATCGAACAATTTCCAAACGCACCTGCTTTCACAATCAGCATTTTACCTCGTAGCTGATTGGATAGCAAATAGGGATAAGACCAAAAGAACGGCGGTGTTAGGGAAACATGGTCCCGAATTCATGAAGTAATTAAAATCCATGTAATTATATTTGACAGCTATTGTGTGTATGGGGGGGGGGGTTGAGGGAGTCATGAAGCGAACTGAATGCCACTGAATACATCATTTCTTCGATTGCACAATTTGATAATAAGATTATGATAACGATGACTAACGAACATAATCCACCTCTTCGGGCAGACATCGTGAACTTAAGAGGATCGACGGTCTCCTCCAAAACCAACAAGATTTTAGGGAGATAGACCCTTGAAAAAAGTCTTCCTGATATCAGTTACAGATTCCATCTCTTACAAGTATAAGTTCTACAATTTGGAATATCGTAATTAAATGACTGTCAAATTTAGAGAAAGTTGAGGATGAAGATCTACGGTTGAGGATGAAGTTATCCCGTCTGGATCTATAGGTCTGAAAATTGGGATAATTCCTTTGGTATCTATTGAAGATGTATCCCCTATTTAGATCTGGACCCATGAATACCGTAAGGGTGGTAGGGCTGGCAACCTAAAATGTGGCCAACCCTACCACCTCTGTTGTGGCCGTTTACATGGAGTGGCTTTTAGCCTTGTATTGGGTGACTTCCATAAAAAGTCTTAAAAGCCAGGGACATTCGTTGCAATATCAATGTGTGGCCCACAAAGAGATTCAACTTTGCACTGTACAAATTGTCGGAGTTCATCTGCCAAATAGGATATAACAAAAAGTTTGCATCCGATGTACCCGAGTTGAAAATTAGAAAATTTGCTCATTGCAATTATTACCTTTTGCACATAAAGTATATATTATCTTCTTACGACTTTGAGATGAAGCATATACAAAATACTGCACTACTTGGCAGTTGCAAAAAGTCGAATTATTTTCTTTACAACCATCAATTTGGATATTTGTTTTAACTCAATACCTACTCATGATGTGGGCTTATTAAAATATTTCGTTAATGCCAGTCCTTCGAAGTTTGCGAACCATGTGTACCCAAAACGGAGGAAACAAACAAGTACAGCTTCACTTTGGGATTGGTTGTTGCTCATGCTTTGCCATCACATGATACATTATACATAGTAGCAAGACTTACAAAACTGGAGCACAGAAAGGTGTGATTATGACGTGGCTTGACGTCATTTGTGCTCCACACCATTGATAAAGCCTCAAGCTTCAGGCGGCGTCAACTTGGTCAGCGTGCATTAGAAAGTCGACGTTGTGTACTTTCAAATGTGTATATCCCTGCACTCTCTCCTTGTAAACTCCATGTGATATTAACATGTCAATACCTACTACGTGTTTTCCACCGTAAACCAGAGAAATAGAAATAAGAGAAACCTTTCTAGCCATGTACACAATTTAATTGTTCTCACCTAATGTCTAGGCCTTTACAAACACGACGCCTGATGGAAAAAGAAGTCAAATTGTTAAAATTTAAATAGTAGTCAAAAATGTTATCGCATATTTTGGTTTCGAAATTTGCAGTATTTGTCTGATAAATTCTTTTCAAGTGGAGAATTATTGGTTTTCTTTGTGGTTATAATTCAAGACCCGCTTATCATTTCATATGGAGTATTAACCAGTCAACCAGAAGACGCATCAAAGTTCGTAATAGGAACATTATTGTTAAATATCGTCAGTATAGAAAAAGATGGTTTGTAGAAAGCTTTACATTGACACAGTACGACTTTGTTTCTCGGCATTTCAGCATCAGAAGTACGACCCTGCAGACTTTAGAATTAATCGTGCTAAATGCAAACTGATTATTTTTAATGCTGTTAAACAAGTACAAAATTCAAACTTAATACTCTTTCCTGCCAAATAGTTGACCGAGAGCTATAGGCTCATGAAAAAGATATCACAGTGTAATATAGTGCCCGATAACTTCAATTGATGCACATATGATTTCCTCTGAGCTTATGTATCGTGAGTGTTATGGGGGGGGGGGGGGGACTCCAACAGTTTGACGCAATTATTTATGGCATTTGTGACTGAAAAGTGCATACCAGTTGCAATCGAAAGTACAATTTCAAGTCTATTGGAATAATCTCCACTTTCAAAGTACAAGCAACAGCTACCTAATCCGAGCTTTCTAATCGACTTAGGCATCCATTAAGCAAAAGCTTGTTCCGAGTCATGCGTAGTATCCCAGTATTTCATACGGGTGGATGACTGCAGTTGTACCGATGGACGAATCACAGCCTCGTCTCCAGGAAAAATACTCTACAGGGATTATGCGTACGAAGACATTATTTTGGTACCCCCTGCCCTTGGAATGTGACCTGATCGACATGAAAGGTGCACTTTTTATAAAGGTTCTTTGAAACACCATTATCAATAAATAGTTTTTTAAGCATTTTATTTTATTATAATTATAATAATGGCTTCGCTTAAGCGCCCTTATCAGACAGTACAGGGATTACTCTTGATCAGTGAGTTTTTTAAATTCATGGATCTAGTTTTCGTTAATTAAGCACTCCAAACAACTATACCACGTGGCCAAGGCACCCGACATTCCATATGGTATACTTTTGACACTTCAATTTCGTTATTGTTTAAACTCAAGTGCATCAAATATCAAATTTAGTTACGGTACCCCTTTGTGCAAAGGGAACTTGAAATTTCTAAAGAGTGCATAGAACTTAAATGAAGGGATGAAATCAAAACATCATAATTACTTAAGCCTAATCAATTATACATTGAAATTACCAAATTTACGGGAACCGATCACGACATTGTCATTATGTGAATTCACAAGTGATAACATTACGATTGTAACTTTTGAACATTACTGCCGACATCGCTTTTCGTATTTGCGAACACCCCAAGATGATCAGACGACAGCACGTGGCTTCGGGAAGGCAAACATCTCTGACACGGCTAGTGCTATTCGGGTGATCCGGAAACAGCGAACGACAGAGATCAAAGCCGGACCGCAACGCCTAAATTAATACGGTGGACCGGCTCGGCAGCACGCACGCAAGGAGCCGACACGCCCTGAGCCACTTCGCGCCGCCGCGAATTTTTACAGGCGTCGATGTTGTTTCCGACTTAACCAGATCATCTTCTGTCTGGAAAAGCAGCTTTTGAGTTATGCGTGAGCGAGTCTCTGCGTCTTTGAGACACAACTGACATGAAGTTATGTTTCCATAACCTGCAACCAACCCTCAAGGATCTCCCAGTCCACAAAAAATGGAAAATGATATGAGAAAGGGAAGAACAAATAATATGAGGTCGGAAAGAAAATACGTGAAGTAGTCACACATTACGATTTTAAACCAGGACGGGGGCAATAGGCCCACGTGTATTATTCACTGTTTAATATTGCTATTACAAACCAATAATAAAACAGATCAAAGGCCAGTCCAGGTTAAAAGTGAGGCTAATCGTGACGATTAGAGCATGGAATGCCAGAAACGGGCTAGGTCAAGTCTTCACTGTGTCAAGTCCTCACTGTGTCAAGTCCTCACTGGGTGGCTTTACGCCTTGTAATAACCGACTTACACAAACCAACCGAGCCGAGCCGAGACGAGCCAATACGAGCCGCGACGAGACGAGCCGCGACGAGTCGAGCCGCGACGAGTCGAGCCGCGACGAGTCGAGCCGCGACGAGTCGAGCCGCGACGAGTCGAGCCGCGACGAGTCGAGCCGCGACGAGTCGAGCCGCGACGAGTCGAGCCGCGACGAGTCGAGCCGCGACGAGTCGAGCCGCGACGAGTCGAGCCTCGACGAGTCGCGACGAGACGAGACGAGACAAGCCGAACCGAACCGAAGCCAGAAACCGGCCGGTGCAGGTCTTTATATTGGCAAACTGCCACGGCAGGACAAAGCCAGAAATGGCACACTGTAAAAACCAACGGCTTACACTTTTTTAACACTTCAACGCGTTAATATTAACACTTTACACGTAAAGGTATAGAAGGCGTTGCACGCGATTAACACTAAAACACGTTTAAATATGCGTTGGTTTTGATGATTATCAACGCTTGAGGTAGATATTAACACTTTGGATTGTTAATAATCATTAACACCAACGTCTATTTAAACGTGTTTTAGTATTAATCGTGTACAACGCCTCCTATACATTTACGTGTAAAGTATTAATATTAACGCGTTGAAGTGTTCAAAAAGTGTTAGCCGTTGGTTTTTACAGTGCATGGTGCCGGTGATACAGTGCCCGAAAGTTGACAATATTAGATCAATTTGTCACAATGCCAACTGACTGACACTTGGGTATTCTATATTGAACAGTCCGTTGGATCTTTGATCGTACAAGGAGCACATGAACAAGACATCCTGACCACACGCAGTTTGACACAACTGGCATTGAGTAGAAGATGTGAATGTAAATATTGGATTTGGAAGCATGAATTATTTCTGCGACCAAGTTCAGAGTAATAGTTAACCGACGGTTTGAGCAATGTATCATGAATTCATACTAAATGTTCAAACAAACTCTATTAGGATGCTCTATCGATAGAGATATGTTGTCAAACATGAGGCCGGATTGGTATAAAAGAGAGACAATCAGTTTATACCCACTGAATGCATGAACCCTTTTTAACGCGAAGTTTACAGAATGTTTCAAGTTTAAAGTTTCAAGTTTGATATATTTTCACTCAAACACATTGAAAAAATTCAATTTTTTCAATTTGAATGAAGACAAATAGATAGTTTTATGAGTGAGGGCCATCTTGAAACCCATAAGGCTTATAACGACGACCCTAAAAGTGGGTGCCAATAGCAGAGTGGAAAAGCAAGTAAAAAAACATATTAAATCAGTCATAAAGACTAAGCAGTTGATAAAAGAAATGTAGAAAATTGAAAGTAAACAAGACAGCTGGTAATGTATTTCCAACTCCACTATTAGCAACCACCAAAGTTTCTTTTAAACAAATCACACAGAAGGACTAGACACATAACACAGACAAAGACAATAACACAAACAACAATCTTTCCGTAAAGCTTTGTACATTCTCACAACGAAAATTTGAAACAGAAGATAAATTAACGATGAGGTGGTTTGAGGGTACCTGGAGACAGTAGATAATTGGCAAGACTCTGGGTCAAATTATTTATGAATTAATACAGGAATACATTTAGAGACACGGCGATCAATTTAGATATTGGCTAAGAAGGTAATACTTAACTGAACTTTAAAAATGGGAAAACAATTAATATATGTAATGTTTAAAGGAAGGTTATTCCAGATTTTGGGTCCTAAGAACAGAACTGAACGTTGTGCTAAAGAAGTTCTAAACTGATGAATTTGAAATTTATTAGATGAGCGAGTATTGTAAGAATGGATTTGGTTGCGGTATTTGAAACTGTCGGAGATTGATGGAGGAAGAAATTTGTGTGTATTTTTGAACATAAAAAGAGAAACTTTATAAGTGTGAATATCTTTCAACTTAAGTAATTCAAGATTATAAAATAATGGCTGAGTATGATCTCTATAAAAGGAATTTGTAAGAATTCTGACAAGTCGTTTTTGAAGATACACTAAGCTTGTGAGTTTAGATACGTGTGTTGATGCCCACACGATATTACTATAAGTAAAGTAAGGTTGAACTAGAGTTAAATATAGTGTTTTTAGAGCCGCATTGGGAATTAAATGTTTCACTCTATTTAGCATACCTGTAGCTCGTGATATTTTTAACGAGATATAATTAATGTGGTCAATCCATGTCAATTTTTCATCAACCAACACACCCAGGAATTTAGTACTTTTTACTTGCCTTATTTGGGTGTCATTCATGTTTATATGGTGATTATGTCTTGGTGTTTTGTTCCCAAAAACTATGTAATTAGTTTTATCAAGGTTAAGAGATAATTTATTACACTTAAACCAATCAGTTAAAGCAGTTATTTCACCATTCACTAATTCAAAAAGTTCATCAAGATTTTCATGACTGCAACAAATATTTGTATCATCTGCAAATAGTAGAAAAGAGACTTTTCGTGAAATTGATGTTATATCATTTACATAAAGAATGAACAATAGGGGCCCAAGGATTGTTCCTTGGGGTACCCCACAAATTATTTTAGCGGTATCAGATCTGACATGGCAATAAGGAACATATTGGTCTCGATTTGTCAAATAGCTTCTGAACCGTTCAAGTGCTACTCCTCTAACTCCATGATGCTGTAGTTTTGAAAGTAAAATATCGTGATTTAAAGTATCAAATGCTTTCGAGAGGTCTAAAAAATACCAAGCGTGTGCTTTTTTTGTCAATAGAGTTGTTATTTTGTTATGAAAGTCAATCAAGGCCATTTCGGTGGAATATTGCGAACGAAAACCAAATTGACTGTCAGTAAGTATATTATGTGATTTTATAAATTTACTTAGACGAATATGAACCAATTTTTCAAGTATCTTGGAAAACGTAGATAAAACAGAAATTGGTCTATAATTACAGAAACTTGCAGGATCACCAGATTTTAGGACTGGGATAACCTTAGACACTTTTAAACTGGAGGCAACAATACCAGTACTTAAAGAAAGGTTAAAAATATGAGATAAAGGATTAATCATGTTGACCAGAGATTTGTTGACTATCGAAGGATAAATATCATCAAACCCTGGACTCTTACATCCTTAATTATATATTTTTAAAAATAATATCTCTTCCGGGGTAGTTGGTGTGAAAAACAAAGTATCGTAAGTAGGATTTCCCAAGAGGTCAGTTGGTTTACGATGACTAGACGGAATCTTACTTGCAAGTTTAGGTCCAACATTAATGAAATAATCATTAAATTTGTTTGCTATAGCGAGTAGAGATGTATATTCAATATTACCGTCATGGAACTTCGTTGGAAGAGAAGCTTGATGTTTAGTTTTACCCATTATATTATCTAGTACTTTCCAGGTCTGTTTAATGTTATTTTTAACTTTGTTAAGCTTTTGTAAAATATACGCCTTTTTAGATATTCTGATTAAATGACTAAGTTTATTCCTATACTTTTTGTAATTTGAGGTTGCTTGTAAGGACGGATGCTGGATTGAATTTTTATACAATTTATTTTTAATTTTTATAGATTTCTTAAGAGCACGAGTTATCCAAGGTTTATTTGATAAAGACACAGGGCCATAAACTTGTTTAACTGGGAAATTATCATTATAAAGACGAGAATATGTATTTAGAAATGATAAATAAGAATCGTCGATAAATAGGGACACGTCGATTGGAAAATATTTTGCCAATTTACATGATCTGAGTCTTAAATTTACAGATATTATGATCATTAAAGACCCTACTTGAACTCACACTGACCGAGGAATCAGTTTTGTAATCAGTAATATAAACAATTGGGAAATGGTCGCTTAGATCTGTGACAAGAATACCTGCCATGGTGTTTCGATTGTTTGTATTTGTAAAAATATTATCGATGAGAGAAGCTGATTTAGAAGTTACTCGAGTGGGCTTATCGATAACTGGAATAAAAGAATGACCAAGTAACGTAATACTAAAATTATTTGTTGGGGAATGATTGTTACTATGTAAAAGGTTTATATTAAAATCTCCAACAAGATAACAATCTTTATGTTCACCTTTAAGATTGGTCAAAATGTTGTCAAGGTGATTGTTAAAATCATTGATATTGGTATCTGGTGGTCTATAAAGAACCCCAATGATTATATTTTTAGCCGTTGGGTTGTCGATTTCAACAAAGAGTGACTCAAATATGCCCGTTTGACAAGGAACATAGGAATGAATTTTAAAAGAAAGGGAATTCTTAATATACATACATACACCTCCACCTTTACCAGTCTCTTTATCTTTACCAAGAAAGGTATAGCCATCTATGGTTGGAGGAATGATATTTTTAGTAAGCCAAGTTTCTGTAAAGCATAAAACTGAAAAATGATGATCTAATTGATTTAAATAATACAAAATGCTGTCTATGTTTTTAGTCAAACTACGGGCATTATGATGAAATATTGAAAAATGTTCAGGATTATTACAAAATTTATTGTTGAAAGTGTCTTCCAAGTAATATTTTGAAACAGAAATGTCCATATTACTTCCCGAAAAGGTATCATTATCTTCAAAAGGATCGAAAAACAATGGATTAAAGGAAAGAGATCGTAAATAATTAAAATCAATTTTCGAATCGGACCTTAATTCCAAAAGGGCCATATCAAAATCATCGTCGCTCTCTATGTGATTATAAGGAAGAACAGAACCTGTGTCTATCCCCTTACAAGAATCAATTTCATTATCAATTTTAGAGTCTCCAGGTCTCCTCTTACCATAGTTTTGGAGAGATGCTCTAGAAGTAGCATCAAGATGACATTGTACTCGTCTTGACCAGGGATCAGATCGCTGTACATTTCATGGACAAAGCTATAGAATGACACAACAAACATTTTGTTAACTGAAGACAATTATAATTTAGGGACTAATAAAAACGAATAAAACGAACAACCATATAACAATGAATCGATGAAAAATGAGAGAAAAGTAAATGTTTCAGTAGGATGTGATTTCGTTATGAAAAGGAGCATCCGCAAATTATTTGTAAAAGGCAATATACATAAAGCTCTTAGGTTCACACTTCAATATATATTCATCTTATTAACTGTCCTCAAAGATGAAGAGGAAAAATCTTAATTGTGGCGTTAAATACTAAGCCATCTCTTTCACGTAACTCTCTAACACCAACTGTCCTGAATCCTCCAATTCCAACATGATCCTCCATACACCTTAAGGGATAAGGGTTAATATATATATATATATATATATTTTTCTATCTTTTTTTAAATTTAATGCATGGTAAAACCAAATGTTCGGGGTGCATTGGTCATGCAGACTAGAGTTCCGATTATTGATGTTAATCGCGGACAGTTAGATTTATTAGGTCAGTTTCTTGAGGTCATCCTCACAGTTAATGCTGAGTTTAGAGCTATTCTGTAATTTGACCTCGATTCTACCATCCTGAGTCCAGGTTTTCACTGTCGACGGGTGGTTTCTTGCTCGTTTCAGCCATCGCTTCCGTTCAGGGGTTAAACTTTCATGGACATAGATGTTCTGTCCTTTGAAGCCAGTTCTTGCACGATAGAAGGCTGCCCTGGTGTTATAGCTGTTAAAATTGATAATTATTGGGCGTGTGCGTGGCTCCCCAGTTCGATCTGTCTTGGCACCAAGGCGATGGGTGCGGTCGATTACTGTGGTCGGTATTTCCATATTGAGGTGTTGCTTTGCAGCCTCAATAATCTTTTTGTCCGTACTTTCTTGTCCGTCTTCAGGAATGCCATACACGAGCAGGGTGTTGCGTCTTGAGTATTGTTCCGAATCATCCAGGCGGTGTTCAAGATGGCGGATTCGGGAATGAAGTTGTGTAATTTTTTCATCCCTTTTTTCAAGTTCCAGTTCCACAGCTTTATAAATGTTCTTACTAACGACATCAGTTATAGCCTCCGTTAATGCTGGGACAGGGGTGTCAATGAGGCTTTTAGATTTGAATGCCTCAATCAGGGCTGTAGATAAGATTGTCGGATCGATTGCAAAGGCCTCATGCGATGACTGCTTCTTTGGGGCATAGTGCTGGTCTATGGTCCAATATCAAAGCCCAATTTAAGTTGTCTATCTCAGGGTCTATTGCTGTTAATAATGTTAACGAATGAGTTCACCTCAATACAGAATCCTTCCAGTCATCAAGTTTGCCGTAGATTTTTCACAAGTATGCCAGTTTGCCAGTTTTTTTATACGGGAAATGACAAGCGGAGCTCCTGTAAAAACACGTCTACTCTCTACGAAGTCATGATGCAGTGATCAGAGTAAAGAGCCACATTTTATTTGAGGCTGATATCTCAAACAAATCTCAAACAAATGTTTTTTTGGGGGGTGGAGGGGAGTGGTTGCGTATTAATTTTTTTCCCGACCAATTTAAAGATATAGCAACAAAATTTCGAAAAAGGTTCCTTGATTTGTTTTGGGCCGTAAAATATTTTTACAAGGGGGGGGGGGGGGGGGGGGGGGGCGTCGGGTCTACCTTTTCAATGGCGGCGCTTTGTTTTACACAGGACGCATATCAACATACAATTTCAACATACCAATTATTTAAAGACGATTAAGTGGCCATTGGGGGAAATTGGGGGAGGGGTACCACTTGGGTACGGAAATTAGAAAATAAAAGCCAGAATCAACCATTTGTAAGTGATCAACCACTTAAGTAGATGGAATTAACCAATGTTGTAAATGGCTAAATAAAGTGGTCAGGAATCAGCAAAACCTTTATAAATTAGCATCTGAAAATCTTGGCTTTATTGTGACTGATTAGGCCTATGTTACCTCCGTTTATATACATTTACCTACTTCTGTTTGACGCTAAACCAGAAGGCCAAAGTGACTACCAAAACGCAAGCCATTAACAACAACTGTTACCTGAACGTTTAGTTTACTGTCGTTTTAGGGCAGAGGAAATCTAATATAAACCTTCAAATCGGAGACCCTTTTGGAACAAATCGTCCTTCTTTGAATCCTGAAATTCATCGCCTAGGGTGTGAACTCATCGACCGTAAGGCGATTGCATCAGCACCTGGTGATTAGGGCCCACAAGTTAGCCACAAAGTAGGCCTCTCTCTTTCTCCTGCCGCGGAAACTCAAGAAAGGCAGGAAGAGATGGGAGCCAGGGGCGACGATTTAGGCGTAAATGCCCTCTGTCCGCGAGGCCCTTCATTGGTGGCTGTCGAGCGTGGGGGAATTGACAGTCTAGGCCCGCGCTCCCCCCCCCCCCCCCCCCCCCCCAGCCTATCACAAGACCTGTGTGATTTGATTTTCCCAAAACTCACGGGTCAGAGGCTCTTTTGGCGCATTGCACAGGGTTAGTTACTGCGTCAACAAAATCATTTGCCTTTGTTTAAAGAGGAGAATAAATACTCATAAAGGACGCATTGACAACAACCAATCTTCTGCTTTATGGGGCTAGATTTCCATCATCCAAGGCATATACTCGAACCCAGCTCCTCATATTTGCATGACACCAGTGGCGTAGCCAAGGGGGGGGGGGGGGGGGGGGGGCAACTTCCCCCCTGTGGGAACTCTTTCCCCCCCCCCTCTTGCCCCCCCCCCCCCCCCCCTCTGGAAAATTGGAATGATTTTTTTTTTTTGGGGGGGGGGGGGTCGCCATCTGTAGTGTGTAGATATGCGTTACTATAGCGTGGACCTATATTTAACAAAGTCGAATTTTCCCCCTTGAAAATAACCATGCCCCCCGTTCCCCCCCCCCCCCCCCTCCCCCCTCTAGGAACTAGCCTGGCTACGCCACTGCATGACACTCTCTAAAAGCCGGTCATTCGGCGAGATCATGACTTCGCGTGCTTGCAGCGGATAAACGGCGCTGTATCGGATTCTCACGTGAAATGTGGGGTGTAATTCTACGGACGCTTGCCACCAATGCGAAGCGATTGCTTTCAAAGAAGCTACCGTGTCATCGAACCGATATCGGGGTACATTTTGCCCTCTTAAGGCGAGGCTGATTACGACAGCGGTCAGCTCATCGTAAATCCTTACGGTGAAAACTGAATCGATATTTCAAGGAACTGTCCAATAAAATTAAGTTTGTTTCAAGATCAGGAACAAAGCTCTGGTTGATTTGAGTTAACATCTATAGAGTTTGTGGTATTTGATATTTTCGTCATCGAAAGGATATCGGTGTATTCTATTTTTAAACAGAGGGCGAGGCTTATTATAAGAATTAGTCAAGTAAATATCGTCAGTGTCAAACAACACCTCCATTTCTAGGAATTAGCAAATAGAATAAGATTCATTGTTTCACAATCCGAAAGAACTACCATTGGATACGGCGGTAGTTACCTATGGGGAGATCTGGCTATTTGTAATTTTATCCAACTGAAAAAGGTCACACTGATTTTTAATGTCAGGATACAACTTGTCTTTCCACGAAGAATTCAATCAACCAATGAGAAGCTGCATCCTGTAGGCCTATGTATACAACCCTGTGGAAGTTTGCCAGCATGACTAGGCTATGAATTTGGTTATTCTAGAGAGGTCACACACTAAGGGGTTTTTTAATCTAGAATTCTGGAACATAAAAAACATATAGGCCTAATTTGTCGTATAAACTGGAATGTGTCTGTCAGGCCTCATTTCATTATCATTTTCTCGGAAATTCACATTCAGCGAAATAAGAAACGAAACTGTTTACTTTGAAGCACCGTATTCCTCCCAGTATCACTTTGTTTTTGGAGGGGTTGCAAGTTCCAGAAAAAGAAGAAAAAACAAATCCGTTAACATGTAACCGGATTTGTTCCAGTAAACGGACTGGAGCGAACGTGATTGAGTGTGGCTAAAAGGTGTGACCGGAGCGCCCGGAACACTCAAGACTACACGCTTGAAGATTGATCGGTGCCGCCCGCACGCACCGCTGACGTTACGTTTTTACCCGCGGGCCGAATGTACTGCGTCCCGTTTTGCATTTCTCTTACGGCACATTAACGGGGTTTCCAATTCTATTTTTCTGTGCAGTGTAACTGGTGCTATTTTTCTAACTGGTATTATAGACACGCTAGAGTAGGGCGTAGATTCACGCTAGAGTAGAAATGACGTCACTGGGAGAATTGCAAGACATTGGGGGTACATTTTCGTGTCTCCCTAATGTCACAAGTAGGCCTACCCTTTCAAGAATGATTTTGTGGATTTCTAAGCGTGGTTTACTAGCCAAGGTACGGGCAAAGTTAGTAACACATTTTTTTCATAAATAGATTACAGATCCAACTCACGGCAAGACGTAGTCCCGAATGCATCCCTCTTCATTTGTTTGTTTTAGCCACCTCCCCCTCACGTCGTTTCCGTTCGGAAAATTCTAACCCTTTAAGAGTGAAAGACAAGAGTGGGATCACTTCAATTTATGATGGGCGCATACGTTTTGAAAAATGATACAATGAAATCAGACCAGAATGAACAGAATGCAGTGACAAGTTGATCGATATCAGTCAGTTATTTTAAAGCTATTTAAGATTTGTTTCATAGATCACAATACGGCAGCTGTCAATCAAGGAAACAAACATCATCCGACCCCTTTAACTGTTCTTCAGCAATCGTATCATACCCCTCAGTTATACCATAAGGTTTATTTCGCACCGCAGGGCGAGTGAGTGGATTTTGCAGTGCTTACCGCATGGGCGGTTACCAAGTGCAGTTGGTGAAAAGGGGGCACGCGGCTTCGGGGGAAAATGACGGGGAGATAAACAAATCAGGCAGGAACTGGCCCGCGGAAAGAGCCCATCCAACTATGTAAGAAAATTTACAATAGATAATTTCATTCACCAACTTCGGGAAAAAGAGCCAGTGCTTGTTTACTTGTGTTGTTTACGCTTCAAATCTAGCAGCAATTGTAAACTAAATTCGGGGGAGAGAGTGGGAGGGTAAGGTGATGAAATGTACTCCGACAAATATCCCAGGACATGTGTAATTATTCGTAAAATATTAAAACAAAGTTATAAAAAGTTATAGAAAGTTATAGATTCCCCTCCCCTATAACCAACACACCCGTTTATATATGATCAGGAATATAGGCCTACACGCACCTAGAAACTAAAGAAAAAAATCCTCACAATTTCACACATAACAGAAGTTAAAGTATTAAATTTTGGTCAAAATTATCATTTAAAATAGATTGATTAAAAGTACATGTTTAAGTGATTTGTTGCAGTTAACGTAACGTTATGTAACGTATACAATAAAGCTTCACTTCCTGTGTTATGCAACCCATCTTACCTTTCTCTTACACACCTTGCAGCGTGTAAGCAATGAATACCCATGAGCACACCATTACGAAATTCCCCGGCTTATTTTCAAGGATTTCTGGCGACTATAGATAAATGCCATGCTCTCCTACAAACTGACCGTCTTAATCCTGTGTGCTTTTCGCCGAGGGATGTGCTGGAAACCTCGGGGATTACGCGCTAAAACTGCAGCGTATTGTTTTAATAGGCCGCCTGAAGAAATATGGAGCCATCACCTAGAAACTAAGTTTCCCCAAAGTGGAAAGTGACAGTGTGACACCATTGGGTTTTTTAAGCAGTGATAACCAAACTTGTCGATGCGAAAAAGGAGAAATTGAAAGAAATTTTTTTTTCGGAAAGGAGTATTTTTACTATCAATGAAAAAATCAATAGTATACAGCTAAACAAATTGCTTGTCAACTTAAATAACATGAAATAATTATTATAAATGATAAAACTTTGATGGGTCTGACGTCTCGAGGAATAAATTTAAAAAACAGAAATTTGTCCAAGAGAAACTCATAGATATACAGATGGGATGGGTAAGACACAATGTGAAATGAAGTTTCTTGTTTCGCTTTATCACAACTTTCATATTAATTCTACATTAGTCCATAGCTATAAACAAAGCGGTTGATGCGTTCACGCCTAGCTTAGGCACTTCAATACTTCAATAATGCCATCTTAAAATATGACGAGTAATAAAATAAAATTAACAGTAAACATTAACATTTAAAATATCAGATGCCTATATTGCATTCAAAATTGATGATCAGAAATGGATTATACACCTTTTGATCTTGAGGCACGACTAAATATTACCTATGGGAATATGTTTGCATTTTTGGGGCCAAACACGAACTGTTTAACCATTGATTAAATCAACTTGAAACAAACATATATACTTAGTTCAGAGACCTGGAATTGTCTGTTCACATCGCCGTATTGATCCGTTTAAAACCAACAAAATCCCACCTGAATTTCCTATGGTTACCGGCAAATTGCACGGACACCTGTTATCCTGCATTATTGGATTTTGCCAAAGTCGTTATTGATTTGGACAACGTGACTCTCTCCACGCCATCACAAGTGTCATTTGGCATGGCGAGGCAGGCACCGTCTGAGATAAGAAGGTGCCGCATGCGCAGGGCGATTGAAGTGCGCCCGGCAGCAGGCTAACGGCTTGGCTGAGATTGAACACACCAAGGTTACATTCCATGAAGTTTAGCACAAAATAACACCCAGCAAATGTTCCTGCTTAACAAAATTCTGATGAAAACTGGGTTGGTAACCTTCTGTTACTACATGTATACAGTGCGTATCAAAACAAAGGACTGTATATTCAAACACCTGAAATACTGAATTGAAATTCCCGCTTGTTTAGGCGCCTGATAATGACTTCAAGATTGGCCAAGGATGACGTATTTCCACGCCAACAATCTTCGTTTATGTTAAGGGAAACAATTACCATGAGTGCTCATCATGCCAAACATTCGCGGGGTGCTCGACAACAAGTTTCCTTAATTCACGTTTGGCTAAGGTTGTGATAAAGAGAGTTCCTTGCATGGGATACCAAATAATTATTGTCCTTCCATAGCCGTGCAGGATTTTCACAATTGTGAATTACTAAATTGTAAAAACAGCAAAAAGGACAATGTTGTTTAGTTTCATGGTATAAAGTTCCAATATCCATTTAAAGTTAGCCTCCATACACTAGTTTGCTGGCGCACATTACAATGTAAGTTACGAAGCACAAGGCAACTTTATAAACAAACAACGCGGTCTGATCTGACAACCTATGCTTGTTTCCGGAGATTCCTGCAGTAACTTATAATATTCCCTGCGACAACGGCAAAACAAATCGCTCTATCCGTTCCCCGCGCCCGTCTATACTAATATACCAGGCGGAATAACTCGCACGGATCCGAGTCTTTCTCGTCTACCTACCTCGACAGCAATGATTCATACCATGTCAGTAATGCACGGTGTGATTGCTGTGCTGCACGTCACGTGGTGCTGTGGCGTTTTAAGCGCGGTATCGCATCCGTCATATCAGCGCTGGTGTAATCGCTGGCCGCCAGAATTGAGCGAACCGCACACCGAGCACGATCCCAGTCGCGCGGTGAGCTTATCGTCGCATTCGTAGAGGGGACGGGAACTAGGAGCTAACAGCCGAAGGAACTTCTACTTTGCCCCTGGGATCGATGAGATGCTAGAGATGTCATTCCTTTTCTTGCCGATGATGAAGCACTGCGATTAGTAAAGAAAGCGGGCCTTTGGGTTTGAAAGCTGTTGCGTATGATTTGATGCCGACTGCTTCGTTTAATTTCGTCCTTGGTCAAGGCTTGGCGTGTCAAACCCGGTACGTACTTAATTTTTTTTTTTTTGGATATGTCTCCAAGTTTTTAATCTTAAAGAATGTGGGCATATGGGTAAAACCTCGACAGTTCGTGTTCATTACAATTGTACGCATTAAGTTTACGAACCAAAGTTAAAGGCGACTTGTGACTCATTTATTTAATTTCAATAAATTACGGACGTAATTGGCCATAGGATATTCTTTAAGCGCCATTACGACAAGAAAATCTGCGGTAGCAATAAGCAATATATGTTTTGCTTCTTTGAAAAAGACCGGGTTGACTCGCCATTTTGAGCAGCATGCTTTGCTCGAAACATCTTTACAGCAATTCCGAAACGTTGAGTTTGCTCGAATGCTACTCTTTACAATGCCGTGCAACTCAAATGGGGTAGTTCAAGACTTGGCGTAGGCCTATACTGGTCATGATGTATCCACACATTTAAAGTTCCTTCGTTTAATTTAGTGTAGAGTCACAACAAACTATTCATAAGATGGAATTTGAGTCAGGGGTGATGTAAATTCAATATATGGGGTTTTGCCCTTCACCGACGTATTTTATAAACACTGTATACTCAATGTTGTCCCGAGAGATTATTTGAAAAAATCAGCTCGGGTGGGACTCTAACCAACGACCTTCCGCCTTCTAGTGCAGACGTCTTACCACTCGACCACCGAGCTTGCCGGAGTCGGGTGGCTGGTTTGAATCTGCACTAGAGGGCAGGAGTTCGTGGGTTAGAGTCCCACCAGAGTGATTTTTTTCCAAATAATCTCTCAGGACAACAATGAGTATACAGTGTTTATAAAATACGTCGGTGAAGGGCAAAACTCCATTATATTGAAGTCACAACACAACTCTTACTTCGAAGAACAATTGGCGCTAGATTCAGGGGTCCGATCTTAAGTTTCGTTAGTACGATTGTCAGATTGCTACCTTAGTATAAAACGGATTCAGAGGAACATTTTGGAATTTTTCACTTGTAATGATCGTTTAGCGGGATCGTTGTTTCAATTATATCAATGTTGCGTATATGCGTAATGTGCCAAGATTATAACTTATTCCCTGATGGGAGAGGTTTGGTTTGGCGAAGTCCTCAACTATAGCAAAGTACGCCTGTGACTATACAATCGGACTATTAGCTAAATGCAGGACTAATGTTTAATGTTATAATTGATGTCTTTAGTAGATGATGCATATTTCTTCTACTAAATACTGCTTTGGGTTTTCATACTGGCACTGCTAAACATGTGTTAACTGGTTCTTGTTTTGGAAAATACTCCTGAACGCGAATACTCCAAGAAACATGAGTAACAAACGATTTTCACATTAGCGCCCCATCTGCGCACGTCCAGGTTAAAAGTGAGGCTCTCAGTGCTTTTCAACAAATTCATTCGTGCGTGAATGAATCACCTCATTAAATGGTAGCGCAGCGCATGTTCAGTGTAGTAAGCAGTTTACTTAGCACTGAAGATCCTAGCTTTCAAACCCGGAAGTGCGCAGATGGCTCCTGCTTATTGTATTTGATTGCAACAAATTTTCCGACAAGCCAACACTTAACAAAAAAACATTGTCATAAACAAAATAACAACCAAGCAACCGCATCTTGTGTGAATTTAACAGTCAGTTCACAAATGTAGACCTTACAGCTGATTTTCCTTAATGGTTTAACAACAGAATGAATCATAATAGACCTTTGTCTTATTCAAGATTGATAGTATTTCATCCATTACCCAGAGTTGTATTCGAGTCCCTGCAAGTCCTTTCACAAGTCATTTCACAAGTCCTTTCCCAAGTCCAGTCAGAAGTCCTTTCATAAAGCTGGTCACAAGTAACTGGAACAATGACAAATGAATGCCTTTGTCAAAGCTCATTTCAATAGCTTGTGATGGACTTGTGATGGACTTGCAGGGACTTGCAGGGATTTGTGATGGACTCGAATAGGCCTACATCTCTGCCATTACCACATCTCGTTTTCCCTTTTAGAATGTGCAAATATAAGGGGGATATACATTGTACAAATATGAAATATATATATATGCAAATATATATGCTGCCATTTCGTTGTGTAACTTACGAAAATATAAGAGCAACACCGACACAATAGAATGGGCTTCAATGGCCAGCCATATAGGTAACATTTGATCCAAATGAACTTTTGGCAGCATCCATAGCACGTTTTTGAGCTCGAATTCTCGCCAACTAAACATGTTACTCGCACAATTCCATGCCCCGAAAGGATGCACAAGGAATGTTATGTCATTACGCCAAAGACAGCAACAGCCCTGGAAGTGGTCAGATTTTTGTCCACGAGACGCCGATAATTTGACGTGCAGCACGCGTTAATAAGCCCTCGTTGATCCAACAGCAAAGATCATGAGAATGCAATTTCAGGGAAATGTAAATGTTAACATACATTATCGCTTACGCGCCCTTGCTGTGGTAATGTGACTGGTTTGTTTTTTTGGTAGTCTTTTATAATTGCTGTCGAATACATATGAATTTGTTGTGTTCACTTAAGCTCAAACCTCTGTGCGGAGCCCATTTCCGGGCGAAAATCCGCTTAAAATGACCCTTTTTTTCGACGTTTCGAGTCATAGTTTGATAACCATGCGGTCTTTTTCACCGGGTTAAACGGTTCTATACGATTTAACTCTTTGTCGTTCTCGTGATATATATACATATATTTTATCTTGAAAAAAATCCACGTACTTTCGGCTTTGAAAATGTGAACTTTTCATCATTTTTCTGTGTAAACGCACCGATTGAGCGCCTTCGCGTCGACTCTTTTGACTGTAACTCGTAACTGGAGTATCGAATTGTACGGGGTTAAACGGAATCGAATAGCTTAGATCCTCCTC
The DNA here is from genome assembly GCA_037893225.1 of Hippasteria phrygiana. Taxonomy (NCBI): domain Eukaryota; kingdom Metazoa; phylum Echinodermata; class Asteroidea; order Valvatida; family Goniasteridae; genus Hippasteria; species Hippasteria phrygiana. The sequence goes on from JAZGUH010000717.1 coordinate 183,865, forward strand.
TTTCCTTACATGTAAAACCTGTTATGATTGGTTGAAAAAAACCTACGTACTTTTTACAAAGAAAAAAGTGGCCAATGACAACTTTCGATCGATAAGGCATTGTTCGAGACTTACATCGATCTACCATTGCTTACCACGCGTTACATGATCTTGGACAATGCTCATCACCCGTTTTACAAGACAGATTTTCTTCGATTTTACTGTAACTAAGACATTTAAAAAATATCCATTTGTGAATCAGTTATCTTGGATTAAAACTGTGTTCTTTTGAGGAGTTAATTTCATTTTGAAATAATGTAAATTTGGAACTGAATACCGTTCATTCAAGGCAGCTACAGAAATATGTGATGCAAAGAACGCGCACTTGTTTATTGGGCCGTACCATTTTGTATGTGGGGAGTATATATATGCATGTACCCCCACATACGTATGTCTTTTCCAAAATAATTGAGATTTTGTGTTGTTTAGAAAATTAAACAATTACTAAACTTAACTATATCTTTGTTTCCTACTTGCAGCTATAAACCAGTGCCTGTGTTTATGCATGTCCTCGTTCAAACATGTTTTGTTTTACCCATTTTGTGAATGGAGTGTGCCGGGCCACATTTCAGGGCCGAACGCACAGCTACACAGGGCCAGCGTTAATCCAATTTAATAACCCTAGACCTCTGTTGTATACTCTACGCGCCAGATTTAAACTGTGAAATTAAGTGAACAAAAGTGGGGTTAACAAATTCATATGCTGACGTATAGGCCTAAGCCGCTCGTGCGTCACTGACAAAAAATCCCCTGTATACCCTCCACCCCTATTCTGAATAAATACCATGATGCGGTAGTTGATTTTTCGTATTTTTTTTTATAAACTAGCAAATTACGCTTTAAACATGTATTGTATTTCTCGATTCTGCCGTTTCGAAGCTCTGTTCAATAACTGAGGACTTTCAGGATTTGTATATGTAAAGCGTAAAGTAATGAAAAGTTGCTTCCGACAAATTTTGCTTGGGGGGTAGAAATCTTACGGATTTCAATAGAATTAAATTATAATATCTCACAAAATGCTACTGCTTACTGCAATTTACGGTACCATTTCATTACATTAAAAACTGTTGGTAGTTTTGGCGCCTTGATAACCCAGAGGGGGATGTCTCATGAATAAGCGAGTTTAATCGAATAGCCAATTACCATGCATCCGCGGGCGAAGTAAGCAGTCAGTAGAATCTGCGAATGAAGTGAATAAATTACCTTATTAAATGCGCAGTTTCCGTCGCATGGGCTGGCCAAAGACTAATCAACTGTACACAACATTCAATGACTACACCCACAGTGATGATACCCAGCACGATATGGGGCATATATAGGGGTACCCCCCCCCCCTTTTTTTGTTTGCCCTATACCCTATACACACTCCAGACTATTGTTACCTAACACACCCCCCTAAATTTCTGAAAAGAATTCCTGAGATTCCGGGAACACAATGACCAACACAAAAGAGTGGGGAGGGGTTCCCTTTGCCCATATCGTGTCGTGCTTCATATGACAGTGATACAGCCCAGCGCCCCGGAGGCTGATGTGTGATTAAAACACTGTCATTAGTGTGTGACATTTTCCCGAACCTCTTACGCTCGTTTAGAAGGCGCCCTATCACTTGCTTGTCACATCAAAAGTAACTTGAAAAGATCCTGTGTGGAGGAAAAGCTCAGCATGCACCAAACCTGGATAACAGGCTCAGTTTGCTTCGTGCTATGTTAATCCCCGTACAAATGCGCGGCTTTCATTTTCCCCCGCTTTCTTTCACAACTGCGCATGTGCGCGCATGCGCTTCACACCAGAGAGTTTATTCGACGCAAGGTGTAATCGGCACCTCCTCATTGGCAACATGGCGGGTACCTTGTCAGCTCAAGGGATACTTTCTCTGGATTGAATGGAGAATTAATTTGCACCGGTGTTTACTTTGTCCACTGAGCGCTGACGCTTTGTTTAATTGGTTAAGTTGAGCCGACAAGGTTGTGTTTGCGTTGCAGCTTAAAATGTTTATAGAAGCCTCGGCGTTCTTGACTTTCACTCTTTTCAAACAGTTGACAGGAAAGGACAGCTACCCTTGACGCGTGTGCCTGTGTAACGTGCCGATCGCCATTTGTTTGACAGGTCACGTCGGAATGCCTCCGAATTGAACATCGGCCGAGACGACTTCGGCAATCGGTTTGGACAACGTGAACGCCCTGGAGCTTGTCGCAATGTAAGGAAGTCAGAGTCTGACAATTCGTGCATAAAAGAAATGCAGGCCCGAGTCTGGGGTTATGATTTAATGTTTTCGAAATTAAGCATGAATTAAACACGCATGGCTCTATTTGCATTACAATTGAATGAGGCGGGAATGTACTTCATTTCGAGTCTTTGGCTTAAGGCAGCCTGCTTAGGCCAGACTTTCTTTAGTCGTACCACAAATTCACTCTTCTCTCTAATCACTCATCACCCCTTCTGATAAACGATGTTGGCTGTGATGTTGGAGAGCTCACAATATCCTATATAGCTATTATTAGCAATGTCTATTTTGTTCCTCATATTTCAAACTGGCGTTTCCAGAGGGCACTTTATCAATATGACACTTGACAAATGATTCGCATAAGTGTAACATTGTTGTCGAAACCCTCAGACTAATTTTATCATGGAGGCTAATCAGCATGTTTATTGTGTAGGAACTATAATTCCAGATGAAGTTTTGCGCATCACAGAATAATATTCTTGGCATAGGATATTGTACATAGTGCAAAGTAGTTTAGGTTTTGATAAAATATAGCTTGATTTAGCTGAGGAAGGGGACACAAGCCCCGACCAGGAACTGTTCTCCTGTTTGCGTTTCTCATTTCATCTTGTTCAGGGAATATGGCTTTCAACGGCGCGTGTTCTTCGTTTATCAGGTTGAAGTCTCATTGATCTAAATTAATGGCTTCATCCAGGGCAAAGGAATAACTGAAACCAAATACGGGATTTCTCGGTCACACATACTATGCTTCCTGACTTTGATAAAGAAACCCGTGATTAATGGCTTCATTTCAAAATATACTATCCGCTCCTAATTAACCACGGGTGGTGTGTTATACCCAATGGTCTTATCAAGTAATCCTCAGAGAATATCGGTGTTACAGGATCAACCGTGTTTGGATTAAGCCTCGACGCTTCCACGAAGACTTTTAAAGGAATTCAAAAAAGTAGCGTAGGCTAATCGGCCGTTTTAGTAACCGCTGTCTGATATTTGACCGGTACGTGTTTCTTTGGTAACTCCTTCATCAGTTCCCTGAAATCAGCAAGGTGATCACGGACCTTGGGGCGATACGGCAAAAGGCGCTGTTTGATGGTGTTTAGGATAATGGTAGGGAACTGGGGCTAGATCGATGCAGGGTAGGTCAGCACACGGTACATCCTGAGCCTGGAAGTAATGACTATTCAGACGTATTGACCGATAATTGTATTCTGGAATTTCCAACGAAGGTTGAATGATTTTGTTGCGGTATGCATGTAAACAAAAATCTGTTATTCTCTTTTATACGCTTATTCTCTTTTATTTTTTGGTCACTGATTAAATCTGCAGGACGATTTGTATTATTTTTCTTTTTCATATGAATTTCCCTACCAAACACAAGTAGCGCCCTCCCGGATGACTACATTGGAAATATTTTAAAAGAATCGCAAACCACAACCTTCTTTTTTACTATAAATAAGAGAGCATCCAGTTGTAAGTTGAACTGGATCTGCATTGCAGTTCTTTTAGGAAATGTGTTCGAAAGCCTCTTTCACGTCGTATACTCAAATGGCTTTTTCGTATGCCTAATTTAACTACCGGTACCCTAGAAATCCGTGTTCGCATTTTATTCAACTCATCTCAATCACTCGGTCTGATATACAGTTTACAAATTCCACACGTCACTACCTTTTCACAGCCAGTCGATAAAGTCTGGCGTCTCCTCTCCCAATAATTTCGGAGTAATATGTATCAACAAGCAACGCACATCCCTACAGCAGCGATGTACATCTGCAGTCATCGCAATATTGGAGGAAAGGCTTCCCAAAAATCGTTAGGAAATATCAAGTAATTCTGTCAATTGAAAACTGCCCACGTATAGAATTTTCAGGACCGCGAGTTGCGAGTATTTGTATACGGCAATCTCCGTGCGGTGAAAAATCGATGGAACTGGAGTGCCGTCCGTCATGGCTCCGTCACGTTCAATGAGGTACAATAATTCTCCAGTTGTAGTTTTGGTGGTACTCCGCAACTGGAGTGCCAGATTATATCTGGAAACATAATAAGTTTGGAGTTGCTTGGTAATTCTCAGAGGCAGTCCGTTCTTGGTACGGTTGACGTGATAAGCTCATGTTCGGCTTAGTCATATTCGTGTGTCGTCAATCATGTGATGAGGACATACATGTACACTGACAAGTTAGCAAATGATTTGCATAAATGTTGAAGTACTGGGTAATGCTTTGATGACACTCTGTATCGAATACCAAAATAAATACTTTATAATAATAAAAGCTATGTTTTTTCCTGGCGTGAATGTAGCAATATTTTCAATTATTTATAATCATGGTCAAAACTACACTCGGCCAAAAAGAAAGTTCCCATCTTGTACTTTTTGAATAACTCAAGAATACTGTAATCATTTTAAACACCTCAAAGAGTCATTAATGCAGAAAAAGGGTTCTGCTTCTAATGATGCGTCATTTATGACACATGACGTTTGTTTTAGGAGAGAGATAATGAGATTTGTTTACCTCCATTTGTTTACTGATCGGCATCCACTCATAATACAATGAGACGTGTCTCAGAAACAACAAACGATGCTATCCGTACGTGGATAGCCAGATCTAGACTTAATCAAAGTTAAATATTTCCCATGGCCCACATTTTTGCCTTGAGATATTCTCGTTTTCAAAAGAAACAATATCATATCGGAAATGATGATAACCTGAATGCTGATATTGGAAATTCAAAGTAAAATTGATTTGCGCAGCGAGATGCTTCATATGTTTTTAATTTAACGTTTCGATCACAAAAGCCTTCACCATCTTCGAGAAATACAACAACTATTGTACTTGTTAGCCTTGCTTCCGATCCGCATAATTGGAGATCGTTGCCCATGCTCTTTACCATTTTGATCATTTTACTGACAGTTATCCAGGGCCTAAAGTGCCCTTTCAGGAAAATTAAACGGGAGCTCTCGTTTCCAAAACAAAGACAAGGTCTGCACTATCATTTGGCGGCTGATTAAACCAAACAGGGAATCGATAACTTCCCTGTATAACGCCAGTTGACTGGTATGAGGGACGCAGTTTTGCCCATTCGCTAGTAATTGGGCGATTGATTTTGTGTGTGTAAATGACAACGGCTTGCTCCCCCAATGAAGACCTAACACGAGACAGTACGAACACCGCGGTAAGCAGCCCCCACTTATTTTGCTCTTAATGTGGAGCTATAAAAAGTACAAATGCATGTGCTTTCCTCAATATTACCATCAGAATAAGCGAACACATGTTGCCACAGACATGGTAAAATGTTTGCTTATATCCTAACGTACTTCAGTCAATTAGCAAGCGTAATTATTACAGATTGTCACAAATTTTATGGTTGTGTGTATGAAGAACTTTGAGTTTTGTCAACACTGGAAATGTTCAATTTTTATAAGTGAGCACGATCCGAGTCGTTTACCTAAAAATGCAAAGCAATTGAGCGTCTCGTGCAAACTTCTAAACACAACACTATAAAGCGATCACAATTTTGGTCGTCCAGCGCTGGCGTCGGGGGAAAGTCGAATCCGGGGATCGTGCTGAGGGCCACTTGGATTTCCGGAGAAACGAAATCAGCCTCTGGTTGTCATGGTAACCGAGGTGTCATGAGACCTTAGCGTTTAAGTGTTGGTGCCCTAGTGAAGTCTCTGCGTAATCATTAACCACTGCCCAGGGGCTGGTGCTGAGAAATATGTCCCTGCCCGTTTTGCCTTGAAGAAGTTGGCTAATGATGTATGCAGCTGTGGATTAGCTAAGAGTGCAAGGGTTTTGTTTTCTTCGCTTCCGGCTAGGAAATGTTGAAGCTTGCCAGTAGATTTGATGGCTCGCTGGTTGAAATATAGCATCTTTACTACTTTTGAAAGATAGGAAATGCCTTCAGAAATAGTAGAGCAAAGACTATTTCTACAAAGTGAGCTTGGTGCCACTAATGTAGGATTTTTGTTTCGTAAAACTAATATCAATATTCTTTAGCGTCAACTCGGGCTAGAAAAGTCAAAATCTGTGGACTGGAATTGGACTCGTGTCACTTGGCTTCCAATCGCATCCAGATGCAATCACTTGTTTTCTGTTTCATTATGATTCCGGAATTTCCGGTCTACAATTCAATTAGTGCCTAATACAGGCTTCTTGAATTGTGGCCAGGTTCGAAATGATGTCCACATCTTGTCAAAGAACAGCGAAAATTGGGCTCTCTTTGTTGAGGTGCGTTCCTATGGAAAATTGGGATGCAGAACCAGCGCCTGCGCTAACCTTGTTAAACTATTTGCACTTCATTTGATTCATCCAAAAGAGAAACGCTTCCCGGAGATCTCTCAACGGAGGAGGAAAGGAAAATCAATTTATGATAAATGGCAAACTCCCACGCCGTCAATTTGAACGAAAACACTGTCAACAGCAGTTAGCGGCCTCAAGAACAACAAATTAATGGAAGGTTGAACCACGCACGGCGCGCACTGCTGTCAAACGTCCGCGTTCGTAAAATTTAAAATGGCAAATACTAAAGTAGCGCGGTGTTATGAACTCGACTACGTTTCCAAATAGAGCTTGGGTCATTTTTCGGAAAGATAAATGCCTCTGGCTGTCGATTTGGTTAGATCTAAAGTGCCGCGTGTACGAGGCTTGAAAGGTTTGCTTTGAACATTCAATTTAATTAACCTGTAGACAATGCGAATAAAGCTTATGCTTACTGTTCATAGTCATGAAAGAGCAGTTTCCACTTCAGCTGGTACTAAAAGCAAAATATTTACATGATTCGCCAGGTGTGCTTGAAAGAATATGACAAAATGACAAAATTGCACGGCATGTAAATATCACAAGACGCAGTGCTATGTCTTTATTTTAAAAACTTTTGTTTCATTTAAGGGTTGAATTCAGCGTGATTTTCAACTTAAGAATGAAGTGTAACAAAAACCACAAATTAAGTATTCAATAAATACATCATAATAACCAATTCCAAGACAGATGCTCCGTCCTTAATGTACACAAGCCTGAAAAGACATGTGGAATTTTCTTCTGATATTTCAACCTCTGACCAGTTGAAACTTTCCAATTCAGTGAAGATTTTGAATCTAATAAAAAAATAGTAATTTGGTCACGTGGGACGCACAAGGTAGACGGGGTGGTAGGCCAACATGAAATAATTCTCCCGCGCTTTCAAAGGCTGCAGTCAAATATTCCACGAGAAAGTCACAATACGAGGATTGTCCCTTTATCAGATTATTGGAAATGATCAAGGGAAAAAGAAATCCGTTCCTGGAAAGGTCTGGTTCAACGAAACAGAATGGTGCAGAAAGGGTTCATTTGGCGCAATGCCTAACAAATTTGCCTTTAGCGAATGCGATCAATTGACGAATCCCGAACTCACGAAAATAGTACCAATCTGCGCACTTCCGGGATTGATGAAAGCGAGGATTTCAGTAAGCAAATTACTGTGCCAAACTTTTACTGCGCTGTCATTCATGGCGTGATTCATTCATGCATGAATGAATTTGTTATAAAGTATTGTTCGCTTAGCACTGAGAGCCCTGCTTTCATCCCGGAAGTGCGCAGACGGGGCTAATGTGAAATTCGTCTATGTCTGACTCTTTGAATTCGAACAAAAAGGAATCGAGGCCGCGACTAAATATCGCTGCAATTACCCGAGATATGAAGAACGAAACCTGATACTGTGTGCCGGCCTTGAATTTTATGATTCAGGTTTCACCCGAATCGATAGAAATCTAAGGCCAAAAAAATAATCAACTCAAAAATGCTAAATAAAGATATGTGCTTCACTGAAAATGTCAAGGAGACAAACAAAAATTCGACAATGACACAATTTCCTTGTATCAGAAATAATAAACCCACGTAACTAAACCCATAGTTTGTAAATGTTAGGAACATTCTGAAAGAGAGCTGCGTGTGTCTGACCTTCCATAATTTCATTACCTAACGTCTTGGTAATGACACTACACTGTATTCAATCCAAAGATCAATTCATGATGTCGAACTACCCTCCTACCTCGCCTCTCCCTCTCCATATATGCGGCATGTTTTGTTTATGGATAGGTTTTTGTGTGAGAAACATATCACATCCTGTATGCCTTCTTGCCCAGTATGTTAAAGGTAGTATACATCATTTGCAAACATAAAAAAACAAAGGTACTGAATTATTACGAAATTCCTACACTGTAAGTAAATAGCAGTCTCAAGCATGTTGTGAAATTATGGCACCTGGTGTGATGTCGTTTTGAAGAAAATTGCAAATTTATATCGTTTTCCAACGATTGTCGGCCGACAATAACTCGCTGACTATGTAAATTGCTCCGTGTTGTCTAAAGTATGGTCAGGGAACCAGACCACTAGAACAGAATTTAGTTTTCTTTCTGTTTTCCAAGAATCTATGAACACAAACCATTAAACAGGTCAGTGTTACAGTATTTGCTAGCATGCTTTAAAATACTAACCCTCAAATCCATTTATTTCTGAAAATTACAGCAAAAGCAAATCGTGTATACTAACTTTAAATTGACATAATTGTTTCTTTTGTATCTGTATGTGGTTTTAAAATCATTTTTGAACATTTTGATTACCGGTATATCAAACGCAGATATCTGTGCTTCGTTTAATAAGGCAGATGAGATCGACGCCAAAATACGTTTTGAGCCAATTTCCTTTCTGCAAAACGGTTCTCAATATTATTCATTCTGTCTTCCTTTCTGTCTATTGCGTTCAATATATTAACTTTTAAGTTCTTGGTACTACTTACGGGTATGATTGTTTTAATTCCCGATAGAGCCAGTCTGTTTGAATGGAACTGCAAATCAAATAATGTAATTAAAATACCGTGAAACACCTAGTGGCTGATTTTTTGACATTTATCTTTAAAGTTGACTTAACGCCCAGGCGTTAGGATCTATTTAATATTGATTAACGCTTGGGGCTGATCCGCAGATTAGTGTGGTTCCGCCAAAATAAGCCTCTTGCGGAAAATCTCATCGTATCTGAAAGTAAAGTTGTTCCGACGTAGAAATCATTGTTGTGTATTTCACACGATGTTGTCGAGTCATTGGCCCAAATCGATCGGTTTAAATCTGTGTTAGATTTTCAAGGCAGGTACCTCGTACAAACCTTATGGCGCATGTTGAGAAAAAGTTAAAGTACAAACAAAGGGAACAACGGAAGGAAACACCCCAAGTCATCTGTAGTATAGTAAAACACACATGTGCGTTTTCCTATACTTATGAGGACCATGAATGGAACCCTTCTTTTGTTCCCTTTGTCTCCCTAAGACTCGGCCCAAGTCATCGGTGTCATTGTTATCCCTAATCCCCCATTGTCATAAGTCCTCTCTCGTATAGCCTAACCAACTCACGACTGTATGTATGTGAGTTTGTATATGCCGGCAATCGTGGACCTAGGACAAAAGAATTCGGGCGCAGACAAAGGGGTCCACGTTTGACCTAACGTCCACGATTGGAAATCGTGTACAAAACCAATGGGAGGCCTTCCGAAAAAGTTAGAGTATAAACAAAAGAGGAACAATGGGAGGTCCACGATTGCACCCGTTTACATGACTGTGTGTGTGTGTGTGTGTGTAGGCATCGATCGCGTAGTGGAGGAATTTGTATTTGTTATAGGCAAATAAGGATCGAGTTATGGGGACATTTCTCTGTCCCCATAACGATTTTGGTCCCCACGGCGTCTATCGCACGACCAGTGTATGTCCCCGCAATTACGGTGCTAGACTGGGTGATGTCGCAGTCGTCGTTTTTTCCCGGGGGGTTGTATGGTCTTCGGAATGGAGAGAGCAGTTAATTTGGCCCCAGTTAACACTCCCTAAGGTTTTGATAATCCATTAATTTAATTGAGAAATAGATAAGTTAAATACGAGGAATGTCGATATTTTCTGTTTCATACTACCTTTAAATGCAGGCCTCTATGCCGCAGGCCTAGGATGTAACTTCACGCTCCAATAACGCACAATTGCAACCGATGCACATTGATAGATTTTCACAGTGCCTGCATAGTGTACTGGTACTCATTTTTGAAGAAGGATGTGAACTCGAAGAGCTCGCGAGATTTTGTATTATGTTTTAATGTAAGGACACACACACACACACACACACACACACACATACTGCAAATGAGTGTAGCAGAACGGCTGCATCTGCAAATAAAAAAACGGCATTGATAATTAGGCACCAGGGTTTGACAGTGGGAATTGAAGGAATCATCATTCAATGCCGTGTCTATGGACAGCCGGTGTTGTATACGATCTGAGTTTGTGCCAAATTTGTTTTCATTTAATAGCACATGTGTGATATGTTGTTTTTTTCTGATCGTTTTTCCCCGTTCTCCACACAATATGACTATGAGCACACATGGTTCATCACGTTCAGCACTGGACAACAGGACCAATGGATGACGTGTGGCAAACAAGAGCGTATTTGGGGGGGGGGGGGGGGAATCCCCGAAAAAGGGGGTCAAACAAAATTAAAAACGTGCACAAATCACAGATAAAACGGAGGGTTTTTGCTTCCCTTTCTTTTACTTTGTTTTATTTTGTATGTGGGTGTACGCAGTGGCTGCCTCATTTAAAAAGAAGAACTAACAAATTGGTTTTGTTTTTTGGGGGGCCATGGCCCCCTTTGGTGCGTTTTCTGTATTCTACCAAATTCAATCTACTGTTTATAAAAAATGAGACATTATCAGCTATAGAATGGTCCGGTAAATAATTAAGTCAGTTTTAGAGCAGGTCGAGTTCAGGCTCCCATTAGCACCGTTCCGACATCACGATCGTTTTATAACTAAATTAAGTCGGTACGGCAAACAAAATGGGCTCCTATGTATAAAGCATACGAAGAAAGAAAATAAGACGGTATAAACTTAGAAGAGAGACGGTAGAACTGACAGGAGAGAGAGAGGGGGGGGGGGGGGAGGGGTGAATGGTAAAAGATGCTTGTACACTAAATTATAAACGGAGTGCAATATAACAAAAAGGGTACCAAACGGAAATGTAGATGCATTCCTCTGAATATTACTCAGGAGTGACTGGGCTATAATTAATTATCGAAGCTTCTCAAGTCACTCTGGAGTTAGCGACAGCTCCGTGCAAGCGCTCTGGACTACAAGCCACTGTATATACCTACGAATCTTTATTCTTTGTCGAAAAGAGGCAGTTAAAGCTAACTGTCTTGCTTAGGGACACGTCTGAAGAATGTGCCCGCAGAAACCAGCTAGGATCGTAACGTATTACAATTAAAGATTAGTTAGAAAATGTGTTAAAATGTGTTGACATCGAGTGTATAATGCTACAGATTAACCCTTATACTCCTGTTACGTCCGCTTCTCATCTCGGTTTCACCTCTGAAATTACAGAGCTTCATATCATCATGTCTCGAGTGCACAGAATCAGTGTTAGTTTCTCGTCAGCATGCCAGTGGCCTCTTAGAGGAACTAATCCTGGCAATCACCATGCAAACCCCTGACCGCGGGGTTTTAAGAGCCGACAAAATTTGATGGCAGCCCAACAAAATGAAATCCTTTATGCCAGAATTGTGATTAATAGTTCGATTCAATTCAAGTATACATATATTTCCATACTTTCATCGATTTTAATGACAAAGGTAGTAAAGTAAATTAAGTACATAATTATATAATTGGGAAGAAGGAAAATGATTAAATTATCCAAAAAAGGAAACACAGAAAAGAAAGTATGGAGGCATTTTCAAGAAGCCGAAGCTTGTATAGAAATGCCTAATAAATACGGGGACAAAAGTACGGTACAAAAAACGACACTTATAAACGAGAAGATACGCATGAAGACAAACACGACAGGAAAACGAGAAATGGGACAACACGAACAGACAGATTTAATTCGGACAGACAATAGGCGTACAAAGCATTTTCTAAAGAAAGAATAAATTAAAGTAATTAAATTAAAAATCCATGCAAATCGGAGAAGTTAAGTCACATAACCGTATAAATTGGCCAATGGACGAGTGGGCTCGACTAACTTCACCCAAAGCATTCCATAAACGCGGCTCATAATATCGCAGAGTGCTAATGGAGTGAGACGTGCGAGTGTAAGGCAAAAATGGATTGTGTTTGAATACCCATGAGTGGTCTTGGATTGTAGTAAAGAAGGATGAGAAGGAACGTGGAAGAAGGTTATTGGTAAACTTGAACATGAATATACCAGTATGAAGTTTATTAATTTTCCTCAATTGCCGGTTAGGGCGACACATAATCCTGGAAAAGAGTGGGTTAGGGTGACCTGGTCGAATAGGGCGACAATTTGGTGTCGCCCTATTGTTAAAGTCGCCCCTTTGGAGTGTTTTTTAGTAAGGCGCGTTGGGAAAGTGCTCTAAAAGGGCGACACTCGTGTCGCCCCAATAAGGTTATTTTGGGAAGAGTCGCCCATTTGCCGCATCCAGGAGATTTCTAATTATTATTATTATTATTATTATTATCTTTTTTTACCAGGGAGACCCATTCACATAAACTTGTGGTCTTCCATGGGGCCCTGGGAAATATAATTAAAATAAATATAACATAAATAGAATTTCAAATATACTATTAAAAATGTACACCAGACATAAAATGGTAAAACAACAAAACACAAGAACAGAAAGGTTAAAACAATAATATACAGAAATAGAATTAAAATAAAATAAAATTAATGTCAGTGAGTGTTTATGTGAGAGTGTTTAGTTTAGCAAAAAGGGTGCAGTGTGCTCGCGTGGGTGAGAATTAGTGCAAATTCTGATAGCCCGCTTTTGAATCATAATGAATCTAGATAAGAAATTATAATGTCTATTATTGAAGTGACTTAAAGGGTCCATGGAAACAGTCATTCAGAATAAAGATTACTTAACCTGCTGGGCGCGTGTATTAGACGTTGCTCATCGTTTGCAATGCACGATAAAGCATGATAGAATTTGCATACAGAGCGACGAATAAATTTAAAATTATTTACATTACGAACGGGCATTCTGGATTTGTTTACTCGTTAAGGAATATACATGACTCATTTCGTACGATCGTCTCTTACGAAAACGAATCTAATACATTTTAAAGTATTCCGAATAATGAAAACGGTGCCCCGGTTTTTATTAATTTAGTGAATGCACCAAAAGCTTTCAAGGTAGTCATTTAGGCTAAATTCACAAATTCACCATTTCTTTCCTCGATTTGTCGGTTTTACAAGAGCTCTGTTTTTCATTCCAATTATCGTCCATCAGTCTCCCAAGGATTAACCTAGAAATGCGGACAGAGGGGCCACTCCGCCCAGTTGACGGCCAAACGTGACGGGCGACTGGCTGGCTTCGTTAATTGTCTCAACAAACCTCTTGTAAACCGTGGACACATCGACGAAGCTTTTAAAGGAGACAAAAGAGGAAAGAAAAAAAGGTCTGTGCGAGGCTTAAGATTGTTTTTCTTAAATACCTTGACAGTTTGCTTGTCTTCTCAGTAGACGGCCGTAAAGTGCTCCATTCGCGGCCAGAATTTTAAGCCCCTGAAACAGACAGCTCCCTGTTTCTAAACCATTCATTCTGAACTTTAAGTGACAACCACGCCGTGCAAGAGAGTTTTTCGGATTGGGGAAATGACTCGGGTGTGGTCAAATAGCTGCTGTATGTTTGTTCTAACAGGTCTGCGAATACAGTTAGGAGTTCAAAAAACACATTTCCGTAAAGGTCGCTTTTGATTCCAATAATAGGGCGTTTTAGCGATATATTTTCTTAGTCATAAAGTAGGTGTAATATAATTTCAGATAAGTGGGGTGGTAACCTTGTAGAGTGCAATCTTAGGCAGGCCTTGTCATTCCACTCAAAGGTGTATACAAAGTATGCGTATCAGCTCAAATGATTCCTTGTTCTAGCGCGCGGCAGGCCCAGTGCCTCCGCATGTTCAACCCTCACTTAACCCGGTTTCTCTGATATGATCCCTAAGGTGTGCTAGATCAGCTCCAATATTATTTTCCGGAGTGCGATTGAATTATTCAGAAGTGCTTAATGAATTGGGGACTGCAAGTGTTTATATTTGGCCCGGGACTGGGATGCGTTATGTGGTTATTTCTACTGATTTGAAATCCATGTGCGATTAGTCATCGCATCTGGATTCATTTTCCAGTTTGTCTGCGAAGTAATAGTGTGTGTCGCGAATTCCTTAATTTAAGTCGTCATTTAATAGGCAAAGCTGAAGCGCTACCAACAGAGCGGTGTAGGCCTGGGCCTAGATCTAAAGAGAGGATAAGTCTTCAACAAAAGCAGTATAAATTTCCCCGATATTCAGACCTATAAACCCGGATTGGTTACCTTCCACCGTTGGTGAGACCAACTCACCTCCCCTATAAAGGTTTACCAATCATCGACATACTGACGTTTTGTTATATAACTTGGGTTATATATATGCAGTATGTGTTCTTCGTCTTGACCAGTAATGACTTTGAAGATTGGTATGCCATCGAAGATTGGTATTCCACATTCTCAAGCAGAAACTATAACCGTAAAAACAGCGACTGACATTTGAACATACGAAAAATAAACGCGAATGTCTTTATAAACTAAATGGCCATCTCCTGTCAAATTTAATGTTATACATCTAAACGTGCTCAGCTCTTTGCGACCTGTTCATCAGAAACATGTCATGCCAATAAACATGTTTAGATTAAGAATATCTTCTTTCTAGTACATTTTGAAACTGAACATGTAAAGTCTACTGCGTCACGGAAAGGGACAATCTAAACATGTTGCATATGCAAGTGAACAAATACGAACAATAAGTGTTTAGATTCTAAAAATAAGTTAATACAGTGCAGTTGATAAGATTCGTTTAGTATATTTTGACCAACAGCTCAAAATGCAGAATACAGCGTGTGCAGTCATCACCAACAAAAACCAAATTACTGTCATCAACTTTTTGGGGATCAAAGATAATACGGTAATAGTTATAGTAAAAGTTCCAAACAAATTGTGAAAACAATCCGTCTGGCTTTTTAAAAGAACACAAGAATTATAGATCATCGCAGATAATTTTATGAGCCATGAAATTCATTTTCTGAGATTGAAAAACGTGTCGCATTTCCTGATGGAAAGTATATAATATATAATTATTACGAAAAGTATATATTACGTCACTGTGATGAAACTGTGTCGCGTTCGTTTGATTTTTCTGTCGAATATTATTATAAACAATATAAACAGAAACATACAACGCTCACAAAAAGCAATAGGTCAAATGCTGTTGTGCATGATCATCAAGGGGGACCCAAAAACGACTAACTGCGTCTATCAGAGATAATCATGGCAGGTGAATCTCTTTAATCCTTATATGAAAACTGACATCCAAGTAAATCTAGCCAAAAACCTACATTCTAATTGTTTACAATAACTCGTCGAACAATCCACAAGGGAAACTGACTAAATTTGAATACATTTTCAAAGTGAACAAAGAAACGGGCAGGAGCGGGATTCGAACCTGCGACCTCCGGAATACCGTACCGGCGCTCTACCAACTGAGCTATCTTGCCCTATGTTGGCGGTCTCCCAAACTGTCAGTATCTTTGTTCGGGTGGACGCTAGTCAGAATGTTTACAATAACGTTAAGAGAACTCGAGACTCATTCGCTTAGTGACATATTTACTTTGTCAAAGTATGCTCCTTATATTATAAACAGTTCCAAAAACACCTGATGGAAAACCGGTGCGCTGAATATCTGAAATGCCCATAGGGTATATACGGTGTGATTTGTCCTTCATTTGCAATCGATTAATTGCACCTGCCTCAATAGATAAATATTGAAGGTATTAAAAACAAACTAAAATTAAAACTACGGCATAAGCTTTCGTAGTTATACGGCCACTTCATACGAAAGCTTATGCCAAAATTATAGTTTTAGTTAGTCTTTAAGTTTCCACCTTCAATATTTATCTAACTGACTAACACGGCTGTATACAACTCGGCCAAAATAGTAAAGTCCCTGAGCCTTACCACTAGTGTGCATTGTGGAAGTAGACTAAAGTTTCAAAAAGGTGCGATTACTAATGGTTGATAAAAAAGGACGAAATGGATTACTAAACCACGGGATTCGACTATATTTTAATAGTAGCAAGGTCGAATGGTCATGTCGTCTCATAATATAAAGCAGGCCGGTTTTGATATCGATTGTTTCTCACTTTTTCTCATTAAATGAACATGTTTTACCGTTCACTATTTATCCAGCAAATACGTTCATTACAGAGGTCGCATAAAATCTGTCGCAAAAACAGATAAACTTGAGAAGACTGGGTAACGCGCAGAAGAAATGTGATATACAACCCCACCGTCTTGCGAACACGAAGTAGGCCTACCGGTAACAATACACCGAAGAGCGTATAGCACACGGCGGTATCAATACTCGTCTACGGTAGATAGCAAGAAACACGTAGGTGTTAATTCTCGTCCGCAGGATGTTGATCCACCCTCAACCGGTTTAATCCGTATTCCATTTCGGCGGTGGGCAGCGCCAGCCGGCCACTAATATCGGACAATCTACCTACGGGTCCGAGAGCGCTGGGATCTAAGGTAGATCAAGTGGTTCTCGGCAAAAAACATTGAAGGGGTAAGTTGAGAGGATTCTTATAAAGGGCATCAGGAATATCGGCGGGTCATTTGAACGCGAGGCATTTTGGCGCGGGGGTCATTTGGGATATTGTGAGGTGTTTTGTTTAGAGGGAAGAACTTTTTATTTCAGAGACATTAGGAGAGATGGTCTGAGCGTTTGGTGTAATTTTACTCAATTTTAGATTTAAATATCAGACGCTAGTGATTGAAAGATCCCACTGATTCAGTTAACTTTCAAGCCGACGTCGTCTGGAACTGCAATTGTTGGTTAAATATATCTTGGATTGATTATTTTGTTTTTCTAAGGCCTTCGGGATAGTGACAGCACAACACCCATTTGTTATGTTACTATTCTGTATTACTATAGCCTATGCACTGTTTATCTGTTTGGTCATAGATTTTGTTTTAACAATTCAAAACAGGATTCAGCCAGTTTCATTATTTCTTTTTTTGTTGAAAACATTTCACATCAAAAAAGATTAAATGTATTTTTAACTAAAATTGATATTTTCTCTTCGAATTCTGGGAAGATGTTTCTGAAGTCGCAAAGGTTTTATTTAACAATTAGCGAATAACTCTGGCATTATTCTTTTTTTTAAAGTGTCATTTCCATAGCATCTGCCTCATAACCCAGGTGGTGTCCCTTTACACAGAACTTTATGGAGAAAAACGATCGGGAAAACGGTCGAAAACAAATTACATTCGGGAAAACAATTAGATTAACTGATTGAATGTGCCCAGAAAGATCATTTCAAAACGGACGTTCCTTTCCCTGCCTCGATATTCCCGGCCTCCCTCCTCAACTTTTGTTCCAAATTGCCGTACCGGGTTTCAAGGGTTAATTGAGTTTGGGGCTCGTCTGAGTCCGAGCCACGAGGGGTGCTGCTGACAAGCCATTCTGGATCAATGAGGTAAAGTTGGAAAAGAACTCGTCTGGCCCATTTACCGTGAACCACAGCATGTATAGAGGACAAGTGCATGACTGGCTAGAGCTTTAAAGCTTGGTTGCCGCGAGTTCAATCCCATTAGCTAAAACTTCACTCAACCCATTTACCGACCAGCCACTGGGCAGCTTTGTATATTTTATAACTTGTTTAATTAAAATGAAGAGGTTTCCGGTTATCTTCCAATCACGTAATCCTATCACGAGGTGCTTCAGTAGCTCTATATAATAAGCCAAAAGGGACATGTTGAAAAACAGGCCACCTTTTTAGTGAAAATATTGTGTTGTTCTCTTGTACGCTCTAAACATAATTGCCCGATCCATGCGCAAGAAGCAACTTACATTTGTAATTAATGTACTCTCTTCCGTTTGTACTCCCGGGTCCCTTCCCCTATTATGTGTTTTGTTACCCCCCCCCCCCCCCCCCACCCCCCCACCCCGTTCCTACCCCATCGCACCCCTGACTCTTGTCAAACAGGTTTGAAAACTTAACCTTTGAGCTGATTTACATACTATTCAGTGTAACCATAGAAATACAATTACCAAAAAGTCGTTGATAAGTAGATAACGGCATTGACATTAGATCACAAACTGACAGGATTATATCTGCCGGACAAATAAGATTGTTTGCCGGACAAATAAGATTTTGTCGGACAAAAACCGTATCTGCCGGACGAATAAGACTGCCGGACAAATATGATTTGAGCCGAAGTTCCTCCACGTGCACCCATTTGCATCCAGTATTGTTTGAAGAAAAATGTCTTGCTCGAGAGCAAAAGCTCGATCTGAATCTGAATCAACATAGGCCTACACAGGTTCAGTCAAAATGACTTATAAAAGTCCATGAACTAGACATTTTATGTTCGCTCTTCTCTCAGCGTTCAGCTCTTAACTCGGAATCTCTCGCATTGCACAGCTGCACAAAGTTCGACCCGGGCCACGGGTCGTCCCTTGCAACTCAATTTCTCGCCACTATAGATGCTCGAGGGCTGTATAAGCACCCCCCTTATGTGCTTCAACGGAAATGAACACGCGTCTTGTCGCTCGGGTATATAACGCCAAGAACATTACAGCGCGGGCCTCGCATTAAGAAGTCCGTCAGCCCATGTAGCTAAAGCTGTTTTGCAACGGCCGAGACACGACGGTTGTTTGATGATTTAGCAAAAACCCGTTTAATGCTTTTTATAAAATAGTCGTCAAACTATTCAGCAGAATTAGCAGCGTGTAAACCCAGAGACAGATGCAATCTAATCTTAATTAACTCTAGATGTACCGGTAGAATTCCAATAAATTAACCCCTGCGTATATACTTGTAGTCAAGAATGCATTTTTTTCACTTCATTTTCAAACATATACAATTTTTAACACATAAAGTTTGTGGGTTTTTCTATGAAAATTAACAAAAATCAGAGGAACGTAATTGGAATCGCTTTGACGGAGTTTGCTAATCTTGCTTTTCAATCCAGTAAGATTTGATACTGTCCTCAAACGCATATCCAAAACAAAAGGAACAATTCGTGGCAATATGCAGAGCACAATGTTGTTCTCATGAAAGTTAAGGTCGGTTCATATTCACTGCGTATTCACTGCGTACGCAACTTGCTGGTCCATTTGTAGCGGTCTTCGGTGCGCAAAAGAACACGCAGTTCGTATGTGTACGCGCACTTTTGAAAAGATTTTGAAAGTGCGTACACACTGATCGTATACGGGAATTCGCCGAACAAAATTGAAAGCCATTTTTGCTCTGGTGCCACGCTCGCGTGCAGGTTGCCCGCGTTTTTCAATTTCAGTCGCGTGCGCATTTTGGCAAGTTGTAAACACCCTGTTGGTCGAAGCTGCATCATCGAGCGCATGCGTAAAATACGCACGCGAGCGTGGTGCCACCGCAGTAAATGCGTCCAATTTTGGTCGCCGGATTAAGGCCGATTCATACTCGCTGCGACTGCGTGTGCGTATCCAGACATTCGATTGTCGGATGGAACGTTCATACTTGGCCAAAGTATGAACTCGATTTCATGCGTGTGCGCATACACATACGGCAAATGTTAAATAATTTGAATATGTCCGACTATGCATACCATCAGTGTGTACGCACTTTCAAAATCTTTTCAAAAGTGCGCGTACACGTACGAACTTTGTTTACGCACTGCGTGTTCTTTTGCGCACTGAAGACTGCTAAAAATGGACCAGAGAGCTGCGTACGCAGTGAATACGCAGCGAGTATGAACCGGCCTTCAGTCTATACGTAGTCGGACATATTGAAGTTATTTAACATTTGGCGTATGCGTACGCGCACACGCATGAAATCGAGTAAATACTTTGGCTAAGTATGAACGCTCCATCCGACAATCGATTGAATAGATGCGCACACGCAGTCGCAGCGAGTATGAACCGGTCTTTACTGTGTCTGCGTCTGTGCTTTTTGGGGGCGTGGCACACCGAAAAATCAATTTTCAAATTGAATTGCCAATGTCCTAGGATTAGCTGAAGTATTAGCTTTCCGATAAGACATCGTACGAAAAAAATGGCCGATATTGAGTAATCAATTACCTAGTGAATTCCAACTTTAATTCGTTTTGGAGGCCGAAAGCAAATGATACAAACTCGCCCCGTGTTATGCGACGGTGAAAAACTAGAAAAAAGAACCGTTGAAAACACCCAAATCTCCCAAAGAAAAATATCTGACTATAATTATCGTCCTCCAGAAGCTAGAGAAGGCATTAAACCACTTCCGTGTCCGTAATTTCTGGACCGATTTTTTTGTCTTTGTTTTGTTTTGTTTAGTCTGTTGCGCTATTAGAGACTACAACGGGCTTTTCCTTTCAGATGTGGTATAAATTGTCACTTCTTGATTTGCACATCAGCTTCAATTCGGTCTTAGCCTCGAAATTCAGTATAGTTCTATAAATGTTTCTCGTGAAGGTAGTTTGGTAATTCATTAGCAGGAAAAATCAATTTTTTTCTAGCGAGCACGCTGTCTCCAAAATGGAACCAGTCAACCGCGTGACATTTCAAAATTCCTGGCTGGCTTCTCAATTGCTTCCAAATTGCTGATGCGCATCAGCAAATTATCAATAACTGCTGCATTTGAAATACGAAACCTTAAGAGAGCCAAGTCATTCCGGCGTGGCGAGTTTTCTCCAGAAAGCAGCAATGCTGCCAGGCCAGCATATTTTTTTCTTTCGTGATGAAAAGATCTGTGCTAAAGGTAATTTACTTTAGCATTTTAAATTAGACATTTTGGCGACAATGGGATTTCTCCCTTGATCAACTTTTATATGAGAAATCTCACCACCGATTACAAATGACGTGTGGTCTTACTTTGGCTGCTGTGCTGCGCAATAAAGTTTTAAATGTTTCTTTGATGTTTAATTAATATCTCAACACTGCTGCAGTAAAACATGTATTTTAACAAAGGCCGAGTTGACTTGATTACGTTTCATACCCCGATCACGCCAACTAGAAGGCATGTGTATCCAAACTGGGTACCGGTAACCGAGTACCCGACCACTTATGTCAGGAACAGGTTCCTGGCTATAGAAACGAGAATGTATACCCGTATTAACCGATTTAACATAATTTCGCAGACAATGAAAAAGAAAGTTTCTTAATGTCATTTGTCGGGAATTTTCAAAATGAAAACCAGGCTACATGGAAAAACAAAACAGATAAACGTTTATAATGCTTGTTTGCGAAAATGTAATTTAGGCATACACCGTAAAGCTTTAGAGAGCTCACTGTACACACTTACATCTTACTGCATTGATGCATCGATGTGGTAGTGTTTAATGGGCGGACCTTTACGAACAATGTGAACAGCAATTTCCGAGATATAATTTTTGGGATTGGCTTTTCCCGAGTACCAGTGTTTTGTTTTTTTCAATCGGGTATCCGATTTCCGTATATTACCCGTAACGCACATGCCTACTTAGTAGTCATCCTACACACAAGCTGTCTGTATAACATCCACTGCAAGAAGCTTGCTCAGTTTTTAAAATAATTTCCAGAGTTTATCAGCTACGTTACATAAAGTACAAAAACTACATAATGGCTTTCCCTTTAATTGATATCTTATTTCATTTTAAAAACTTGCAGCGAAGATTAGTGGTTACAGGCATTTGCTCTACACTTGTGGAAATACTTCCAGTAAACAAATCTGACGCCATAAGACGAACTGATCCAAGAAAATTCTGAAAGATTTTACATGGAGACACTTTTTGAAACAGGTTGTTGAGCCTTTGATATTATCATGGTTTGGCTCATGATTAAGGTAATTCATTAGCATAAACATCCCCATGTTGAAATTGCATCTGGATTAGCTATAAACAAGACAGTAATTACCAGTCACATGCATGGGAGAAAAAGCTGTCCGGCATATGCCGAAAGATTTTATTGCATCGTCTGTATTGTAGCCTTTGCATGTCACGGCCAGCTGATTCCATCTCTACAGATCAGCCCTGCGCTCCCTGACCAGTCCATTCTACAATTGAGCCCGTCAAATGACTTAATCCCTACAAGAGAGCGGGAACTTGAGTGAGAAAACGCCGATTGCTGTGGCGATAAGACGTTTACCATCTCAAGAAAAACACGAGAAGTGAACTGCAACATCCATCGCTTGAGCGGTTGCAGTATTAAGTGCGTTATCGACAACTTTCATCAGTTCAATGTTTTAATACAAAACGGGGAGTATATAGTGCCTCATTTTAAACTTCGCTCCCCAGAAAGTGACCGTTAAGCCTCAACCATTGATAAGAAAGCTCATCTCAGAATGCCGAACGTAACATACATTAAATTGTCTTCACTGGAGAATCGATGTTGATGATATTGACAGCGCCATTACCTTGGCGCAGGCGATGCGAAACAGACCAAGTTGGTAATCATATCGAGCAGTTAACGGGCTATGCTCAGTCTGCAAATCTGCAAATCTGAAATACCCTGAATTCCACTGTAACGCTGCTTTCCCGTTTGAGGTTTTGGCATGATGTCAACTTTACATGGTAAAGAGAAACGGGTATAAAGTTGGTCATATCTCCCTCTATGTATGGTTGACGGTATGTGATGTACACAATGGCCAATGAGAGAGACTGGGGATTGCGGTTAACTCCATGTGAAATAAATCTCTTCTATATAGGAAGAAGTGTGGTTCTGAAAAGAACTGGGATAAGTGTGTAACTCGACGTTTCGAACAGTGTGCTCTGTCCGTCCTCAGGAGTGTGAGATCAATGGCCAATCAAAAACGGCGCTGAAGATTTCACTGGCGGTAAATAATTGGTTGATGGGTGGCAACAGTGCTCATTATGTGCACACAAACACTGTACAGAAAAATGCTTCGCTTAAAAAGGACTGCCATGGAACTAACTTCCTGCTGTATCTATTAACCTTTATGTGCTTGAAATAAAATAAACTCGTCTCAGTATTTACGCATTCTTTTCTATCTGATGAGGATCTGAAATGGATGGTTCTGTCATCGACTCGGCTATGTTTCTATTTCCTCTCGTTCTTAGCCAGACGCCCAGGTCAAAGAGTGGACAGTGCCAGGAATGCAGCTCGCTTGGTATCTGATTTTCCTCGCGTTAGACCGGAGAGTTGATAATAATCACAACTTCAGATGAATGACAACTGTGAAAAAGGAATTTTAAAGCAAACGGACACGTAAGCACTTTGGATGACAAACAGCGTTACAATGGCTACAATTCGTCTTTAAAAATCGAATGTAATAACTGATAGATTTGGTCTTTTTCTGAACTTTCAGAAAGGCCGCAACATAATTTCTGCATGCTGTAAAATCCAAACAATAAATATAACCTCATTACTAAGTGTTTCGACAGCACGGCGACCGGTATGTCTACAGCACGTGCATGTGCATGCCCTTCGTGTCACGATTTTTTCTTCTACTTAAAAAGGAATCCTAATTCCTACCTCGTGTTGTTTGGGCGAACTTGCACAAAAAGCACCCGTTTGAATGAAAAGAACGTATTCTGGTGACTGGGCTTATACTCCATGTAAGCTATAAGTATCAATCAGATATAAACATTTTCTTTACTAAGCAAATATTTCCTTTCAATTTTATTAGACGACATAGCAATAAGTAGGCTATACCGAGGCATTTCGAATGAAATTTATGAAATTTCTGATAATGCATTTGTTTTCGGAATGCGTCCTCGTCAAGTTCGGATAGTGCGTTAATTCATGCAGCCATATAGGCGAGGTTTGTCTGAAGTAGGGTCAGGGAACCAGACTACATTGTACACACTGTAAAAACGTTGGGTAAAACATAATAGAGTACCGAAGTGATGACGTCAATCAATGCAATGTTTGGAACCAGAATACATCCTAAACTGCATGTGTTTGGAACCATTGCAGTGGCGACTGACGTCAGACTATTGGGCAATTGTTATTTACCCATTTGTATTAATTTACCACATTCTTGATTAATTCGGCTAAAAATGGACCAATTATTGGGAAGAATTTGCCCAAGATTTTGGGTTGTATGTTGCCCAACATTAGGCAAATATCAACCGATTTAGCCCAACTTTTTACAGTGCAAGAACAACATTTTTCCCTCCGGTTTTCTCTGTTTTCCCACAAAACCTAAAGCAGGTCAGCGTTACAGTATTTGCTATAAAGTACCATGCTACAAATCCATTCATTCCTGAAAATTACAGCAAATTAAAGCAAACAGATTAGCAAACAGATTAGCAATCCAGTGCTGAAAATAAATGAGTGTGTCGAGTAGTTCAGAAGCGTATAACGAAATAATTTCAGATCAATGCTCCCAACAAAACGTTGCTTTAGCAAGATATACATGTATTTCACAGTTAAGCTAAGCATTGCCTACTCCATTATTTTGTCCCTGGTATTTTCCCCGCTAAGCCAAAACCTCTCTGCGCTTCAAGAATTTGTGAACGAGTAGCAGCTGTAAAGTAAATTTCAAAACGTGATGATGTTTCATGAACGATTTTACTGGATTCCGGCACGCCTTATTAAGCCCGGCAACCCGTACGAAATGGGACATGGATTTTCCTGCCGTCTCTTTTAATGAACCTCTGATAGAATGAAGGCCGGTTCATACTCGCTGCGACTGCGTGTGTGCATCCAGACATTCGATTGTCGGATGAAGCGTTCATACTTAGCCAAAGTATGAACTCGATTTCATACGCCAAATGTTAAATAATTTGAATAAGTCCGACTATGCATACGATCAGTGTGTACGCACTTTCAAAATCTTTTCAAAAGTGCGCGTACACGTACGAACTTTGTTTACGCACTGCGTGTTCTTTTGCGCACTGAAGACCGCTTAAAATGCACCAGCGAGCTGCGTACACAGTGAATACGCAGCGAGTATGAACTGGCTTTGCTAAAGCAGGTAATTTGTTAGAACTAAAAGTGGTTAAATGTCGACAAACTTAAGGGCCGGTCACACTGGCCACGATAACGATAGCGAAAACGAAAACGATGCGAATAAACACTCCCCATTGGTGGATGGAACGCGCGCGTATTACACGCGCGACAATTTCACCAATCAATGCCGTTTATTCTCACCGTTTTCGTTATTGTCTTCGTTATCGTGGCCAGTGTGACCGGCCCTTTAACCAACGCACGACATTATAGTGCGTTATTATGCATACTATTACCCAAGTGGTTATTATAGGGCATAGGCAGTGTGTTCTCATTGGAAATACTTACAATCCAATCGGGAATCTAGCTGTCTAGTATCTGAGCTCGTATGCACGACTTTTATGTGAAATGTTTGACAAGAACAGAAATGTCAAAAGAGCTGCTGCGATAAGAACGTGACATTATTGCTTTAATCTCTTCTCGCCGCATAAATGCCAAATGCTTTTTCCAAAATTCAATGATTGTCACAAAATTCCATTATTAAAAAGGAATTAAAGGAAGAAGCACTCAATTTTCTTTCGTTTTGTTTTTGTGTTTTTTGTTTTTGTTTTAAAATTTGTTTTTGTTTGTTTAGCGACGGGCCTGATCCAACCGATCTAAACTATTCAAGCTGTGCAGTTAATTGAAACAATACCTCAAATCCAATACATATTGATTGCTCTAATTATATGATCTTGACTAGGTAAACTGCAGGCTTCGACAACAATCTTAAGCACAGAAAAGTGATTTGTCAAATGTGTTGTATAGGCTTATGCATATTAGTATTTGAGTTTCTCGACAAACATTTCAATCATGCAGGGCATAGAGCCGGCCGAACAGGTAATCTTTCCCGCAATCCCCCGGAGATGGCGCGGTCGTAACGGGCCTCGTCGCCGGCCAAATTGTCCCCACCGAAAAAGCATTACTCAGTCCCTGCCCAACCCGTGGGACCCCGGCCTAGAAGACGCGAGTATGTCTTCCTCGGAGCACAACTGCAAATGAACATTTTAGCTAACGGTGGGCTTAACCCTAATCCAAGCTCTTACAGCCACTAATGAGGGGGAACCGAAGATGAAAAAGAATTTGTTGGACCACTCCTTTACGAAAATACTGTTGTAAAATTTCCCCCGACGAATAGGATTTCATGTTTTTCATAGTGCTGGATACCATTAAAGGTGGACTGCGGATAACATCTTTCGTTATGTAATTCGAAAAGTTAAGTTTGTCCAATTCCATGCATTGACGTTAACAACTCCGGTACTTATATCACTCATTCTTATCACCTTAAGTACCTGATTGTTGTTACACATATCAAAATACTTCAATGTTTCAATGCAATGGATTTCCTCTATACAAACGAATATTATAGGAAAATTGCATTGTTAAAGAAAAAAAACGCTGACTTCCATCTAATATTGGTCCTACTCTAACGCGCGATGGATGGCCAATATATTAGGCCTAACCATATAACTATATTAAATTAATATAGCTCTATGGGCCTAACACACTGTCAGAACAAGAGCGTCCCGCCCTGATGCAAAAATTGAAACTTATTAACTGTGTTAAATTTAATCGATAAATATCGCATCGCAAAGCTCATAACTTATACAACGCACACAAATCAACTATTCAATTTGAACATGATTTTTCGTGGTGCCAAGCCCCAAATATAGCAGGTGTAGTACAGTGGTAAACGTGTAGTGTAGATAACAAGTAAAGGTTCAAGTTGACGTATTTATCAGAAGACAAAAACGTCTTCAGAGGAATATTAGGAGATTGAAAACTTTAACAATGTTCTTAGATCATACCTTTAAAGTCGACGGTCAAAACACTAATTTCGCTCTGCTTGGTCATAGAGCAACAAGACTCCGTCAGGCTTATTTTCATCTGGTGTTACTGCGTCAAAACGACTAAGACTAATCACAAATATTACTGGAAAATAATATTTGCCGTGTGCACTTTAAAAGAGGCAGTCTATTCTTAAACCTTTTGGGGAGCTATTGTAATTATCTTACATTGATATATTCCATTTTATTGATTACTTTATGATCAATATGGAACAAAACATTCATTTAATAAGATTATGGTGTAATTTTTGCCAAAGGCCTCCCGAATGTAAATCGATTTCACTTTAAGAACTCCTTATTGTTAAAAATACGAGGGAAATTCGGTTTGCTTTGCAATAATTAAACATGTGAGTGAGAAGGTGAATTAAAGAAATTAGATGCGATGTCGGACGCCTATTGTTGAAATTACTTCCTGTAAATGACCGTCTCTGTTTTGAATGCAAAATCTCATCTTGCTCGCATTCCTGAGTTAATAAATATATCTAGCTATATTCTTGCTCAAATGCTAATTTGCTTAACTGCCTACCGACCTTCTAGCTCGGCACCGTCGATGACCCCGAGCGGGGAAAGATGTCACGGTGTATTTGTCACAGTCGCGCGTCTGCTCCATATCTACGCGCAGTGCGCCCGGAGGCTAAGAGTGCAACCAAAATTAATGCGTATATAATATTTGACAATATTTTCCACCCAGATTTTATAATTGGCCTGTTTGGTTTAATCTAAACAGGTAATCTGATCCTAGAGATAGGCATGTGGAGTAGGGGAATCTCGGTTCGTAATGGTCTACGGCGTGATTTCATTAAGGTGTTGCGGTCTGTGATGGTCAACAGCTGTGAGTGTTGAGATCTGCGTCAGTGTCAGAATTGTACAGTCGAGCCAACGCGCGTAAACGTGCTAGAAGACCGATGAGTGTGTCGCCTAGTTGTGAATACGTATACGGTAAAAGGTGTTGATGGTGCGAAAGACACGGTGGAATATTAACGGAGGAAATGGAGACGGGAAGGGGGCGATATTCAATGATTGATCGATGGGTGAATTGTTTAAAAGGAGGTGCAGTTAGTCCAAGGCGTACAATGCCCTTCAGTTGGGCTACTTGGGCGGTAAACAATTCTTTGAAAATATCTTAATGTTGAACGCTGATAAAATCGATGCGATTGTTACAGTAGTTATAATCATAGCTTCCTCAATCCAGGCCAGAGCTGTGTGTTAACTGCATGGAGGTTCATAAAGTCAAAATGCGTAATGGATCGACTAGTATTAAACACAGACCTAAGTTTAAAGCCTGTATAACAAGATTCATATTTAGCGGTTTAACGATATCATACCTTAAGTTCTGTCTCACGTTCAATTCCGTGCCTATGTAAACAAAAATCACTCAATATCAAGGAATCCATTTTGGCTAATTACTCGACATGTTTTCGTGAACATGAAGAGATAGTTTGTCTATTGTGAAGAATAATTACTCGGAATTTACCTTTCTCCTGACGTCGCCAATGCATTGATGGTGAGAGCCCTCGTATACACATTTACTATTTTGGAAATCTATAGAGAGAGGCCGTTACAGCAAACCTCTAGAAGTCAATATCATTTTTCTGACGGGGAGATGATACCACACTGTAACGTTAGTTGATTAAATTGTGATATTGCAGTGTCCAATTACATTATGGCTTCCGCCAGGCGAGATA
Source organism: Hippasteria phrygiana (assembly GCA_037893225.1). NCBI lineage: Eukaryota > Metazoa > Echinodermata > Asteroidea > Valvatida > Goniasteridae > Hippasteria > Hippasteria phrygiana. Next base: position 212,588 of record JAZGUH010000717.1, read on the forward strand.
GTGGCTTTGTGGGCTGCTGGCCCCCCTTACAATACCAGGGACGCCAAATTGGGGACGCATAATGCATTCAATATCAACTCAGAACCATATTTAACCTCACGGAGTAATAAAAACAAACAATTCTTCAAGTCTTATTTACTTTAACTGGCTTTCTTTTCAACAAGTAATTTCTGATGATTTCATGAAAACTCGACCCCAAACCACTCTTGCTCTCTTGCTTCATCACCGCCAAACACGGAATCCCTTCCCCCATACATTCCTAAATCGCCGCGGTGTTCCGTTTCGGAGAGCCGGCGATAGCATTTCGTCCCCGGGGGAAGGCCGGGGAGACTTTGGCCTGAAATAATAAAACAAAGCAAACAGCGAAAATGAAATCGTGTGAGTGGCAAAGGCAGCTAGCCTGCGGGGCAAGAAACGACCAAGACTTCTTGCCTTAACATCAATCGTGGCGTACGTGGGCAACGCGGCAAAAACAACCCCACTGGCGTTAGTCCCTTCCTGAGGATAGTTAGGAATATTTGCACTGTTTGTCCAAGAGACTCGCGTATCATTATAAAATTATCATCACCCCAAAAGGACTTGTGAACCGATTATAATTTGGCACATCTGATATGTACAGTAGTTGTTTGCTAGCCCGCAGTTACATGACCGGGTAACATTGTTTACTTCAAAGACGGATGGATAATACTGACATCAACATGTTATTCAAAACAAACAACTAACAGAAATCTGAATAGGGTATCCCGTATGGAATGCACTCTGTTAAAACTTGATTCCGCTTTTGGCCAATGACTGAGTTGTAACCAGACGACACTTTCGGGATTGTAATCGCGCTTGTACATTTCGCTACCACAATTATTACTATTTATTGTTAATTTTCTTGGTTCATTTCAGATGAAAGCCGATTTCCCGATGAAATCCTTGACGACCAATGGGCCATTGCTGCCAAATTGAGCACTCTTTCTAAATGGTGGGATGCCCTAGTCGGAGTTTAGTTTAGCATCAGACGTTGTACCATTTAGACGACAAAAATGGACGGTATGTAGACGGTTAGCTTGACACAAGGCATGAATGTTTAACCCAACAAATGGTAGAAATTGACAACACCACCAGAACAAACCATAGCTGTAAGCTCACCCTTCACAAGCTTGTCCCATATTAAGTGACATTGCAATAGGGTATTCAGTGTGGGAAATTTAGTTCAATTTGATTTTATTTTTTTAACACCTAAACAGTAATATCAACAATTATTCAAAGTTGCGACGCAACAGGTTGCAGATACATTTAACGACGTACTGTTCGAGTCTTGGCGCAAGATGTGACTGAAATCTGGTGACTTATAGGGCACCCAAGAGGACCCAATTGAAATATGTTGTGCCTCAAATACTAGATTACTGTTACCTCTTCCGAATGGAACTAAACATTTCTTATTGGAGTGCATATACTGACATCCAATCATTTGACACTTGGAAGTATCGGCTGATGGCGGTAAGTTGTGTTGGGTTATAGTACTTCTGCGGACACAAGATAAGCGAAATAAACTGTAAATAATGGAAACTGTGAAAGCTACCTTTCTTTTTCAGAGTCCTCGCTTTCTGTGTACTGGAACGATACGAACGAGGTGGTCGATCCTTACATTCAGACGCCTCTCAAGCAGATTCTAATCGTCAGCTTTACGGTGACTTTCTTCCTGGGTCTGTCTGGCAATCTCCTGGTTATCTTCGTCATCGCCCACAACCGCTCCATGCACACCGTCACCAACTTCTTCCTGGCTAACCTGGCCGTGGCCGACCTCTTCGTCTCTGTTTTCTGCGTCATCCCCAAGCTCCTCCTCTTCGTCTCCACCGGCTGGTTCTACGGGGACTTCCTCTGCAAGATCCAAAACTACGTCCAAGGCGCCACCACCACCGCCTCTGTATTTATTCTGACCGTCATCTCAATGGAGCGCTTCATAGCCATCTTGCGCCCTCTAGAGACAAGGCGTCTGCTGACTGCCAGACGGTTGACGGTGGCAATGGCCATTGTGTGGATCGCCAGTGCCACGCTGAACATCCACACAATTTGGTACTACGAAGTCATGTTGGACGGAAAGGGTAGCCCGCCTTATTGTTCCTCGAAAAACGCCATGAACAGAGACGAGGACAACAGCACGGGCAAAAAGCAAACCCTTGCATTTTTCTTCATTTATTACGTTATTCCGCTCTTGGTCATGATCGTCCTCTACGGATTCATCTGCCAGAAATTGTGGGTCAGCAGTAAACTGAGGCTCGTGGCGTCCGACAGTGAAAAGAAATACCCCGAGCAACCACGCCGTAACTTTATCAACAGGTTAGCCAGAGTGCGATACCTGATACGGCCGCGGGATACAACAACCACGACTTCGGGTGATAAACAGGCCAATGCCAGCGGAGCCCATCAGCAGACAACTCTGGGAAACCCGGAGGAAGTCCAGGTTCTCATGGAAACCCAAATGTCCGTCGAGTCCGCGGGAAACGTCGACCAAAAAATTGGGCCGTTCTTCCTGGACGAGCCTGACGACGATAGCACCCCCTCGAATTTCGCAGAACCGCCGAGCATCTACAAGCCGAAAGGTCACGACCAGCCGATTCGTATTCAAGTAGATTTCGAGGGTGAAAAGGACAATTTGGCGGGAAAGGAAACCCTTGGGTTGCAGGAAACCACGCTGAGTGTGCCGCGCAGCAGCCCCGCGCGGAGAAACGGCCACAATCCACAAAACAATAACTTGACCGAGATTGGCAAATCGTCACAGGCTGGACGACATCATAACCAGAATCGCCTGTCTCCACCTCGACCCCTGACCATCTCCAAATCTGAGAGGTCAAAAAACAAGAAGAATAAAAAGAAGGAAACTATTGCAGCTCGCAAGAAAGTCATCAAACTGCTTGTGGTGATCGTATTATCGTTTGCACTCTGTTTGTTACCGTATCAGGTCTTTACCCTTTGGATGAACTTCTCCAAATTTTTTCCTCATGGCCCGGCGATGGAAGTTTTCATTCCCATGACCTACCTGTGCTATTTCTTCAACAGCGCCCTCAACCCTTTTCTGTACGCGTTCTTCTCGGACAATTTCCGTAAACGAATGAAAGAAACGCTGACCCTGAGGTCATCGACCCGCAGGAAAAGTTGGATGCGCACGCAGGCACGCCTGCGCAGTATGACAGAGGGGAACACGGAGACGGAAACGGTATACACATGTACATAGAAATTGTAGCCGTATGACTAGTCTGGTCATCACTGCGTACTCTTTTGCGAGGTAACTGTTACTAAATGTATTTTGGCGGGACATTTTCGCAGGTTACAAAGACAAGTCGCACTTTTAATTGTAAACAAAATGCAAAATGAATTAAACTGAATGGATTTACCTGAAATATACAAATCAACAAAATAAGCTGGTCTGTTGTTTCGAACTTAAGCAAGTTCTTTCTCAAAGACAAATGACAGTGGTACAAGAAACAAACATGTGGGGAGACACAATCACGCAGGGGTGTATGGAGAACACAACAGAGAGATTAAGGACCAAGGGAGTGTGGCAGTGGGTGAACATCGGAGGGAGTAAAGAGAGGGGAAGGGACAGCGAGGAACAAGGAGTGTGGTATGCATGATGATGGAAGAGGAGGGTTGAGATGGGAGGGAAGAAGCTGATTGAGCTTTTTTGTTTCACTTTTTCAATGAATGAATTTGATTGCGGATCAAACCCTGCCTGTCCTTCAATCTATCTATTAGACCAAACTGAACGTCATCCAAACGAGGTGAATTTCTGAACATATCAGTAGACTTACCAGTAGTCCGTGCATTGTTCTGCTCCTACTTTGTATCAACAGCAGTATTGTTCACCATCATTTACAGTTTCCAGAGTTAGCTCATTATTCTCAGCAAATGTTATATCAATTTGTTTGAGGTCTTTCGTCATCAAGGACCCCATCAGGATGCAAAAATCCATTCAAACACTTAATATTTTAATATACGTGAATCAAGATATTTTGGCTTGTTCCATTTATTAAAAAATCACAAACTTTTTAGAGGCTTGAATAGAATCGATAAGAATGTGTAAAACCGTTTTTAAATATAGAATACAACAAATTAACTATTTAGTACTCTTTACTGGTATACCCTTTAGTTAAAGGCTAAACCACTGCATGTTGTTTAGATGGAAATATCGGTAGAAGTAGCACATACGGAGAAACTAACTTTGTTATTGTTATCACTCAATCGTAACTTAAAGATTTATCTATAATTATATATAATATATATGCTAAAAAGGGGAATTTTCGGCGCATTCCCTCGTTGCTTGTACATTAATGTCGGCTATCAAAAGAAGAAAAAATTGAAAATGCTAATTTCTGGATATTTTTTTTATTCTTACTTTTAGTTAAAACAAGTTACTCAAACCCAATTTCATCCGAAAGAGTTAAAAGTGGTAAGGGCCGGTCACACTGGTCACGATGACTAAAGAAAACGATGCGAATAAACGCTCTCTATTTTATTTTTTGGTGGGGGGAACGCGCGCGTATTACACGCGCGACAATTCCACTAATGAATGGCGTTTATTATCACCGTTTTCGTTTTAGTCGTCGTTATCGTGTCCAGTGTGACCGGCCCTACAACCTGGACACTTGGGACGATACAGTCGAGGACATTTTCCTATTTGAATAACCTGAAATGCCTCGAGTATGGAAGTTTATTAACCTCTTGCGTAAAAGTCAGATATATTTAGAGAGTCTTACGAAGCACTTAATGTTTACGTTAGAAGTCCGAAAGGTCTAAAATAGTCTATGCCGAATAAAGAGAATGGGAAATGGAGAGAAATAACTACACAGTTGCATTGAGCTTACATTTTAGCTCGAGTTAACGATTTATATGGGTCATTCCATAAATGTGGGGTCCAAAAGTGTGACATTTTTGGTGTCCCTGTTATACAGAGTTACATGTATAAGATTTTACAATTCCGGACACATTCTTTAATGCCTTTTATCTCCAAGAGTGATTGTTTAAAGCAAAAGTACCTGCCAAACAAGTAAAAAATAGTGTAAAGTCAATTTTAATGATATTTGATGAAAATTACGCAGGTGTAACAGGTGTAACAGGGACACCAACAAATATCACACGTTTGGACCCCGAATTTATGGAATGACCCATATACATCCTGCAGTGCTCAGAAAAAGGTGTGCAGCCGTTTGAAGTATCATGGAAATAACAGTCAACACACTGTTACAACGTTCCAACAAATGTCAGGCATTAAGGAGAAAGGTTTTGTGTACGTTGTAATAGACTCACCACTCTCAGTTTGGAATCACTTCTTGGAGTGCATATGCTTTGTATATATCAAAAGTGACTCGTTAAAGCTTACCTATTTTAGTCTAAATATTTTGTGTATACGTAATGGAAATGTTTATTCTATTATGCCTGTGAAATAATATGTATGATATTTCATTAATATATATGTGTAATGAGACAATTCATTGTAACCTCTTGTATAGATCTTGAATTCTTCTAAAGATTACATTAAAAACGATGTCCAGTTCAGTACTGCAATCTGCTTTATCCGTGAAATAGGTTTGATGCATTTTGTTTCTTATCAGTGGTGATATCCTGTATAATCCAAATTAGGCCGACTGTGGAAATGAAGAATTTATTATTTCAAGCCAGTGTCCTCTACATTTTGTCAATGAATATCTGTTTTCATCCTTGAATTGAGATTATGATGTACATGTATATACGTATGTGTCTGCATGATTCGTGATGAATTTATTTTGAGGTTTATAGAAAACACTCACCTGTTTAAAGTTTTGTGTGCGTACTGGAAAGAACTCGGAGAAAAATGCTTTTCTTGTAGTCTGGTTCCCTGATCCTACTTCAAACAAACCGGAGCAATTTATATATGTCGGTGAATTATCAGGTCGGAGACCTAGGCTAGCTGGTGTGTAACCAATTTCTGAACAAAATGTGGACTAACTAAAGTTGGTAAATTTAGGCCAGTAGTTGAAAAAGGGTCAGTCTTTTCTAACGATGGCTGACGGACCATCGCTAAAAATCGGATTAAAAACATCATTTTTTTTTTAAATGACAGCATGCCAGGTGCCTTGAATTCACAGGATGCTTGAGATTATTATTTACTTACAGTCAAGTAACGTATTTCATCAAAAAATAAGTGGTCTTGTGTTTTGGTGTTTGGAAATGTTGTCTACCAGAAAAATGAAGGACAAACTGCGCAATGCGACAATTGTGCTAATTGCCGGGTCAAAAGATTTGACAAAATACATTCTTCACCCCTTTACAAGTGTCAATATCCAATTATCCTCTGATATTTTTAGCAGTTCCAATGTCCCAGACTGTAAATTGTTATCTTTTGCCCGGCTAAAATTACATTGCTAAGCCTCAAACGACCGCCTTTATGTAAACCGTGTCTTCGCCGCGGCTGATCAAGCCGGCAGGCAGTCAGACCAAAGTCCGATGTTAATGGTAAATATAACAGTGTTATCATTTATCGATACACACAAAAGCATCAGACCACTGGTACGACGAAGAACTGAAATCCCCGTGCAGTCACATCTACGAGCACCATGTCGTCTTACAACACGAGGGGAACGGATTTGACAGAAAGTTATTACAGTGATGAGGTAGGTTTCATGACATCACTTTCTACTAGGCCTACTTCTGTTTTTGTTTTGTAATTGTTAATTTTATCTTTCAATAGTGAGATATTTTGGAATTTTAAATATCAAGATGCACAAAAGTTGTTATAAAAACCAACTCGATTCCTACCATTGAGTGTCATTAATATTGAGATTAAATATAAAGTACACTAAAATTAGAATGCCAAATATAACCTTAGCAATGGGGTTCGTTCTTTTGAGACACAAACAAGTGTCGTGACTTACAATTCCCAAACGACAGCAAGAGTCAATGACACTCAATTGCGACAAAAGCACCTAAACATCTAGAAGAAAGTCATACAAGTGTAAAACAAAAAGAAATACAAAGAGTATGCATTACATGTAGTAGTTGCGCGCCTGTGTTAAGAGACTGACCCGTAATTCAATGTTTTGACACATCAGATTTTTGTGGCAGTTGGACACAGGTATACAAATTCCAGATTGAACTTTTCAATGATTACTAACGCCAACAATCTACCCGACCCTGTGTACAAAATATTCGCGTTGAGATAGAATAGGGAGGAACGACAAGCATTAGTGGAGTTGTGTGCATGTTGTCCAATTCAATACTACAGTGAACAATTCCAATAAGCTTGATCACAGCTTGATCAGTACAGTTCGGACTCACAAAATGAGAATACTGGCAAGATTAGCTGGAGATGACCGATTTACTGGTTTTTGTAAATAATGATGTTGGCAAGCATTGTCTGGTCGATCCTGCATAAGTTATATATCTTTGTAGCACGAAACCCGTGGTTGCTCAGAAACTGACTTCTAATACGTCTCTATATACGCGAGTCAAAAAGTTACTTGAGAAATGCATAACTAGTCTGGATTGGCACAGATGATACTCCTCTTCAAATTCTGGCCGAAATTAGAAATCTGTTCCTGTGTTCTGCATGGAAAACATACGCCTCCGCTGATCAGATTTTAAATGGCCTAATATTTTACACAAGATATTAAAAGTTTCCACGACTTAAAGTTTTCATTTTATTTATGACGAGCGGAACCAAGAAGTGAAAATGCCAAGCTGCTATCCTAACTGTGGAACGTTTCCCTGCTGTACAACACAGTCCTGAACCATAATCAGAAATAATGGGAAACATTTGACAACTGGTACACCTGGTGTTAAGTGCGACATATTCTGAAAATTCTTGTGGTGGTGGCTGTGTCAAAGAGTTATATTATAATTGATTTTAATCATATTAAAATTCTATAAAATAGTTACCAGGAAAGTCTCCCGAACTATACTCTATACTCCTATGAGACATTAAAAAATGTTAGCACACGTCATCCCCCCCCCCTATATGGTTATAATATAGTGCATACTGCATAAGGTTATGTTGGCAGTGCAGTGATGGACAAGTGTTGCGTGAATTTCAGTCACTTAAAATACGGACTCATTGGTAGTATTGCACATGCCTAAGTGAGGATAATTAGGAGAGTGGTCGGTCAAGTGAGAGGGTTTAACCAATAATAGGAAAAAGGAGTCCGATTTTCATAAGAGTCGGATTTTCACATGACGCCGGTATCTGCAGCGGATGCACTTGAGACAGTTGAAGGGATGTTTCAACACCCTCTCACTGCTCATCATGCACCTGACGTACAGTACGTAATTAATGTTTTTTAGTGATGTTGGTTTCATTACCTCAGGCACTTGATGTCACTAGGGATTCCTTGACAGGTGTATGAGATGCAATCACTTTTTTACAGTAGGAGGACAGTCACACAAGTGAAGTGAACAAGATTTAAAACAAACTGAATACGAAAAATGTTTCACCAATAAAATGCATTTACTTGCAGAGGACACCCTTAAGACCCCGCATCAAGAACAGACCGAGCCCCGGTCTCAAGCTCTCCCGTAAATCTAAGATCTGCTACGGTCTGGGTGGCATCCCCTACCAGCTCACAAACACCGTTCTCGGCTTCTATATCAACGTGTTTCTGCTGGAAACAGCCAAGGTCAGATTTAAATGTGCTTTGACTGGCCTTCTATAGGATGGGTTAAAAATTAGGATGGTATCAGCTACTAATGACTTATTGTTTGTTGAGAGATTTCCTCATGGAAATTATGGACATAAGGATAGATATACATCTATAGCATAGAATACATTGTTTCCTGAATGATTAACGTCGATTAAGATGAAAATTGTTGGGAACTCCACCTAAAGTTGAGGCTATACTCGCTGCCACCTATCTTGACAACTACACTTTCCCCGATTTAAAACTTAAACACTTTTGGATGTTTCTGAAATTCAACGAGAGGCTGTCTCTGATTCGTCTGGTAGCTGTTAAAAAGTTGCCCTAGAAAAGGGTTAAAGAATCTGCGGAAAACCACAAAGAGAGGTCCAACTCCCAAGAACATTCAAAGCAGTGCAATGTTGAGAAGTAGGGAATCAGCGCGCAAGTCCTGGAGCAATAAAAACGGACTGTGTACCCAGCAAAAGAAGAAACGGGAAAAATCAGGGTAAAAGTCGGAGCCTATTCAAACATAAAATTGCGAAGTGGTGGAACCTAAAAGCTGAGAGCAAAAGAGCTCTCGCTCTTTTCTCTGCACAGAACAAGACACAAAACTACATGAATCTTTGTACGTGAATCTTGTCTACTATATGACGTCTGACATTTACGTAGTCGTGAGTCACTAGAAATATCTGCACATGACATAATTCCAGATTTGACATAATTTAATACGCAATTACAAGTGTTTATGTTTGTCACGCAACCTGTCATAGTTTCACTTCGACTACAATGCCCAAAACACCACTGAAACCTAAAACAAACTTGCTTTGTGTCGTGAGGGTGTGCCCCTATAGAGAGCGATAAGTTTGAATCTAGTACTCTAGTCATTCCATAAATTTGGGGTCCAAAGGTATGACATTTTGTGGTGTCCATGTTACACCTGACCTGTGTAATTTCCCATCAAGTATTATTAAAATTGACTTCACATTATTTTTTACTTGTTTGGCAGGTACTTTGCTTTACATAATCACTCTTGGAGATAGAAGGCATTAAAGAATGTATCCTGAATTGTAAAATGTTATACATGTCGGATGTAACAGGGACACCAGAAATGGACCCCAATGTCTTTCACCATCATGTCTTCTTCTTAGGTTCCACCATTCTACACAAGTGCAATCGTTCTGACTGGCAGAATATGGGACGCGGTCACAGACCCGCTGATAGGCTTCCTGGTATTCAGAACTAAAAATAAACGGTTCGGCAAACTCAAACCTTGGTAAGTTTCAATGACAACGGTTCATTGAACTGGTGCACTGTACGTTTTGGAGCAGATGGAACCACAGGCTCAATAAACTTCTGATCGTTCCTGTCTTGTTGGCCTACTTTACCGTCGTGTAGACAACTGCACCAGACTATGACGTCATTCTTATCCATACAACTAAGAAACAATATGTTGTACTCCTCATCTAACACTCGACGTAGTATACGTTAATACTTCGCGCTCTGTTTACCCCAATGCATGCACAGTCAAGCTAATGATGATATATCCCGCGTGGGACAGAATGCAGTGATGGCCTTGAAAATGCCTCACGATCGGAGGTGGTAGGGTTGGCGACATTTTGAATTGCCAACCCTACCACTCTTACGGTGTTGCTGGGCCCAGATGTAATGTCCAGAGACGTTATCCTAGTTTTCAGACCTAAAGACCCAGACGAGGTAACTTCCACCATCGATAAGACTAACTCACCCCCTCCCCCCCCCCCCCCTTTCACAAAACATTACAATTTATGCCCTGCATTAAAATGACCTCTTGCTTTCCAGGATGTTCATGGCAACGTTTCCAGCTATCGCTTGCTACATGTGTTTCTTCATCATCCCAGAAACCACCAAGGCCAATCTAAAACTCATCTGGTATCTTATTTTCTACTGCCTCTTCCAAACATTTCTGACGGTATGTACAATTAGATAATAAATAATCAATATGGTGCTACAGCGCTTTTAAATTAGACAAGTGTCTCAGAGTGTTTCAGAATGATTACCCTTGGACATAACATCAGTTTATGGGAGATCAGCGCAATCTGTTCTCCAAACAGATAAAACAAATCTGCAAAGTGTCATGCTCAAGGACACCAGCATTAGGATCCGCGGCATCGTTTAAACAATGTCATAACTGATAGGTTGAGAGTCCATGCACTGAAACCCATCTTCAAGGAAATGCCACAGAAGTTTAATTGATTTAATTATTCACACTATTGTGTTTTTTTTCCTCCTTATTCTTCTTATTTACAGTTTTACCAATTGCCCTTTGCCACACTCACACTATGCTTGACGGACAACCAGGCAGAGCGAGACAAAGCAACAGCATTCAGTGAGTTTTCATTTGCAAACATTAACAATAAGCTAGTTCGGTATCTCAAAGGTCAAAGGTTATTCGGGATAAAATTGCTGACGTTGTGCAAGCCATGTTACGCGAACGCCCATTCTGATTGAATTTAACACGTGCGCGTTGTTCGACCACCTTTTTGCGTTCACACGCGCGTTAGGTCACGCGGGTCATTCGGGATAAAATGCCATTGTGCACATGCGCAGTTGAAATACCGAACTGGCTTATTATCTCGTCAATAACTTTGCATATTCACTAGTAATCACACGATAAACTGATATATTTGTTTCCAATTTTAATCCAAGGTGAGTCTTTCAACAAGAACTGATTTTCAATAAGATCCGAAAAATTGAGACAACGATTAAAACAAAATTGATTTTTCCAAAACACCATGTAAAGAAAAATTACAAATAAAAATCAAAAATTGTTAGGGTAATATTTAGGAAACCTTCCATCAATTTAGCCATATATCAGATTATGAAACTGCCTTTTGTTGAACGAGACGGGTGGCATCCGGCTTAGTACCGTTTGGGCAAAGAAACACTGTGCAGCTCGGCGCGACACAAAAACAAGGATTTCTAAACGAGGGTCGCGTCTAACTTTCAGATCGAGAAACGATTTTAATTGTTTATGCCTAACAACAGGAATGGGATCGGAGGTACTGGGAAACCTAATTGGTCAGTTTACCATGGGATTGTCACTGTCGCTGTACCAGATGAGGCTGGACAATGTCCCCCAATGTCGCGACTACAACGACACGGCCACAATAGCACCCGAAGAGGCGGAAATCAAGGTAATAAACTGCCAACAGAGGGCACTCTTCTCAGCTAGAGAGAGTTGCGACATGATGGGTCACAAAACCTGGATAAAACATGGCGGATTACGCACAAATAAACACGGACAATTGATGGCAATGGTCCGAAAGCTTTTGAGATAACTATTTTTGTGAATTTGCGATCTTTGGTCTCTACAGCAAAGTCCTTAAACCCTTCCAGGATTGAATGCGTTATCCATTTCAATTTTAGACACAGTTAAATTTACTTAAGTTGTTAATTAATAAGATATGTATTATGTCCGGTTGGCATGCTGTTTGTGAATTTACTTCAACAAAAGTGAACTTCGTTGCAGTTTAACCCCAAACATGGTGTCATTAGAGGTACTCTCAGTGGTTCAACAACTACTTTTTGGTTTTACAACTACTTTTTTTAGGATCAAAGCTATCTTGTAGGAGCAGCGGTACTCAGCAGTCTGTTCTTGATTTGCTCCATGTGCGTCATTTTTGGTACCAAAGAGGTTTTGTGTAAGTAGACCGTCGTTTTTATACTGCAAATGTGGATCTGGAAACAGGGATTTTTTGTCGTTAAGTGAAGACGAAAAGTCCCGGGTCAGATCTGACCGCAAATGGGTCAGATTTGACCCGGATCCAGGGTCCCATGGGGCAAGACCATTTACTATGGGCGGCCATTAGGGCAAAAAAGACAACCGCAAAATTAAAGTAAAGCAAAAATAGAACAAAAATAGAATTCGAAAAAATAAACAATAAAGCTACAATTAACAATGAGAATGCAGCAAAATAAAATCAAGAACCCCAAAACAAAATTAAAACGCCAACAAAAAATACAAAAAACAACAAATAACACGTTTGTGTTAAATGTACAATAAAACACAAAACTAACAAAATACAGTGGAAATTAACAAATACCCGCGACAAATAAAAAATCCGCCACGGCAATAATACCCCCGCGACTAACAAAAACCCCGCGCTCATCATTGAAGCCACGCACGGAACATTATAAACCCCTCAACGAATGAAAGCCACGCAACGAATATAAGTCACACAACGAATGTAAGTCACGCAACGAATGAAAGCCATGCAACGAATACAAGTCTGCCAGGGCAGAGGGGAGGGGGGGGGGGGGGGCGAGTTTGACCCGATTACTGTCTCATGACATGGTATGGAGGATAAACCTCATTTAAATACACAGATGCCATCATACATCCATGACACCCCAGACTTCCTGCGCAAGCTGGAATGAATCAAGAACAAGATTCCTAGCACAGCCATCATTGGGACTTTTGACGTCTCATCCCTGTATACCAACATCCCCCACGAGGAAGGTATTCGTGCTTGTTCCTCGGCCCTGGCCAAGGCAGGACACACAACCCCACCCATCAGTGATATTGGCACCCTCATGAGACTTGTACTAACCAAGAACAATTTTTCCTTCATAGGTAAACACTATCTACAGGTACACGGTACAGCCATGGGCACTCGCATGGCCCCCTCCTTTGCATATGCCTCTTCATGGGCGACCTCGAAGAGCGCATGCTTGCCTCAGCACCATGTCGCCCCTGGGTATGGTGGAGATATATTGACGATGTATTTTTCATCTGGACCAGTGATCAGGACAGTCTGGAGACTTTCATTAATCACATTAATTCCTTCCACAGGACCATCAAGTTTACATCAGAGTATTCAGTGCATCAGACCAACTTCCTGGATGTCACCATCCGCAAGGAAGACAACTCGGTAACCACTGATCTGTATTCTAAACCCACAGACACCCACCAGTACCTCCACTCCTCCAGCTGTCACCCCAGGCATTGCAAGACAGGCATAGCATTCAGCCAGGCACTCAGACTCAGAAGGATTTGTTCTAATAATTCTGACTTTTCCCATCATGTACAGGTACTGAAGAATAACTTGGTTGCCAGGGGCCACAGCTCCCGCCAAGTTCAACGTGCTATCGCCAGAGCCAAATCTATCACCAGAGATTTGGCTCTCAAGGAAAAGACGCCTAGCACTAATGCCGACCCCAAGATTCCCTTGGTCACCACCTTTCATCCCAGTCTCCCTCCCCTTCGTAAAATAACTAATGACAACCATCATATCCTTCATACTTCAGATCGCCTTGCCCGTGCCGCCCCTGACAACCCAGTATTGGCTTATAGGCGCCCCCGCAATCTACGAGACCTGATTGTTCGAGCCGAGGTCCCCACCTTGGCTGCATCCCCTCCCATACAGCATGGCACTTTTAAGTGCGATTCCAGGTGTGTTGTTTGCCAGACTCACATGCAGGAGTCTGACTCCTTTTCTGGCCATTCATCTGGAACTACTCACAGAACCAATGGCAACATCACTTGCAACACCTCTAATGTTATATATCTCCTTTCTTGCAGGGTTTGTGGTATCCAGTATGTCGGGGAGACCAAGAACACGCTCAAAAAGCGTTTCTATGGCCATCGGTCGACTGTGAACACCAAGCAAATGGACACCCCTGTTGGTCATCACTTCAACTTGCCTAACCATTCCATTTCTGATATGATTCTACAGGGCATAGAATCACTTTGCCACCGCAAGGACTCAGTTCGCCTCAGCCGAGAGAAAGTTTGGATGAAACGTCTTCGGACTATTCAACCACATGGTCTCAACATCCAGGAAGGGAATGATTAACGTTAAAATGTTCCCCCATTGTCATTTGTTTACAGATTATCCTCCTGGCAAAACCCTCTTGGGGTCTCTTGGCCAAATGGGGTTGTCTTTCCATTTCCTGTTTATCCTTGCCACTTCTCTTTGTTCCTTTTCTTGCCCCATTACCACCTTCAATTCAACCCCCCCCCCCCCCTAACCACACTCCTTTGTCCATTTCCCCAGCTTCAACCTTCGTCTTAATCCCTCCCCTCCTTCATCCTTACCCTAATCACACTTCTTTGTTCCTGTCTTCCTGGCTGTCCTTTCCTCTCCCTTTGATGTTTACCCACTGCCATGCTCCTTTGCATCCCTCTTTTGTGTTTCTCCACCCACCCCCTCATGCATGTGTGTTCCCTACATGTTTGTTTCTTGTACTCTGTCATTCACCTTTGAGAAAGAACTTGCTTAAGTTCGAAACGTCAGGCCAGCTAATTTTTTGATTTAAATACATATACAAACTTTTCACTTGCCTAAAAGTTGCACGTGTTGCAGCTATTAAACGTAGTGTTAGCACTGGGTACTGCCACTATTTTTTTGGCAGAAATCTTTGATTTACCAAATCTTCCTCACGCACGGTGTAGCTCTAGACCTCCTTCCTCCATTCCCGCCTAATGTCAGTCGAACATGGCCGCGGGCCGGGATGTCGATGATAGGGAGGCTAACGCGACATATGGAGTGATAGACCGTAGGGTACCAGTCCGTGCAGACTGGTTCCCTGCTTTTCGTAATTTGTTAGGCTTTATATTCGTTGCGGGACTTCTGGTAATTTGTTGGCACTCGTATCGCGCGCCGGACTTGTATTCGTTGCATGGCTTTCATTTGTTGCGTGACTTACATTCGTTGTGTGACTTATATTCGTTGCGTGGCTTTCATTCGTTGAGGGGTTTATAATGTTCCGTGCGTGGCTTCAATGATGAGCGCGGGGTTTCCGTTAGTCGCGGGGGTATTATTGCCGTGGCGGATTTTTTATTTGTCGCGGGTATTTGTTAATTTCCACTGCATTTTGTTAGTTTTGTGTTTTATTGTACATTTAACACAAACGTTTTATTTTTTGTTTTTTGTATTTTTTGGGAGCGTTTTAATTTTGTTTTGGGGTTCTTGGTTTTATTTTGCTGCATTCTCATTGTTAATTGTAGCTTTATTGTTTATTTTTTCGAATTCTATTTTTGTTTAATTTTTGCTTTACTTTAATTTTGCGGTTGTCTTTTTTGCCCTAATGGCCGCCCATAATTTCCGGGGGTTGCCTGATCCGGAAATGTATGATGTTCGAATGACCTAAGAAAGTGATCTTCCAGTTCAAAATATTGAAACGCTCAGGCGAATCACCTATGACTCTCCATCCCCTGATAAAAATGGAATCACCCATCTACACATGTTGGCCTTTATGTTTCGGACTAAACCATTGTGATTACAGGTTACAATTTCCTCGAGATGAGTGTGCTCTAACCTCTAAATGCATGCATTATTGCATAAATCAACAAAACGAACAATAAAATTATTGGTTTGTCCTGATTTATAACTAATAATTATTATAACTATCAACCCGTGCGTGATAAAAAAGGCAAACCATTTCTCAGGGCAACACCCCAGTCCAGCGCTAAACGCACGAATCGACAAAAACGTTAGCATTATACCCCGAAAAATAACATCTTTCTATCATTGTAATTCATTAAGAAATACAAATAGAATGTGAGTAATTTTGCACCTAATTTGTTGTTTGTTTTCTCCTTCGCAGCCCAGAAGCGGCAAACCAAATATGAGGAGAGTTTTGGCCAAGCCCTCAAGAAAGTCGTGACGTTCAAGCCCTGGCTGACCCACGTTGCGTTTCTTATTCCCTTCGTTCTAGCAATCAATGTACGTGGATATGATTGCTTGTTTCGGTGATTTTCAGATCCCAGCCTCCTTTTCTTTTTGTAACAGAACTAGGGGCAATCAAACGATTCTGGATTTTATTTCGTGCGGGTGCGAAGTGAGTGGGACATACTTCAACCTGAAAAAGTGTGTGATTCAGTGCACTAAAACTGACTAAAATCCGACACTGTACCAGAATCGGGTGATTCTTGAATGAATGTGTATCTTCTCACGTGCTTGTAACATCAGATGTTAATTATCCATTAAACAAGGAATCGGACACGTCTGTAGAATATTCTCATCAAGAAATCATTTAAATGTACTATATTCAGAAAATACATTCCAGGTTTATTAACATTTGTTTACAAAAATAAAATGTTATCAAGATAAACGTCTTACAATTTAGCAGGCCAAGTTAGGAACAAATACACATTTAAGGACAGAATCACACAGACGGCTTCGATTTACTTTGGGAAAAGTTAAACTTAAAACAGCTTCTATGAGAATTTATCATACCTTGCACTAATAATGTTTCTTGTTTCTTTATTTTCTATACATAATTATGATTTTTGTTTCTGAATCTAATCGAGAAGGCGATGCAAGGGAATTTTGTTTTGTATTCTCTCCACACACTGGGAATGAGGCACTACCAGCCGACAATCTTTGTCATCTTGGTAAGTCAAAACCCTTCGTATTATCAAAAGTAGTGTCACATGTCTTAGCCTTTCTAGATCTCTCCTGTATAGAGTACCGAAGTGATGACGTCAATGCAATGTTTGGAGCCAGAATACTTTTGTTATTTTGTGTCAATGTGTTTGCATGACTGGCTGTTAACAAAGGAACAGTCGAAATCTCCATTTGTTTGGAGCCAGTTGTCGCGCCAACTGACGTCAGACTTCGGTACTCTATTGACAATTGCTGAAGTTTGGAATCAACATTAAATGGAAAACATACCTGCATCTAAAATAGACTGAATTTGGTTATTATAGATTATTTAAATATGACCCCAACAGCAGTATGCAGGACCTTTGGGTTCTACAAATAAAAATAGCCATCCTTAATATTTCGTGACATGAAATTCAGTGCTTCTGACGCCTAAAAACAACCTTGAGATCGCAGAGCGTGAAGACATTGACACAAGAGCCTAAAAAAATATGGACACTCTTTGGGAAGTGTCTGTCGCATTCATTTCTATCCTCATCTGTGTTTGCATTATTCTTTATTCTTCAGAGCAAGTTGTTTTTCCGTCTGATTTGCAAACATCCAAAAACAAAACTACTGAATTATTACAAAATACTGTACTTGACTGTAAGTAAATAGTCTCAAACATCTTGTGAAATCATGGCACCTGATGTGCTGTCGTTTTCATGAAAAGTGGAAATTTATATCGTTTTCCAACGATTGTCGGCCGACAATCGTTGGAAATGGTCTAGTTCCCCGACTTGATATTTCTCTGACTGTATAAATTGGTCAGGGAACCAGACTACTAGAACATTTTTTCTCTCTGTTTTCACAGCATTTATGCACACAAAACTTTAATGTGGCAGGCTTGTGTATGTGTTTGTCTTTGTTTACTCCAGATCTCTGCCTTTATCTTTATGCCGTTGTGGCGCAAGTGTGTACTAAAAATTGGCAAGAAACTCACCTTATTTGTCGGCTTACTGGTAAGCATTTTTGTTCATAAACTAATTATCTCTAAAGGCAATCCTGGATTTATCAGGACACTGCTTTCATCCCTTCATTATTCAATCAAGTAGATGCTGCTTGATAACTTTGGAATATTTGCATAGTGAGGTGACAATGTTTGCGCCAATCAGCTTCTTTTCAGAACCAAAAATCACACAAAAGAGATACTGAATTTCCACATGGTGTTACCGTAGAACTGTATTTCTGATGTTGTCTTGTTTGTAGAGGATGTTCTCTGTGATGTGATGTGGGTTTCTTGTGCATATCATGGGCAACCCCGCAGTCGTCTTTGATGAAACAATTCTAACATTTCCATTTGCGATCTTCTCTTTCAATTTTATTATGCAGCCGTCGGTGCCACTTCTTATCTGCTGGGGCATTGTTCCATACGGCAACGTGTGGATTCAGTACATCCTGGCCATACTGATGGGCAATGTCATTGCCATTGTCCAACTCGTGCCATGGTAAGACCTACAATTTTTTGTTGATCGTTACCACCCGAGGTTACATCCCTATAATGCGCTGTGGTGCGCCATCTTTGAGGTGTTTCCGTGCCACACTCACATATCGTACGCGGCATGCACAAAGATTTCAGCATAGCCTGCGCATTTATTAGAAGCCGTGTATTGCAGAGTCAAGAGGTGGAATTTATTTAGCAGGAAGTAATGCGTATCCATATCGCTTCACATCACAGATGATGGGCAGAAGAGCTTGATGGAAATATTTGACATCATTGCAAACAGTGCCTGGTAGAGTACAGGGGCGGATCTAGGTTTTAACTAAGGGGGGGGGGGGGGGGGGGGGGGGGGGGTACCTGAGGTGATTGGCCTACACACCCCAGCGTGCCGAATGCACGCCTTGCTAGGGGGGTCCGGGGCATTAAACCCGTAAAGCATGCCCCCCGGAAAAATTTGAAATCTAGATGTTTTCTCCTGCATTTTGGGGCATCTTTTCAGAGAATTTGGGGTTGGAATGAAGCAATTTGAGGCAACATTTTTATATGATTATAAGTCAGAATTGGCTTGTTGACAAAACCATCAGTTTATTACATGAACATGTTGCCAAAAGTATACAGCCTGTCAGGGCTCACTTTGATGACAAATACATCAGTGACTGATTAACCCCCCCCCCCCCCCCCCCCCTAGATTCGCCACTGGAGTACTGAAGTGTGACGTTGGTTGACAGAGCAACTACTTTTAAACAAATTCTAACATGGCTGCTATGGAAATACTTGCCTTTTGTTAACCATCTTCAGTTCGAAACGGTTCCTTGTTATATTTTCCAGCGTTACCAAGAGGATTATTTTAAGCTGGGTCTCACCACCGCCATGTGACTGATCACTTCAGTACTCTGTAGCCGTATTAATCGACAAGGGTAGAGCCATATTTATAGAGAGAGTTGTGACATGAGGGGTCCTAAACGTTGGACCAAACATGGCGGACTGTGTATCAGTGCACATTGACAATTTGTTAACAATAGCCACACTATTTAATGAGCGATCATGTTTGGTCCAAAGTCAGACGTTGTCGCAACTCTCTCTAAATATATTGCTCTGGAAAAGAGGGACCAGTGTTGGGTTATCGCGCCAGAAAACATTCTGCAATGTTTTAATCTGTGACACAAAACTTGTCGAAAAACACGTGGATTAAAAATATTCTCGTTGATAAACTTATTTTCAACAATATGTTTGGTTGCTTTTAACAAAGGGTGTAAATTGAAGATGGTATATTGTTTCTGTTTCAGGAGCATGGTGCCCGATGTCATCGACGACTTTTTACTGAAAAAGAAGAGAGGGTACGAGACCATCTTCTATACGTTCTACGTCATGATCGTCAAGCTCATATCGGGCCTCTGCATTGGTATTACAACAATCGTGCTTGGGTACGTATCACTGATTATAACGTGATGGTTCGCGGCTGATGTAAGGCCCAGGGTCCCCGTCGATTATGATGAATGCCTAGCGCTGATGAAATTGAACTATTAACATCTTGAAAACTTGGAGAAACCTTTGCTTTTCTTCGAGAAACACGTCCTTACCAAATCCCATGTCCACGCCGTGCGTAGAGTGTGGACACTATAAACGTAAAGTGATCACATTGTCACTATACCGTAGGGTGTTGACACTTTCGTTTTACCCAAGGTTTGATCCTATTGAAGTTGTAAATTATGTAACAAATGTTTGCCAAAGTATTTTCAACAATACAGATATTAACAGCTGGTCTGGATTGGAGTTTAATTATATGAAAATATAAACTGTTAGTCTAGTTTGTCTGGCATATTTATCTCTTGTGACATAGCAAGACGCACCAAATGCTTGGTCGCCTTTGAAACCGATTTTGACATACGTGGAAAATTTGAAAATAATATGAATATTGTCGTCTTTTCTAAATTATTATAGGTTTCTTTGACTTGCTTTGCCGACGGTTTATATCAAGGGTGATAGATGTTTTGATGTTTGATTGATATGACTGATTTGACTGATTGTATTTTGCCGCTTACAGAGTCGTTGAGTTTAGGCCTGGGGTGTGTGACGTCACCGAAGAGGTCAGATTTGCCCTACGACTGTTAATCACGTGCATACCTGGTGGCTGCATCGTGATTGGTCTAGTGTTCCTTTACCTTTATCCAATCACAGAGGAGATTCGCAAAGAGAACCAAACGATACTGGAAATATGGAGGTAAATTTTCTTTCAATGTTACTTTTTTGGGGTGACATGATCAAATAGGATCTGCTGTTCTTGGCAGGAGGTCACACTGATGTGATATTAAATATGAATATGAATTTGACTGTCACGGGCAACTTGTATAAATATGCTCCGATGATGTTTGACAGTGCTGTCGTCGACTCCCTGCAAGTCCTTTCACAAGTCATTTCGAAAGTCCAGTCAGAAGTCCTTTCATAAAGTCGGTCAGAAGTAACTGGATGAACAATGACAAAGAAATGCTTTTGTCAAAGCTCATTTCAATAGCTTGTGATCAGAATTTGGATTGGAGGGCTTGTGGTGGACTTGCAGGGACTTGCAGGGAAGGAATGGAAGATATAGCAATCTCTATCTACGGTTGGTTCTGTTGTACTTTCTTTATAACGCATGACGGGAAATTCAGAGTGTGGAAACATGTTGAGGACAGAAAAGCCTCGGGGAGGGGGAGATCCCGGGAGATCATGTTGCTTACTCTGTGGTTTTCTCAGTTGTGGATTTACTCATTCGAAGGTTTGGGTCAGTCTGTAGTTTGGTTCAGTCTGTGGTTCAGTCTACAGGGGCGGATCTAGGTTTTACCCAAGGGGGGGGGGGGGGGGTTTACCTGAGGTGATTGGCCTACACACCCCAGCGTGCCGATTTTTCGACACCCGACACTGGTTATTATTTTTTTTCTCAGCCCAAGGGGGGGGGGGGGTTTTAAACCCCCAACCCCCCCCCCCCCCCCCGTAGATCCGCCACTGGTCTATAGTTTGGTCCAGTCTGTGGTGGTTTCGCTCAGTTTGACCGTTTCGCTCAGTCTATTTTTGCTTTTGCTTGGTGTATGGTTATGTTCAAACTGTGATGTTGCTCAGTCGATGGTTTTGTTCAGTCTGAGGTTTTTCTCTCATATGCTCAGTCTGTGTCTTGGTCCAGTATCTGGATTTGCCTAGTCTGTGAATAAGCAAACTATTTCTTTTTAATGGTTCACACCCTGTTACTAAATATGGTATATTTATCATACTAACTTTGACTTGCAAAATTAGCTACATTAAAACCGTTTGCTGAAAAGTACTGAGCCTTCCAGTCACCGCAACTGTGTTTTTGTCAGTAAAAAACATGCAAGGTCACGGGACGCCAGTTTATTTTAAACCTTTTCCCTGAATGCACATTATTTGGTCATTTATATGTGTATATAAATAAATATTAGAGTTTCGATTTCCAATTACAGGGACGCTGGTGATGATAAGAGGAGACAGACGATGAAGCGCTCCACTGAACAGCGATTCAGATCACGGTCGCTCAGAACGCCAACTATGAGCTTCAGTTATTGATACCTGTGTCTATCCAAACGTGTAGATGATGAAATTTGCAATTATGTGGAACATAACTATGACCAAACTACAGACAATTAAGATATCAAAGAAAGCCCTATGCTCTTCGACATTGTCATTGCCTTCGGGTCGTGTTCGTTAGCCTCCAACTTTAAATGAGTTCGAGCTTTATATTGGGGGGGGGGGGGGTAATTTGGTCTCGTAAAACTTGCAAGAACATAAAGTGCAACTTCAATTTCTGCCTCATCAAACCGCAAATAGTATATATTTTGCTAATTATATTAATTAGTCTGATCCTTGATATTTGATCTTTGTCAAAAGAGGCTTTTTAGTTAACTATGCGAAGTAAAACTTGATTTGAATGATGTAGACAAAAATAATTCACAAGAAGGAGGAATTTACAACAAAAAGCCGTGAAAAATAGTGCCGTTTTAAAATATTGAAAGCATGCAACAAAACAAATTGCCTGGTTTAATTGTTGAATAAACATGCTAACTGTAATTCCTTTTTTTAATTCTTTTTTACGTATGCAATTCGCAAGCCACTTCTTTGAAACATTCCAGTCCTTGGCTTTGAGCCTATTGGATTGTCATTTGTATTACATTGTATATATATTTGTTTCGTATTCTTAAATGTTGAAAATCGTTAAGGGGATATTAAACCAAATTAGTCGCTAAATGGTAGGTTGGAAATGATACTTTAACATAATGACACCTTTAGCATCTAAACAAATTAATTAACAACATTAGTGGCGTATCCAGTATGGATCGGGAGCATAATCGAAAAGCAAAGTCGGAAGCGGTGAACCCCAAATATTTTTTCAACAAGGAAACATTTTCTAATTAAAGAGTTTTTTGGAGATTGTACTCCCCAGCCCTCCACTGGATACGCCACTAAACAACTAAAGCCACGTCTGAATATTGTGTCTTGAGCAAGGTCTACGTCTTTGCAGGTTGCAAATACGTGGGCACACGCTGACAATAGACGTAGCCGTATATTAGCCTTTTAGAGGTATGGCGGACACAATAGGAGGGCGCTATTTGATTTGGGTATACCTTTTGTGCCATACAAAAGGTATACCCAAATCAAATAGCGCCCTCCTATTGTGTCCGCCATACCTCTAAAAGGCTAATAGCTAGCTCTGGAGGCCCGTTTGAAACACCACCTAAGTCTTATCAAATAGTGAGGTTGTTCAATTTTGTCGTTTAATCATAAAAAAAACTCCTGCAATCGTTTCTTTCTCAAACGTTTTCCATATACCAATTATATATACATTTATATTTAAAACATTTCGGCAAATAATCCTTAGTCCAGTACAAATAATTGCAAAAACATTCCTATTTGTTTAGAATTATAACAGAATTATACAAAAAAGTAAATACATCACAATCAGTGTGTAAAGAACATAATTTCTGAGTGTAAACTTTGCAAAGATATATTAAACCTTACAAAATGGTGCGTGTGTAGTAATGCTAAAACGAAGCAAATACCAAGTCTCGGTCGGTGTTGCAATAGAATTAAAGTATTACGGCTTGGACTAAGATGTAACTTCAGTTGGCATGACAACGGTTTCGAAACAAACTACTTTAAAAGGATGCTGAGTGCCGGGAATTTTGAAAATGTTTTTCTGTTGTTAGCATGTCTTGCTTTTATAGCACTGTTCTAATACTGATAACCACTTATGCTAATACAGTTGTATATTGCTGTGAAGATCAATTAATTAATCTCTTCACATTGCACGGTGAAGTCACCGGCCACGTGGGTACTCCACACAGCCATTTCCATTTTTTTAATAGAAGTCGCCCAGTATAGGCCTAAAAGGCGCCCCAGGTATAAAGGGCTACAACAGGGATGGTTGGGTTGGCCATATTTTAGGTTGCCAACCCCAAAATATTTCCAATTTATAGACATAATACTAGACCCAGGCGGGGTAACTTCCACCTCTCCCCGACTAGGTTTCACTGTGTGCTCATAAATGGTTATATAAAATAAGTAGAGTATTTAGGACGCCTATTGTCGAAATCAAATTGTCCTAATGTCCATGTTCATTTGTAATAGAAAATCACATCCAAGAGATTCACAATGTAACTGTAAATACCACTGTGAAATATGAAAACTCGCTTTAATTTTAATGCCGTGCAAATATCAAACTTTATTTCCACATGTTTCTGATGTAAATTGAGAATTAAAAAGGTACACATACACGGGAGGAGTCAAAGGTTCTCGATTGCAAAGGTGCAAAAAAGCACAAAAATACAGTTTGACAGATGCGAGTCCAGACGTGAGTTTTTAGTGGCAGGAGTGGGATTTCGTGTTTCTGTCTACAATCGCTTGTAGGTCCCGATGACGGTGTTGCAGGTCGGGCATGAGTGGACGACATCCTGGCAAACGTCAAGGCAAAAAGGAATCAGACAACATCCCAGGAATCCACTGCAGGGAAGCAAGACCACAACATCATCCGTAAATGAAGGACAAATACTTGTTATACCTCACACTCAGTTTGTAAGGTTAATGAAAGCGAAACACAAGCATGGTTTGGGCTAATGTTGTTACCTATATTATCTCATGTTAGATAACTATTATACAATTTTCATCTTATCCTTAGAATGGTTTGGGGGATGCAGTTATACTTTGAATTTCTTGCATCCCTCAGTGACATAAAAGGCAATTTTGAAAAACAGAAAAATGTTAACAACGACCAATATTTACAGGATAAACTGATAACTTCCGGGTTGCGGGTCTGACCGTCCTCTATAAAAGCAAAACCTCATCCTTGTTATATGTCACCTTACTTATGTGTAATGTTTGCGGTTTGGGTGTTTAATATTTGAGCATATCAATTAACAATTCCTCAGTTTCATTCATAAACGGTTTAAATCACTCGGTCATATTTTTTACCAGGTGCAGTAACAGAAAATGTATTATTAGACCAGGTGAGAGAGTGAATTATTCTTTTAAAGGTTCGATTAATTCTTTTTGGCTCTCTTCATGCAAATCTTCTCAAAGGTTTAAAAAAGTTTGTTAAATAAGTCTGGATCTTTTTCATTCACGTCAGTCTGCATTGTAATCTGTTAGGAGCCTGTCAGCAACACCAAATTGAAATCGAACTCGAAGAGGCAAAATGGGTCAAAATAATCAGTAAAACTCGACGTTTCGGTCACTTTTCTCTGGTCGTCTTTCAGTGTAATTTTCAGTGTCTTCTATTTCCACGTTTGCACTTAAATAAACGATTCAGATGTGTTTATTTTCTTATGTTTTTGGTTTTAAAATCAACTCAGTATTTTTTTGTAAATTTGAATGTTTTCAGCCTGTTGGATGTTTTTAATTCAAATAGAAATAACCATAATTATTATTATTTTTTTTTTTTAAATCTGCCTACCCGAAGATGGCAATGACGAGGCAGATGATCCATGTGAGAGAACCGGGTGTGTTGGTGATCCTCGTGGTGATACACGAGTGACAGGCCGGACAGTTGATCTGGGTTGGAAACTCACCAAAAACTGTTAGAAAAATAGTTAAAGGAACAACGCAATTAATATCAAATTAAACTTGTGAGATTACCGGTATACACTGCAATAGACAAAATATCCGTAGAAGAGAATGTGTGTACAGATATTCATTGTGTGTACACAAAAACGTGCGGCTATATTGTTTACCAATTGACAATGTGCACTGATGCATAATCCGCCATGTTTGGTCCAACGTTTGGGACCCCTCATGTCACAACTCTATCTATGGCTCTGAATAGAAAGACCTCCATGTCAAAAGAAAAAGTAGAATAATTTCTCCCAAATAACTCAACAGTATTTTTTAGGAAATACCGGATAGAAAGGAGATCCAAAATGGGATTTCATATGGAAATCTGCTAAACGTGTAACCTTCTCCAAGGAATTGTAGAAAATTTTTGATATTGTTTACACAAGTTTATGGAGCGTCAGTACTGTTGCGTCTCAAATTGTCTCAAAAATTGACGCAAACATTTTGTAATTTCTTCCTAAAATAGCTTTAGAGAACCTTGCAATTTACAAGAAACGCTGAACAAATGTATGCATTAAAATGTGACTCAAATATTGCGTGGTCCGTAAGAAGAGTGGTAACTCGAAGGATATTGCATAATACCGACGTAATAATAATAATAAAAAGAAAATACCCAGGCCTACCGCATGAACCCGTAATGATTGTCGTTGTCGGTTGTTGGACGTAGTTCACAGAGACGGCGGGAGGGGCTCCGATCATTGGCGTTTTCTCTCCTGGGGGCGGGGCAATGGTCTCTACGTATGGGGGAGGAGGCTGCTCCATTTCTTATATTAGCTTCAGTACGTTTACTGCCCCGTTTATCTAAAACATGGACAAGGACAATAATGTATGCAGACAACCATCATAATGATGATGATGTCCTTTGCCTGAAAAGTACATGCACAAATTAGTTTTAAGTAACATCCGACTTTTTTCAAGTAGGCCTAAAAGATAAATCATAATTTAAAAGTTCCTGCGCTCATTTTGTTTATTTGTTCAGGAAATAGGCAGGCTTCTATTTATTGGATTAAGTCCCTTACATTAGAAATATACAGCGAGACAACCTATGCGTACCTGTTGTATATTTTCCTCGCAGTCGTTGGCAAACAGTCCCGGGAGTTGGCAAGGCACAACTAGCCTCTTGAACTAATTTTAATGCAATAGGTGGACTACAATGAACCTTGCATGATATAGCCTGCTTTTCAACCTGCGACTGATTAATCTATATTGCTCGGAAGGTAATATGCTGCGTTTCCTTGTATGATCGACAGTTTGCGCAAAAGAAAAAGGCACACAAAACCGCTTAGGCAGGCTATCCGTTAAAAAAAACATGCGCCTCTGTAAACTTACCAGTAGCTGTTTACGGTAGAGCAAGAGCAAAATAACACCGACTAACCTGCACATCAACTAGAGACAACGGAAAATAGACTGTTTTTCTTAACTCACAGATTATTCAGAAACGAAAGCTAAACTTTGTTGAACTTGTTGATTCCTAAATGCCTAATTTAGCCCGATTTGCGTCAATGGTCACGTGGACGTTATCGAAAGGGTTTAAAGTCCAACTGATAATTATACCCGACGGAGCTAGCTAGATAGGCGCGGATTCTACACGACGCAGACAACAAGCGAAGCACAAAAACTGTTTGCTAAGTAAAGAGTATAAATAGACCGTTTAACCTTTGGCGGGACCAGGAATCTCGCAGGAGGTCACATGCTCCACAATGATAACGCCATACAAATAATCGTAAACATACAAAGCAAGGAACATTGGTTACAATGATTGCTATTTTTTGTAAAAATACAAGTGTTATTTTGCTGGAATGAAAAACCGAAAAGATAACAGAATTAGAATAATTACTGACGATGGGTCATTTGGAAGACATTGCCATAGATGCGTGCACAAAATGTTTCCAACTTTCATGAAGCCTAACCCCACTTTCCCTTATCCTACCCCCACGAATTTGGGTATATTTATGTTTTGGACCAATATCTATCGATATAACCTATTTGCGACAGTACAATTTTGCCTCTAAATATGAGCTGTGGAGGGAGGCAAACACTGAAATGTCTCCCTAATTCCACTTGTCTCCCTAAGGTATAAAAAATGACGACAAAGTGTCTCCTTAAGGGTACTTTTAATTCAGCTCCCAATTTTTCTTCTTTACATGTTAATGATACTTGATGGGAAATTACACAGGTCATGTGTTACAGGGACACCAAACAAAATGTCACACTTTTGGACCCCAAATTTATGGAATGACCCATAGACGTGCGTACAGAATTTTACTAACCCTGTATCAAATCCACCACCAAACTTACCAGATAGGGGTGTAAAGCAAAGCAATTCTGAATCTAAAGCGACCCAAACGACTGAAGTAAGAGTTTTTACTCGATAATAAATTTATTATATGCATTATTTATTTATTACATTTCTTTACCCAGGGTATGCCGAAACAGTTTAAAACTGGTTTCCATAGGGCCCTGCATACAATACAAATGACTACACACATGTACAAGTACAATACATTACAATAAAATCATATGGGATTAATGCATAATTGTTAAGCAACTGTTATAAATATTGTACAACTATTACAACTACATATACAGTGTGAAACAACATCGCTAACAGGCTTTACTATATGAGGTGTGTTAAGTGAACACAAAGAATTTGGAAATATTTTGTGACATGAAGAAAATATATGGCTATATATTCGCTGATTACGGGAGGGGCGAAAAACCCGCGAAAAACAGTTTGGGAGAAAACACGGGAAAATTCCCATGAGCTCCTTATTGTTATCATGCAACTAAGTTTGTTAACTCCGTAAATCAGCACAGATTTAGATTTGTATAATCAGTGAAGACAGCGAAAAAACTACCACGATACAAAATACACAAAATGATACCACGAGCTGGTCTAATAATGCTGTTAGAGGGCGCACTGCATGAAACCAATTTACGTGACAGTGCATAGCGTAACTTGTCCGTAAATAAATAAATAAATCCCCGCGTTAGCGCAATCAACTAATCACGCGTCATTTCCGCGGTGACGTCGCTACATTTGCGTGGTATTCTGGAACCAGTATAATTATCGCCAAAGTACTAATAACAATCAAGAGTGTTACACGTGGGAGACATTCGTATCCCCCATGGACGTGCGTACAGAATTTTACAAAAAAGAAACCTGTATCAAAATAATCTACTGCCAAACTTACTAGATAGGGGTGTAAAGCAAAACAATTCTGCATCCAAAGCGACCCCAGACGACTTTCTATAGATAGAAGTAGGAGTTTTGACTTTGGGGATAAACGAACATTTCTCCCTGATTATAATGTCCACTGTACCCCAAAGAGTATTATTTCGCTCTAAACTGTAGTAATGTATAGATGAGTGTCAGTGGCGTATCTATCTGGGATGCAGAATAGGGACAACTTTTTCCCGGTCACAAATGTTGGCATTGTATGCTAAAATAGAAAGCAACACCGCTGCACAACTGATACTTTTAATTTTATTTCCAGGCTGACAACAAATTAGGTTAATTTTTCAAAATGTTCAAACATTTCTATTTTTTGCTTATTACATTTCTTTACCCAGGGTATGCCCAAAGAGTATTGCCCTAACACAAAACCTAGATATGGGGCGGATCCAGAATATAATAATAATTCGTACATTTGCTCAAGTTTCGCCTGCGAACAAAATTTTACAAGCGGGGGGGGTCACACACTTTCTGAACGTTGTTGGCGCCATTTAACTTAACACGCAAAATAGTACTTTTACGGGGTTTTGCTTTTCTTTTCTGGTTTGCTACGGTACCTAGGCGTAGGCCCGTACAAGCAAAAAAGAAAATTGGCAACGTGCGGGGGGGGGGGGGGGGGGTGGGGGTTCGACCCCCCCCCCCCGGTCTGGATCCGCCCCTGTTGATACGCCAGTGACGGTAGTGTAATTCCTTGGCACTAATCACACAATGATTACTCTGTATAGCTTCTTCTTGTTACTTGCAATTGCCTTTTTGGCCTTGTTTGCGGGCATGTTTCCTCTCGTCTTTCCAGCAGGCTGACCGTGTGCAGGGAGTAACTACATCCGCCGTCTGTAGGTTCCCAATACAGCCCGACAGTTGGGACAGCTGTGGACAGTGTCCTTACATCCATCAATGCAAAATGGCAGACAACAGCAGAGGAACAGTCTGAACGGAGGAAAATCAATATTTTTGGGAACGATAGTTATCCAAGGTTTCTTCTGACAGCCCGCACGCAGGATTTGTTTTCCTTTTTAGGGGGGGGGGGGGGGTGGGGGGGGGGGGTGCGTACCCAAATTTTACGGACCAAATTCATACATTTTTGTGAAGAAAATGAAATTTGTCGATTATGTAATAATCTTGAAACATTTTATTTCGTACAAAGCAACCTCGCTCGATCCGGTTCACTTACCCGAAAATGAACATCAAAATAGCAATGAGCCAAGTGAGGGTACCAGCGACAAACTGCACACTGGTAGTCACGTGCTGTCGGCATTGTGGACAGTCAAGCTGAATAGGGTATGCGCTAAACACTATAGAGCAAGAAAAAAAGTTGACCTAAATTGGCGATACATAAAGAGTTCACGACTAATTATATCGCACTGCTATTTGTCCCTCATTGGTAAGATTCAGCGGCGTATTTCAATTATGATTGGTCAGGACCTGACGGTAACCCCTTCATGTCCGACACTCTGTTACTTCATTTTGTATCGATACTATTATGGAAGGTGTACCCGTAACCTTTCATCATGAGTTCCTCCGTCCAAACTTGCAGGCACTCTTCTCGCCTGGCTGTCTCATCACATCCTTTCACTGTTGTTGTTCCAAAGGCTAGTACTGTGAGAAACTCTTCAAGTTGTTTCCCTCGTACTGTTTGGAACTCCTTACATGTAACCTGCTTCCCTTCCACATATAATCTTTCACAATTTGAACGAAATGTGAATAGAGACCTTCTATCCCTGTCTTTTCTTGTCTTTTGTAGCCCACACCTTGAGTAGCCTTTAGGCCTTGTGTTGGGCAATATTCATAAACAAAAATGCAGTACGTAGCACAGTTTAATGTAAATAGATGACAAGCCAATGTGTGTTTGTTTGTTTGTTGGTTTGTTGGGGTGTTTGTTTGTTTGTTTTTTCATTACATAGCAGATGCTTTTGATTCATATGGACTCTCAATGGGTGGTAAGGCCCTCTTCGTTCTTCTATATCATTTTCAAATTAAACGTGGTCATGTGATTGTCTTCGTTTTGTCAGTAGGCCTACCGAGCATGACTTAGTGCCATCGCAGCAGACTTCGAAAACAATAATGATCAACATTTTATATGTAGGGTTGCGTCAAAGTTTCGCCAGGTTAATAAGGGAGTTTCATCGATGGGTGATTTATACTTACTGGGAGCAACAATGATCGTCGCCTGTCCCGCCTGATACCTCACCGTCGTCCCAGGGACTGGACTGGGCACGGGAGCCGGCCCGGGCATCATGTACGTCTGACCCGGGCCAGATAGCGGGGGGCCGCCCGGCACCTTCTCCCCCTGTGAATACATATCGGAGTACATGGGAGGGTATGTCATGGGTGGGTAGGCAGGATCGGGCGGCCGGGCAATCGGGTGAGTAGGCTGGCCGGTCGCGCTCCAGTACGGCGATGGTTGTGGGTTGGCATTCAGGGGCTCGCTTGGGTTCATGTGATATGTCTCGGCCATGGCTACTAAAATAATACTAATAATAATGATAATAATGATAATGATAATAATAATTAGAAGAATTATACATTTTGGAGACATTCCCATTCACTTTATGGGAAAGTCTCCCAAAATTTAATGTAAAAAATTGTATATATTTTTTAAAGCAATATTCATAAATGCCTCAGTGAGTTTCACTATCCCTATTGGTCGAGAGCCTGTCACGTGGGTGTGTTTAAACGGTTGTTTAAACACGGCTGAAAGTTGTTTAAACACGGCGCGTCATAACCAGCTGTTCTCAGCCGATACGCAACAAGGAGAGCGTAGTAGGTGCGCGCCCAAGATGTATGTACTGAATTTCATAATGTAAGACAACGCTAATCCACGCGTATAAAACGCTGCATCCCGTGCGTGTGCGTACGCGCACGCGACAGACAGGCGCGGAGCGCCTTTCACGCGCATGTGTTTTGTACTGAGCAAATGGGAGAAAAAGTGGGGTGAAAAAGCTTCGCATTTTGTCCTTTTTACGGGAGGTTTTTGCATTTTTCGTAAGAAGGCATTTAGAATGGGGATAAAAATGTGATGACCCGGTCTTTACCAGTCAATAATAACCTCGAAGGGTCGTGACCGCTGTTAATGGACCTCGCCTTCGGCTCGGTCCATTAACAGCGGTCACGCCCCTCCTCGGTTATTATTGACGTGGTAAAGACCGGGTCATCACACTTTTATCCCCTTATTGGGAGCATTTCCAACAATTCTAGGCATGAAAATAATAGAATGGGTACTTTTGACCTTGAGGAAGAAAACGTCGCCTGGTCGCAAAAACAGTTATTCTCACTCTAGTTTGTCTCCCCATTGACCCATCAACCGTAGAAACGTTTACAAAGTACCTTTTTCTAAGGTTACAAAGCGCTCGGAGAACAAACAGCCCAAAAAAACCAACAACAAACAAACAAACAAACAAGAACGATGAATGATATGAAAATAGTTCAGAGCACAAAGTCAAATTCGGCCAAGCAGGTACCCGGCCAGAGACCACACATCAACCCCATTATCAACCCCAACAATCGTCCACAGAATACACATTGGGTAAAAAACCAACACAACAGAACCCGTGTGGAATAGCCTTTGATTACAAGCACCCGCCTGGCTAATAATGACAGAGAGCTGCTTGTAGGCTCGATCATACTTGCATGGAGAATAGACGTCTTCAATACAGCTTTATGCCTCGGGGGGGGGGGGGGGGGGGGGGGGGGACGGGGGGCGGGGGGCATGGCTATTTTCAAGGGGGGAATTCGACTTTGTTAAATAGGTATACGCTATAGTAACGCTTATCTACACACTACAGATGGCGACACCCCCCCCCCCCCAATTTTTTTATGCCAATTTTCCAGAGGAGGGGGGGGGGGGGGGGCGACTTCCCCCCTGTGGGAACTCTTTCCCCCTCTCTTGCCCCCCCCCCCCCCCCCCACCCCCCTGGCTACGCCACTGCTGATCACACAGGTAGGCCTAGTTTCCTGCAATTATAAATTACATGAATTATAACTATTAGTCGTTGAACTAATGATGGCCGTTTTCCAAACCATAGCTTCGGCTCCGCTCCATCTCCGGCTCTAAACTGCATGAACGAAGCCAAAGACGGAGACGAAGCTGGGGTTTGAAAAACTGCTTAAATGTGAAACATTAAATGCAAAATAGTATACCGCCCTCAGGAGTTTAAAACATGAAAAGAAGAGGCCCTCTATTGTTAATAATTAACAATCTGCGGTTAATGGTATCGTCGTATCGTACTCGCCCTCCCATTTTCGGTAAGTGTTTTTGTGGTTAGATTTAAGACATTCGCCGGTAAAATTGCTTGTATTTCCTACTCCTGATATGTAGTCCCACCTCATGTGTATTTGTTTTAGTCTTTTGGCAATAAGGGGAGTAACCTTGACAATAAACCGTAGGCCTACTACTACTACTATTTTGCAGTGACTGTGGTTGTGCAGTACAGTGCAGTGTGAATGCGAGATTTCTCTACGTGATTTCGGAATGACGTCACCGATGACTAACATTCAGTTGTTTATTTTCTCATCAGTATCTCTTCTCTATCTGTATTTCCTGATTGATATTTGTGTTTATCTCCCGAATTATTTCAATATTTAAGAAATTACGTGTGTGAACCAATCCAACAAAAAAATTGGTCTACAACGTACGTATATGATAGTCCGAGTAATTGGACCCTATCACCTTTTTTAACATTTGAACATGATCTGGCGATAGTAGGGTCCAACTCCAAGGCAGATGTATGCCTTCGACTCTAAGAATTAATCTAATTTGTCTTTCGACCCAACAAAAGCATCCCATTTCACCCTCAAAACGACCACCAAAATACTAGATACGCCACCTCAGATACAAGTGGAGTTCCATGATTATGATGAAGGTATCACTTACCATCTGGATAAAAAGTGAAATTTACCATCCAATCCCGGAGAGCCCCCCAGGACATGTTATCTCATGTACCTTGCGTAGTAAGACTGTAGATTTAAATATCTTGACCCCCTTGACCTGGCCTGATGTCAGTCCCGCGTGTGCATGCATAATGCATCACTCCAACCTCGTTCCCATGGTGTCAAGCACTGCCCTCACTGACACCACAGTTGCTCTCTAAAGAGTAAGCCTTGGGAACGAGGTTGGCGTCACCCGGCTTATCGTATGCTGCCGGTGACCGTTTCCTGAACGGTACAAAAGTCGGTAGCGCGGTATACGGGCGTGTGCGGAATTGATCTCCATTATTATAAAGACGGTGTGCAGCGGCCTCCAATCAGACCGACGCGTCTGTTGCATCTTTTATAAAACAGTCACCTGCATACGGCTTGTCGCGCGGTGTGCGTGTCGTCATGTAAGTTCAAGGGGTCACGATTTGAACACCATGTACACAGACAGCGAAAAGACATGTCCTGCGGGGGCTCTCCGGAATTGAACGGTAAATTTCACTTTTTATCCGGATGGTAAGTGAACCTTAGTACCTTCATCATAATCATGGAACTCTACTTGTATCTGAGGTAGCGTATACTATCTAGTATTTTGGAGGTCGTTTTGAGGATGAAATGGGATGCTTTTGTTGGGTCGAAAGACAAATTAGATTAATTCTTAGTCGAAGGCATACATCTGCCTTGGACCCTACTATCGCCAGATCATGTCCAAATGTTAAAAAAGGTGATAAAGGGTTACTCGGACTACGTATATGAGGGTTTAGCTTACACAGATCTTCAAGTTCAAGTTACAATGTTGATTCAAAGCAGCTGGCAACATTTTCACCATGTCCATGGAGCTATAAAAATATAATTCCATGTTTTCACCGACATGAGGTCCATGGACCATATCGCAAATACCGCCTGGTCGAGAAGTCACAATGGTCACAAGGGATTGTGGGAAGGAAATGGGAGCGATTTTGGTGCACGTTTCTTTCCCACGTCCCTAGTAACCATTGTGACGTCTCATCCAGGCGGTATTTGCGATAAGGTCTATTGCTGGGATGTCATTCTGAGTGATGTCAAAACTGAGGTTGAGTTTATGCTCTTTAATATTTACATGAAAAATTACTCTAAAACTAGTCTAGTGATTGGTGCGTTAGAAGTAGAACTTCTAACGCCCACCCGAACAAAGATACTGACAATTTGGGAGACCGCCAACATAGGGCAAGATAGCTCAGTTGGTAGAGCGCCGGTACGGTAACCCGGAGGTCGCAGGTTCGAATCCCGCTCCTGCCAGTTTCTTTGTTCACTTTGAAGAAGTAGAACTGCACGCATCAAGTGTTTCAATTCAATGCTGGTAGAATTGGCATTACAAACAGGACACGGTACCCAAAAAAATACTTTTAAAAAAGACTTATGAACCAGAAAATTACCTTAAGCCGTGTCCGCACTGGACTTTTTTTGGGAAGGTTTTACTGAGACGATGGTAAAATGAAAAATGGTCAAATGTTAACACTGTCCGCACTTAGACTTTCGACACGGGAACATTTTACCGAGACCGTGGGAGAAGTAACCGAGCTGTCAATATAACGACTCATGAGGGCGCTTTGCGTGACCTTTCTACATTGACGCGATTGACCCAAATCCCCGGCCCAAATCACGCGTGCCTTTTAATTTTTCCAGCCGATGTGTACACGCAGGCCTACGTCTTTAGCACCAATCAAACTTCAGACTTTTTTATCAATAATAAAATCTACCATGATTGCGACCAAAAGAGGAACAACGCACTGGAATTTGGAAATTTGCCACGTGCACCGCACCGCGGTGAAACAATGTAAAGCGCATGCATGGTTTCCCTGTGAAGCATGACCTTGCGCTCTGGCCGGATGTACGCTTTCCTGAGCCGCTTTTACCGACTCGCACTGTCCGCACTGGACTTATCGTCTCGGGAAAAGTTACCTGGTCAGTTTTCCTGGGCAGCAGTTGGCCGGTAGAAGTAACCGCTGGACTCAGGTAAAGTAACTGAGAGGAAAACGTCCTAGGCTGTCCGCACTGGACTTAAAATGGGAAAAGTTCCCATCGTCTCGGTAAGTTTTACCAAAATAAGTCCAGTGCGGACAGGGCTTTAGACTGTTCTTTCAGTTTATATGTAGCTGCAATGTTTAACATCATCCAGGGGTTTAAAAACAAAAAACTAAACACAATAACAAATGAGTGATTTATGAGGAGCTTACCACCGGCAAGGCAGCAAGAGTGAGACAAGGTTAACGGTTCTACCCTGGTATTGAGCTACACAATACACGCCGTCATTGTGCCAAGTGTATTGAGTAAGCAATAGTCTAGTTCCAAAAATGACCCTATCTTGACGATTGCGGTATGTACTGCAGCTGCTGTATCACTGATTGAATGCAGTCCCTTTATTTCACTCTACAGACTTCACCATGCATCTTGTAGCCTGACCCATCTGGTATAGACTCAACCAGCATCAGAAACACAACCACATACAAGCCCTTTTATATCCAGTACTTTCTAGCTTCCACACAGACACTGTTACCAGCCCAAGGCACCGAGAAGATCGTTCATATTCCATTGAATTCTAGCGGACCAGCAAGATGTCGTTTGGGCATGGGGACTTCGGTGGGATGGAAGGGGGCGGTTTCAGTGACGGGGGCTACTCCACGTACTCATCAGGTTCTGGAGGTAATTCAAAGGTTGTTGCATGAGAACTTCCAAGTAGCTGTGGGAGAAATTGGAGATTTCAAAATTTGGTTATACTCATTTTATTCAAACCGAATAAATGGTTATCAGATTTCACCGGAAGTTCTCATCTAGCTCATAGTCATGCCAACGGAAAGTGAGGTGCCGCATGAAAAGCCCTCCCAATGACTGGATATAGTTTGCAGGATTCAGTGACCACTGGGCCTTTTAATACAAAAACACTCCAGAGCTGTAATGTTGAAAAAATGGATTGTGAGGCTATTCATATACCAAGAAGACCACTAGCGAGTTACAATCAGAGACCATGGAGCAAATTGGAGGATGTTCCAGTTGTTTTCTTTAACCTGTGTCACAAAAAATGGAAGGCTTAATTTTTTAAAGTTTGCTTTCAATTTTTCAGTTTCTTTAAAATGGAAACCGAATAGTGGAATTCAAACCAAATGTAAAAAAAACTCTGGATTTATATCCCACCACTACTTCCAAGTTGACGTTGCTATCCAAGGAAATTTGAGTTTAAAAGTTGGAGGAAAAAAACCAGATAACAATTAGTCCAGGAAAACCAACAAAAACAGGTTTGGACTGAAAAACAGCTTCACATTGTGGACCTGGATGGGAATGAAACAAAGGTTACCAGGCAAGGAAAGAACCACTCACCTTTACTGACAAACGACCATTTTCATAGAAAAATCCACACTCCATTTTCCCCACAGGGCGAAATAGCTCCACAGCAGACTACAACAGACTGATGCAGGGCATAGGTTCCAACATACAGAAAATTTCACAGAATGGTAAGTTGCAGGTTCGTTGGTGAGGGACCATGAATATTCTGACTATTTCTGATGAATATTAGGTCCAGTTGTCGCCAACGTCACGTGATGAAAACTGGCAGAATTCTGCCAGTTTCTGAAAATTTCCGAAGTTTTCCGAACTTGTTTTCGGTAACATTCGGCTGTTAACGTTGATGTTCGCAATAAAAAAATGTCTGTCAGGCCCGTTACAGATCCTGGAATTTGAATTCTCAATTATATATACAAACTGAAAAATCAATGCCACACTCTTGCAGTATTTTGCCGACTGGATTTTGCAAAAATGTTAAAATTTGACTGATGCCACTGACGTCACTCGGACTAACACTGCACGTCATGATCTATTTTAAACCATGGTAGCTACCTGACCTAAGATTTAGACGTCAGGGAATTTCAGGTCAGGGAACCAGACTATGAATGTAACCCATGATCGTTGGAGTTGAAGACAGATTTGTCAGCTGAGTGCTAACGTTTTTTTGTATGTGTATTGCCCAACACAAGGCCAAAAGGCCACTCTAGATGTAGGCTACGTTCTTAACACCTATCAACATTCTCCTGTCAACAGTGAAAGAAATTGAGCGAATAATCCCGAGGCTGGGAACAGCAGACGATAACAAAACTCTGAGAACGAAACTGTAAGTATGCCATCATTCATGTTTAGTTTAATCAATACACCCTTTATAGAGGTTGGTATACACTTTCATGTATTAGAAATAGAGGCTGAAACTACAGTGTGTAAACATTGTTGAAACAATGTCAGGTTTTCAAATATTCCTACTTTTCCTACTTTTTCCTATTTATTTTTACCTTGCTCCTACTTTTTTTTCTTGAAATTGCTATTTGTTCCTACTTTATTGTCCTACAACTCTGAAAAATGACATCTCATTGAAATTGTTCGTAAGTGTTACTTGCTGTCATATGAAAATCACATAGTGAAGTGCTTAGATGTGGGAGTACTGCAACTTTACTTCCAAGAGCTTAGTTGAGGATGGAGCACAAGTGTTGTGAGTACAGAACATGCCAAATGAGGCTTGTGATGCTGTGGACATGGCTGAGGATTCACGAAAACTACTCCTGAAAGCCCGCGAAGGTCCTACTTTTGTGCTGATTTTGTTTATTTTGATCCTACTATTCTCCTACTTGTTCACCTGGGTCTGCTTGAAAGTCTGCAATGGTCTACATAACCTGTGTAGATTTTACATTCTTACATAAACACAGACTTGAATTTCTCAATTTTCTCAATTTCTCAGAGATGAAGTACAGCACTACACCAATCAGCTTGCGAAAGACACAAACCGCATGCTGAAGGAGCTGAACAATGCCCCACCTCCAGTATCTCCGTCGGATCAGGTCAGATCAAGTTGTCATGGAAGTGAAATTTTCCTCTACATTATTGTGGTATCATTCCAACCTAAACATTCTAAATTAGCAGACTAGATCCATCTGTTATCTCTAGTCATTTTTTTTAATGAAAGTCACATTCACAGCTCACGTCCACTTCTGTGATATAGTGCCTTTAAAGTTCCTTTAACCCTAACCCTACAGGGTACTTTGGCTAGAAACCCTGCCAGACACATCAGATTGCATACTTTGTCACATTGACTTGTGTGCAGAGTGCAGCAAGGTTAAGCTGTCACCACAGATGCACTGTGCTGCGTCTGGCAGGGTTAGGGTTAATGGGAGTGAAAATAAGAAATGAAGATGTATGGTGTATGAGCATCGTAAAATAATCCGTCCTTGGAGCCGGATGTAACAAAAGTAATGCACACCATGCAGCACTACAACTCTTTGATTATAGAGGAGCGGAGGTGTCTTGCCGACTGTTCCCAATTTGCAGATTGGATTGCTTTCCATCAGTTTCCGGTTAAAATTAAGCGGTCGACCAATAAGACTCAATCAGTCAATCAATTAGCTATTCCATTAACTCGATATTCCATCAATTATTAATTGATCAATGTATCAGGAAATAGATTTGAGTCAGGTCTGTCAGTCAATGAGTTTAATCAATCAATCAGATAATTAATCAGCGAGTCAATCAATCAGCCAGTCATCCCGATCATTTTCTATCATCCACAGAGGCAGCAACGGATGCAGAAAGAGCGATTCACCAGTGACTTCTCAGCCGCCTTGAACCAGTTCCAGAGAGTACAACGAGAGGCAGCCCAGAAAGAAAGAGAAGGAGTCAAGCGGGTCCGCGCCAACTCAGGATATGGGGTCAGTTTCTGAATAGAGTACCGAAGTCTGACGTCAGTTGCCGCGGCAATGGTTCCAAACACATGCAGTTTAGAATGTATTCTGGTTCCAAACATTGCATGATTGACGTCATCACTTCGGTACTCTATAGGTCCTGGAATCATGCCATAGTACTGCTCAGCCAAAAAATATTACTAAGCAAAGTTTCCTGCTGAGGACCAGTCACTAGTCTGAGTGCGTGACTCTAGCAAATTCAAAAGGTTTAACACACGATACATCAAATTACTGACATGTTTAGAGTATCGTGCCAAACACAAACGAAGGCTTGAATGACACCATCGCATGAAAGGGCGCCCTCTATTGGCACATCAAAGAAAGTTCATTTTGTTGTAAGAAGAAATTTGGGCTGCGCAGCACTATATCAAGTGAGATGAACAGTAAAAATAATAAATAGTGCTCACCAAAATTAGTGGCAGGTGCCGAATTTTCGGACCTGGTGTCCTTCTTCGGGGCGTGTGTTGCTGTGCGGAAACGCGTTGAACTCGATGTGGATACCGTGCGGGTACAGCGTTCCAAGATGGAATATCAGACGCTGCTCCCGCTCTTTCCTCGTTTCCTCGCTCTGCGTGGTTGTCAAGATGCAGACGCGCATGTCGTCTATGGTGTGGGGTGGTGTACAGAAGTGTTGCCCGACTGCTCAGTCTGTGTTCTTCCGTTTTACGCTGTGTAGGTGCTCGACGAATCGATCTGCTAATCGCCGTTTAGTTTCTCCTATGTACAGTTTGTTGCAACGTTGGCATATGATAGCATATATCAAATTGCTGGTGACGCAGGTGTAGCATCCCCGGATGTGGTACCGACCTTTGGGGCCGACAACGGAAGTGATGCTGGATTTATCATGACGGAAGGCACAGATCGGTGAGGTGTCTTTGAAGATGCTGCTTGTCAGAGGATCTTCTTGTTTTAAGTTGCGCGGGTGGTATGTCATGACAAGGGGGATATGTGTCGATTGTTGTTTCAGGAGGGTTAGGCGCAGTGCTTGTTGTCGGTTAAGGGTGGAAACGCGATGTAAAGCGGATGAAATAACTGCTTCAGGATACCCCCGAGAAGTGAAGAATACCTTCATCTGTTGGCTTTGCTGTACAAAGTCGACATCCTCACTGCAAATGCGACGTAACCGAAGGAACTGGGAATACGGGATGGAATTTTTGCCTTTCCCAGGATGTGACGATTCATACTGGAGATATGAATGGGAATCGGACGGCTTGTAGTGGATGCTTGTGGACAGGCGGTCGCCTTTGATGGAGATTGTGATGTCGAGGAAGGAAATGGATGTGTTGCTGACATCAGCCGTGAACTGTAGAGCCGGGTGGAAATTATTGGTGAAGTCCACAAAGCAAGATATTTCTTCTTCTGATGATGTCGTCGATGTAGCGCTTGAACAGAACTGGTTTAGCTCCCGGGTATTCTTGAAGTATCTTAGCCTCTACGAAGCCGACAAACAAACAAGCATACGATGGTCCCATTCGCGTGCCCTGAAATATCTCGCTTTGTGGACTTCACCAATAATTTCCACCCGGCTCTACAGTTCACGGCTGATGTCAGCAACACATCCATTTCCTTCCTCGACATCACAATCTCCATCAAAGGCGACCGCCTGTCCACAAGCATCCACTACAAGCCGTCCGATTCCCATTCATATCTCCAGTATGAATCGTCACATCCTGGGAAATGCAAAAATTCCATCCCGTATTCCCAGTTCCTTCGGTTACGTCGCATTTGCAGTGAGGATGTTGACTTTGTACAGCAAAGCCAACAGATGAAGGTATTCTTCACTTCTCGGGGGTATCCTGAAGAAGTTATTTCATCCGCTTTACATCGCGTTTCCACCCTTAACCGACAACAAGCACTGCGCCCAACCCTTCCGAAACAACAATCGACACGTATCCCCCTTGTCATGACATACCACCCGCGCAACTTAAAAGTCCGGGATATCTTGTTGAAGCACTACAAATCCCTGCAAGAAGATCCTCTGACAAG
The DNA here is from genome assembly GCA_037893225.1 of Hippasteria phrygiana. Lineage (NCBI taxonomy): Eukaryota > Metazoa > Echinodermata > Asteroidea > Valvatida > Goniasteridae > Hippasteria > Hippasteria phrygiana. The sequence goes on from JAZGUH010000717.1 coordinate 254,047, forward strand.
CAGCATCTTCAAAGACACCTCACCGATCTGTGCCTTCCGTCATGATAAATCCAGCATCACTTCCGTTGTCGGCCCCAAAGGTCGGTACCACATCCGGGGATGCTACACCTGCGTCACCAGCAATTTGATATATGCTATCATATGCCAACGTTGCAACAAACTGTACATAGGAGAAACTAAACGGTGATTAGCAAATCGATTCGTCGAGCACCTACGCAGCGTAAAACGGAAGAACACAGACTGAGCAGTCGGGCAACACTTCTGTACACCACCCCACACCATAGACGACATGCGCGTCTGCATCTTGACAACCACGCAGAGCGAGGAAACGCGGAAAGAGCGGGAGCAGCGTCTGATATTCCATCTTAGAACGCTGTACCCGCACGGCACCCGCCACTAATTTTAGTGAGCACTATTTATTATTTTTACTGTTCATTTTATTTTGTTGTAATTTGAAATCCATGTGCCATATTTCTACCAGTTGACCATAGACGCTCGTTCGAGGTTGACGTCATTAAACTGGACGTTATTGTAGGGAGAATTCAGATGATCAGTTTTCCTACTTACAGACTCTTATTCAGTGCTCAGTAGAGCTGTTGTTTTCCACAAATTACGCCACTAACTGCAGTTTCCCATGATAGACATCGAAATGCTTCCAAGTTCCAAGCAAATTTCATGCACATGTCAGTTAATTCTTGCAGTACTGATTTGTGGTGACTTAGTTCGTGTCATCTTGCATATCCAACGTTCAAAATAAATGCTGAATGCCCACATTTTGTCTTGATTACAATCATCTTACTTGGCCTTCTGCAGAGAAACAATTGCCCAACGTGCCCAATCACCTCAACAAACACTTCATCTAGTGTTAATTAAGTTTAGTCTGGGTGCTTCAGTATTCATTTTAAAAGTCCAGTTTGGTGAGCACTAATATCTTATTTGTGTTTGCATTCTAGGAAGACTACGAGGAGGGACCAAATGCTTTAATCAATTGGGAAAGGTAAGGGATGTGGCACCACACAGAATAGAGTCATCATGTTCATGGCACTTGGAGGGCTCCCCCCTTTCGTGGGAATGAAAGCTTGGTTTGAAAAAGCTCCATCTACTCGCACTCCCATTCTAAAACAATATAGTGGAATAATGAATGTATTGTGTATGAGCAGGAATGTGGCTATTCGTGTCAACCGGCCCAGGTGTCCTGCCTCACACTGCGGCCTTGGTTGTCGTCTGGCTGCACGGGGTTAACGGATTTGCCAATCAGTACGGATTTTCCGTACTTCATACGGAAATTCACAAAAAAATACGGAATTATGAATCTGTTTATTACGGATTTTGTGAAATTGGACCATGATGTTTTGTCATGCATATTAAGCTGTGCGAGCATAGCATGAGGTCAGAAAAAAACATCTGATTTGCAGATGAAGTTTAAATTTTATGAAAAATATGGATTTTCTGAGCAAAATACTGATGTTTTGCTTTCTGTAGACTGAAATGAGTTTGAAAAGGTTGGTAGTTCTAGGTTAAGTTATGCTTTCAGCTGATACATCTTGCTGCTGTTAAGTTTCTTTGTACTACAATGTCATTGCTTATTATCGGCAATATGAGTTTCACTGTTAGTTTTATCAGAAATGATTGACTTTGCTTGGTTGCATTTGGTTCTTGTTTGCAGCGAGGGTTCAAGGCCGGCACCGATGCAGCAGAGTCAGTTTCAGCAAGAGGATTTTGAAGCTTTGAAGGAGAGAGAGGCCCAACTTCACAAACTGGAGGTAAGCTTCTTATCCCGACTCCTAGCTCCTCATAATCATTGTCAAGTTGGAAGCGTGTTGGTACTAGGGCAGCTCAGAGCTGAGGAACGTCCACAGTCCATTGGGGATGATTTGTTTTGAATCATCAGGGGTGGGATTTCTCCGGATTTTTCCTGATTTCAGGATTTTTTGTGAGACGTCTTCCAGATTTCCACAGAGATGCCACTTTTCCGGTTTTATCCGGATTTCCGTGTTTCTTTTATAAAACCCCCAAAATTATGTTTTTTGTTTTTCCGGCTGTCCATTAAAAAAACTGGAAAAATACCTGAAACAAATTGAGTAATTTCCCCTGAAATCTGGCCTTTTTTCCCGGCCATCCTAAAAAAAAGACCGGAAAAGAAAAGAAAAAACGGGGTAAATGCGTTGATTTTAACCTCGCTCGCGTCTCGAGTTCAATAAGTGTCGCGCACGGCATGCAACGCTGTCACTTCAGTAACCTTAAAAACAAGGCTTTATTGCCGAGAGCTGGCATGCGATGCGGCACTGCATGCACTGCATGCACTATGTACTAGCGCTCTAACTCAGCCGGCCTTCCAGCAGCGCAGCCGACGCGAAGGCCCACGTACCTTGCACGCAGTACGGTTTGAATAAGCCTCGTGTGTGCTTGCTGCAACGCATGCGGGCGGGTTGTGTGCTAAGCATACCTATCATACAGCCTAGAATTCAAGGCTATCATTTCAGTTGTCGGTGGTTTCCGATCGCGGTGATATATGAATACAAAAAATGTGCATAACACGCCGGGAACCAACCACATCATCGTTGCGCACACATACACGGTGTTGTCAAGGATTTGTGCACGTTTTCGCGAGTCATTAAATACATTTTAATACGTAACGTTTGCATTCGGGCAAAATAATTATGTAAAAATTTAATGTTTTAGAAAGAACCGACAGTTTAAAGGCCATAGAATCAAAGGTGACAAATAAGTGGAACTGAATGTGGCTTCAGGAAAAGGATGACAAACGTTACTGTGACTTTTTGAAAACTTAACCGGGTGGACTTGTGTCTTGCACATGGTGTACGAAACAAATTAATTATGGATCGTCAGGGAAGAATGCACTTAAGGTTCACGCAAACAAAGAGGTCCACAAGAAGAACAGAGCGGCAAGGAAAAATGCTCAGTAGTTGCCAATTGTTTTCCAAGCTGTTGCTATGAGGACTTTGGCAGTTGCAGAGCCGGCATTAGCTACTACTATAGGTAACGTTAGGCATATGTATATTTTTTTCAAATTTCTTCTGTGGCATACAATGCAGTGATACATTGGACCTTGCACTTGGCTTTATGAATGCCCCATTCCTGCACATGCATCGACAAGATTGACGCTGAAGTGTAATAATTAGCAATCGTACCTTTTTAATGCAGCTGTGATTAATCAACAGTTTAGATGTTAAAAATTGGAAATATATTTACTTCATGTTTAGGCTAAGGCTACATGTATAAGCTGAGATTGTTTATGTCTATTGTTTCTTTGCATTTTCTTTTGTCGTAAAACAAGGTTACATTCATTATATGGAATGGTTGACAGTATATAGAGCCATCTGAAAGGCCTAAAAAAGCTAAAATTCAAGAGCTAGAACCCCGGTCGTTACGCGCTCCGCTCGGTACACTTGGTCGCGTGCTTCGCTGCTATTTGTCACAATGTAATCAAGTTCAGGTTTTTTCAAGCAGACCCTGTGGCATCTCTGTTTTCAGAAGATTGTTTTTATCATTCGAAAAAGACGTCTGGAATCTAAAACAATCTTCCTATTCCTATACATGCCACAAAAGGGCGACTCTGCCAAAAATAACCTCAAATAGGCGATAGTTCTGTCGCCCATTTAGAGCACTTTCCCCACACACCTTACTAAAAAACACTCCAAAGGGGCGACTTTCACAATAGGGCGACAGTTATGTGTCGCCCTATTCGACCGTGTCGCCCAAACCCACTCTTTTATAGCATCATGTGTCGCCCCAACCGGCAATTGAGGAATTTTTTTTAAATGTTTATTCTAATGACCCTATTTGTGGCAATTTTGAACCCTATATTTTGGTAGAAATGGTTTTCTTGTACATTTTTCAGCAACGCCTTACAAATTCAATGCCTCTGAATCTTTCGTGTTTTTTTCATTTTCCTCAAATCTCAGCCCTGAATCATGCAATAGTATTGTCCTCAAAGTTTGTGGCCCAGAGGAGGAGTATCTTGAGACAGACATGAACTGAAGAGTTTTGAGTCCAATAGAAGATGAAAAGTTAACAAGTTTCAAGCCCTGAAATATGCTGCAACCTCAAAAATCTGTGCCAATATGACCCCCCCCCCCCCCCTCAACCAGTCTTTCACTCCCAATGCCCTCTCTGCCCAGCCTAGCGTCACAATCTGACTTCGGCAGAGGAAATATTCTTGTGTCTCCTTACCTGAAGGGGCATCAACTTTTTAGGTAAATTATGAGGCTCTCAGAAATAAACAGCATTGCTTCCACTTTGTGTCTGTAACAGTCTGACATAGTGGATGTCAACACCATCTTTAAGGATCTTGCGACCATGGTGCACGAGCAAGGCGACATGATTGGTAAGCTGTGTGCAGTTTATTTTGAACTTTGGCAAAGGTGGTTTAGCATACAGGGATTTTTATGCCAAGTACACAAATTTCATTTGCCACAAGTTCCCACTTCAGAGACAGTCAAACAGCATGGTGAGATCACTTTAAGTCAAGGTTTTCATTGAGCAGAATATCCAAGCTTGAAAACAACCACCCTGACCGACAATTCCTATGTGTGTGTTCAAGTCTGATTCAGATATCTAGCAGCATGCTGTGCATGATCAGCCATTCCCAAGGCCTGCTCAAGGGCCCTGATTACAGCGTGTTGCTTTATTTTTAACCAGTACAGTGGAACGCCGCTATACCGAACACTGCTATACCGAACATTCGGCTATACCGAACACCATCCTTAGCTCCACCGAACATTGTTGTTGAAAAAAAGGCAATGGATTAAAACAAATGTACTGGGCATTTGGGCTATTTGTAATTCCCAAACGGCCGCAGCTTTATGTATTATTTCCCCAAGGAATAGAAGGGAAAAGCCAACCGTTGTTTTAGAATTCGGTAAGCTTAGAAAGTATGAACATGTAATTACATAATTCAATGGCCGGCACATGTTTAAAGTCTTCCTTAAGTAACCGGCGGCTGAAAATTGCTATACCGAACGATCGCTATACAGAACAAAATCTGTGGATCCCGCGATGTTCGTTATAGCGGCGTTACACTGTAGTACGTTATTGTATAATTGTATCCCTTTTTATGGATTTCATGATGTTTTTCTGTAACGCATTTTATGTCTACATGCATTCCAGTGCTTTCATTCATGGTATCATACTTCATGTTTAGTGGTTTGTTTGTTTGTGGTTTTTGTGTCCTGCAGTGTTGTCTTTCTGTTTGTCTTTTTCCTGTGTCACGACTTTGATATTGTTGAGTCTCAAAAGTATTTTTGTATCGGACCTCCAACCCTGCAGATAGCATAGAAGCCAATGTTGAAACGGCAGAGGTCCACGTTGAACAGGCCAACACACAGCTAGTCAATGCTAAGACATACCAGGTATGAATCTAAGTCATGATATGCCGCTCAAGTACAAACATCTACTAGCTTTCTTGTCATTTCTCCAGAGTTGTAGTCGAGTCCCTGCAAGTCCTTTCACAAGTCCTTTCGCAAGTCCAGTCAGAAGTCCTTTTAATAAAGCCAGTCACAAGTAACTGGATGAACAATGACAAAGGGATACCTTTGTCAAAGCTCATTTGAATAGCTTGTGATTAATATTAGGACTGGAGGACTTGTGATGGACTTGCAGGGACTTGTGATGGACTTGACTACATCCCTGCATTACTTTAACATTGAATAACTGTCCAATTTCTTGGAGCTACTAAGCCAAAAAAATATTGTTTAGCAAGAGAAGCATTTAGACGCAATACACACCGCATGACATTTTCGCTGGTCATTTTTTGTTTTCTTTTCTTTGCTAAGCGAAATTGTCTGCTTAACCCTGACCCCCTTTTAATGTTTTTTTATTCATACAGCCGTTCTAAATCAACAATTTCCAATAAAACTGAAATGAGTAGTCAGCTAATTAAGTGCAGCAAAATCCAACAGCAAATTTGGTTGGATTCTGCAGTGTACCACCTACACACCAGCCTTGGCATTTTGCAGCTACCCTGCTGAATCCAACAAAATACAATGTTGGTATTTGTTTATAAAGTACTGAATTACTGAAAATTAGGATAATTTCTCTGGAATCTGCTGAAGAATTATCCTCTATTTATATCTGGCCCCAGGAAAACCATAAGGAGGGTGCGGTTGGTAATTCAAAATATGGCCAACCCTACAACCTTTGATGGAAACCCTTTACCTGGAGTGGCTTATGGCTTTGTTTTGAATGACTTCAATACAATAAACAAACAACCGTTTGACAGGCACAGTTCTAGGCAAAAACACATTTTTTGAAGGTATAGTATTTCTGAGAACCTGGTCTTGCAAAGTCCTAAGAAATTCAGTACACTTAAAATGAAAATGGTTTAAGGTTTTCCTGGCAGTTAGCATCTCCTCTTCCATTTTCTCGTTCTCTCCCCTCTCCTCGTTTCTCCCCTCTCCTCTTTCCTCCCCTCTCCTAAAACTCCTAGAAAGCAGACTGCCCGAACCCAGCCTAGGGCATTTGCAACAAATTAGAGACAGAGTCCATGCTGTTCGTTAACCCCGAAATGGTTTCTGACTTGCTTCGTTGCAGTCCAAGGCACGGAGGAAAAAAATCCTGATGGCCGTGTGCTGCATCGTGCTCCTTGCTGCCTTGGCTCTTTTTATCTATCTCATCGTCCCTAAGAATTAGATCACCATCGCCCATCACCAACCCATTGCTTTGTCATGGTACGTTGCGAGAAGTGGTTGGAATTGCTCCATAAACAGGAATAAGTCTTAATTCAGGCCATTTTCTGGATGCAGCCTTATTCAGATCAAGAATTCAGTCTCATTTGTGGCCAACTGCAGCATGTTTTTTCTGATTATTGTACTTTGTCTGTCTCATGGACACTCGGATTATCAACCTTTGTGACAAAGTCGTTAAGAATTTGCTCAAATTGTGAAATTGTATCCACTTCAAGAATGATTCATGATTGAGGCCATTTTTCTCAAGTGGCCTTGACAAATGTAATAAGTCCTGATAAGGCCATTTTAATGAATGCAGCCTCTACCCAATTCAGGAATGATTCTTGATTAAGGCAATTTTTCTCAAGTGGCCTTTGCAAATGAGCAGTAAGTCCTGATGAGGCCATTTTTATGGCCTCTGCCCAATTCAGGAATAACTCTTGATTGAGGACATTTTCTGAATGTGGCCTGTATCCACCTCAAGAATGATTCTCGATTGAGGCCATTTTTCTCAAGCGGCCTTTATAGCAAATGAGCAATAAGTCCTGAGGCCATTTTTCAGATGCAGCCTCTGTCAAATAACTCTTGATTGAGGTCATTTTCTGGATGCATCCTGTATCCAGATCAGGAATTAGTGCGACTGCGGCCAGTTTTTTTATGCGACCTGTATAGTTGTGCCGTCAGTATGCTTCCACAGCACTCAGAGAAGCAAGGTTCCACTCTCCAATTTTACATGGATCAAAAAGTTACAGCCCAAGTAAGGTCCGGTGGCTGAACATTTGTTTCATCGTTGTCAAAATGTTTGACAACAATAATGACTTACATCAGCTTTTTTTGCATTTTGTTCTTGGTTTTTTTTTCTTTTTGGCTGTAAAACCCCCAACTTACAAAGGGATGTTTATGTATGTTACTGTACTTTCCAATTTTACAAGGAGCACTTGTCATCGTGCTGAGTGACAGTTGAATTGCTCTGTACCAATTTTTAGCCATGCTTGGCTTCTCAAGCTATGCTTTATCTCGGCCTTCTGGACTTAATCCTCTTTTTCTGGAGCTAGTCACAATCAGGAACATTCATGGTAGTGGTTGCTTATTCCCTACTCACACCTTGAACTAAACCTAAATTGCTAACACCCATCATCATGTCTTCATGAGGAGTCAGGTTGGCCTTGTGGTTCTTTCCTCGCCTTCCACCGCTGTGGAAGAGAACTGATAATATCTTCAGCTAACTAAAGTAGTCACGGTATTTGCTTTTTGGGTCTCATCATTTTCATTTTTTCTATTTTGTTTGTATTTCCCATCTGCATTACTCGGATAGTTAACATACTAATCAACCGTTAAAAATCTGATATCCAGACCATTTTAAACCTTATCGAGGGTCGTTTGTTTGGCTCAAATCCCTTCATGTGTACTTCAGAATCGCAACTGTGACTTTCTATAAATACTTCAGCAACGTTTCAACATTAAACGAGACTTCCCAGTGGCAGTCTTATAAAGTAAGGTAGACAGAAATTAGAAGTGGATAGACCGAATATAAATGACCTAACATTGGTTCAACCAAGATTTCCTTTGGCTCCTAATGTTGCAATTCTCCGACTCTAACTTTGTTTTCCTGTCATCTATTAACTGAGCTAGGAATTGATAAAGGTATTACCCTGCTGATCAGGCCCTCAAATCAGTCCGTAGGGAATCTCAGCTCGCTGGGGAGTGTACACCCCGATTACTGGCATTGGAGCAGAGGACCACTTGCAAGTAAAACACAACAGCTTGCAACTCTACCATCACAGGAGGAACAACATTTGTGGAAAAGTGTCTTGCTCAGGGACTTACACACTATGAACCTACCTCTGGGCATGCACCCACAATCTGTGGAATTGTCCACAGTGGATGCACAAGACTACTCCTCTGCTGTGTAATTCTTGTAGCCATCTTGGTCAAGGTCGTCTAATTTCATTGATAGCTCATCTGAAGTAGTGACAGTCGCATTGTGCAAAATTCTCTGTGGTTAATCACTTTTAACTCCTGGTGATATTTCCCGTTTCCTTCTGGTTTTCGTCTTGACAGAGCAAGGCCCGTCGTAAGAAGTTTATCATCGTCATTTGCTGTGTCGTCCTGCTTGCAATTGTCGGTATCATCATCTACTTTGCTATCCCCCAGAGTAAGTAGTCGTGACTTACTTGGTGCTGAGGGAGATGCACAGGGTGGGTACAAAACAAGATCCATTTTTTTCATTCCTCTAAAAGGGCTACTTTATCTTGTAACGTAACGGATCACAGGCTTGGCATAATTTAGGTCACGTATTCATTTTATAGCCATGTTGTTTCTTTGCTTTTCTTTAAAGGCTTGTCTGTTGGGTTTCTGTTTTTAACTCAATCAATTTACCTACTTGTAGGTTGCGTTGACAGTGGCAGTAACTAACATCTAATAAGTATATCCATATGAAAATAATTTGGAGTTTTGATAGCAGGGATAAGGCATAGTTCTCCTCGATAGGTGGAGATATATATGGCGCTCTCCCACAACAAAGAAAACAAAGTAAAGAGCTTTGTACGTGTTGAATTTTCAGCAAAATTAGGGCATTGTTACCAAAGAGGTCCCAAGTGGAGGGAAATCATACGAGTACAAACTTCCACATATCAACGATTGTTACTTTTCTCCTGGAATTAAAAGAAAACGTTGAGCTTAAACATAACTTTCTTTTAAGGGAGGAGTGGTTAATCTGTGGTCGGGCCGGGCTTTTGAAAAACCTAGCCTTGCCCGGGCCTTCCGGCTTTTACTCTTGCTATTGTGAGCCACAAATCACCCAACAATAGAACATCAACTAATCAATAAAGCCCGGCCCTCTGCCAGGCCAGGCCTGGTTGTAGCCCCTCCCACACTAATCTGTACCCATTCACTGCTGGGTCAAAAGATGCCTCAGCTTTTAGTCAAGTCTGGGTGAACAATGGGAGCCGGCTGGACTCCAGAATTAATAAGCAGTTTATTGTGTACAATCCGGGGATTATAGAAGCCCAAAGGCCTGGGCGTTCCAGGGGCTTGGCCAGGCTTTTCAACGGCCTGGCCTGACCACAGATTAACCACTCCACCCTAAGCCAATCTACCATAACTCCATTTTAGAACTGTCACTTACACTGAAAAACAGGATTATTATTATACCAAACTGACTCAAATAGTCTGAATCCTGATTAATTAAGCATCTAAAAATGCTTATGCAAAAATGCTTAGTATTTTTAAGTACATGCACATGTACCGTGCATGCTTTTTTCGACCAACATGGAGTGGTTGTTTACATGGTTTATGACTTGTTCAATCTGTTTCGTAATGGTGTAGACTTGTTATGACTCACAACACTACAGATACGTGTGTAGAGATCAAGATTATAAACAGGGCATGAAGGTTAAACAATCCAAATTGTGGGTATAATTCTGTGATAAGAAATATTGCCCTCATCACCAGGAAAGTCAAAAAGTCAACACCGCACCTGTCCAAAGTTCTTAGACACCCCCCCCCCCCCCACCCATCATATTCCTGTGCCCAGTCCACATTCTGTTTAAAGATACAATGGAAGGCTTTTGAGACACCGGTGGAAGCAGACATACCGGTCATTTTTGTTAGTTCTGAGCATGTGCGTGTAGTTCTGAGCATGTGCGCGTAGTTCTGAGCATGTGCGCGTAGTTCTGAGCATGTGCGCGTAGTTCTGAGCATGGGCGTGTAGTTCTAAGCATGCACACGACTGAGAGCAATGGGAAAGGACCGGTATGTCTGCTGCCACCAGCGTCTCAAAAAACTCCCATTTGTAATCTAGCAAATTCACCGATTTGTTTATGCGGCTTGAATGGAAGACTAGTCATCTTCGGTTTGGGGGGGGGGGGGGGGGGTGGGGGTAGCATGTAAATAGAAAGCAAAATACGATAGGAGTACATGTATAGTCTTCCTGTCCAGCCGTCTTAAAATCTCAAACATTGACCCAATCAGGGCATTATATTTTTGTTTCCAATTGTGGGGTGTAGTTCACCCTTCGGTGTCATAAGCCCCTCATTACCCCCTGTGAACAAATCCTCCATGTGACAAATCAAATTGTATCTTTCAAATAAATGATTTGGTTATGTTCTGTTCCCATTGGATAATTGTTTTTAAATTAATGCAAGGTGTATACACTGCACTTACCTGAATGGTGTCAATTGTGCAGGTTTTTGTAACAGCTGTCATAGGGAGTTAGGCATCTACAGCAGCCACATGTAAAGTTACATGTAAAGTGATAAGAAAACCTATGTTATATATTCTTAAAATTAGCCTAAATAATAATGTATAAAATACACAATTTTTTATTAAGAAATAGCGTAGCAGACTGTAGCATGCCGGTAATGTCTTTACATGGAGTATGTAAGGAAAATTACTAATCAGTTAAAAAAAAATGAAAAAAGGGTCGACTGATTGGGATTTATGTAACACTTTCCATAAAGCAATGTACTATGTATTATACAAAGTCATTTATATGGATGTATTTAATTAATTATTGGTGCAAAAGTTCAGATTTATTTCCTTGTTTCCTTTTTGTTTTCAGTTAAATGTCTATGTATGTACATGTAGTTTCTTCAACTTCACATTTAGAACTTCAACAAGAGTGATTCTATTTGCAACCCATTAAATAAAAAAGAGGAAAATTTCAGAGGGATGGAAACAAAATGAAGTAAAAACTATCCAGGATTTTAAAAAAATAGTAAACAGACACCAGACAAAGTGCCAGGCGAAATTAATCTTTGTTTCCGAAAAACAATGCAAAATAGTTTCACATCTGCGCGAAACCATGTATCCTTTTTATAGCTCCGTGGCGAAACAAAGCCCGACATTAGTTGTATAGCGCCCCCTGCTGGCAGTCATTAGATTAAACCTATGTATGTATTGTAAAGGTAGTGCCACAATATCGTCACAAGCATTGGCGTAATTGGGCGATTTTTTCCCGTATTGCTCTGATGTCATTTAGTCCTTATTTGTCAGAATAGTTCCAAACAAAAGGCGCCAAAGAAAACAAATTGATGCAGTATAAAAGGTTTGAAATGTGCATTTATAACAAGTTTTAAACGAGGTGATAAGGGTTTGACAGCTAAAGTGAATTCTTCAGTATTTTCTTAAGGTTTCTACAAGCAACCTAAGTCATTCCTGACGATTTTAGGTTTTAAATGGAGAGTCCGTATAGTAGATCCTGGCAGCGTGCAGCATTTTCGCTGTGAATGTGCAGCATTTCTGTGATTAAGTGGTTACACTTTTTACATGTTTTTCGCTCTTATTAAAGCTGAGCGAACGGATAATTATTTTATAAGTGAAGTGTACGGTAATTAGAATCTGTGCGTATTACATGTATTAGTAATAGTCGCTAGCCTGTACAGCATCTCTGGTATGTAAATAATAATGCATTGATGGAATATTCATAAGATAATAACCGAATAATACAAAAAAAATTCATGTAATGTGTAATTAATGAAGATGTGACCGTGTGAGACAACTTTAATTTGTTCAACCAATAAATGAGTACATGTACATGTAGACGGTTTTCAGGTGAAGTCCGAATTGGACCGCCGAATTAGGTGATAGTAATGATTAAGTCATTCAAGCAAACCGATACAGCGTGCCACGTGACCTGCCCATACTATTCACACTTTGATTACTATAAAGGCGGTCCAAACGTGGTGGACCCTAGCACTACCTTATCACGTGGGTGAAAATGGCCTATGTCTATTGACGTCGCTCAACTAACAGACAAATACAAGTCTGCATTTCTATAATTAGGCCTACTATATGGGTCATTCTATAAATTCGGGTCCAAAGTGTGACATTGTTGGTGTCCCTGTTACATCGTGACATGTATAAGATTTTGCAATTCCAGACATTCCTTAATGCCTTCTATCTCCAAAGGTGATTATGTAAAGCAAAGTACCTGCCAAACAAGTAAGAAATAGTGTGAAGTCAATTTTAATGATACTTGATGGGAAATTACACAGGTAAAGGTTTAACAGGGACAACAACAACTAGAGGTTTTTCGTCAATATGACGAAAAAAGCTGCTCCGCAAGGGTGTTTATGATGTGCATCGTATAAATCTATATATACTAGCACTCATACAAGTAAATATGGCTCAGGTGAAAGTGTGGCCACATCCCGATATTTAACCCAATCGGAGCTGTATGTCTGTAGATTTAGGCCTTAGAAAAATCCGAGTTTAATGTGACGTCATATGACACGTGATGACGTCATCATTTCGTCAGTTCAATTTCCATCTATCACACATGATGGTCTGAGCACATACCAAGATTCAGCTTAATCGGACCTGTAGTTCTAAAGATGTAGGCCTTAGAAAAATGCACCTTAAATGTGACGTCGTATGGCACGGGATGACGTCATCATTACGTCAGTTCAATTTTCATCTATCACACATGATGGTCTAGGCGCATCCCGAAATTCAATCCAATCGGTATAGTTCTTTAGATGTGGGCTTTAGAAAATTTCACCTTTAATGTGACGTCATATGGCACGTACTGATGTCATTACGTCAGTTTAATTTTCCTGTGTAACACATGATGGTCTGGGCAGATCCCGAGATTTAACCCAATCGGACCTGTAGTTCTAAAGATTTAGGCCTTAGAAAAATGCACCTTTAATGTGACGTCATATATCACGTGATGACGTCATCATTTCGTCAGTTTAGTTTGCATCTATCACACATCATGGTCTTAGCACATACCGAAATTCAGCCCAATCGGACCTGTAATTCTGTAGATGCTCAGACACTTTAGCAGAATATCTAAATTCCACCTCATTCTTGGAAATTCTGCAACCGCTAAGGTTGTCTGCTGCCCTCAACACATTGGTAAATATGCCCTAACGTGCGGGATGAATTAGACTACTTCCCGCACCATACGTTATATCCTAATCCTACATTAGAAGTCCGAAGGACAATGGAAGGACCAGTTTACGAGTCTAAATCAGTCTGCACATAAATTCACAACGCGCTACAAAATACCCACGGTTACTGCCTTCCCAGAATTCTTATGTTATCTTATTGCTTTTCGCTAAATTTTGAAATGGGCCTTATTTCACACTGGAATGAGCCACGATCATTTCCGCTTGCAGTAAGGTCGACCAAAATACAATGTATGAATTGTCTTATGCTTGCTTGCTGTCATAGGAGGTTGCTAAACACGCAAAATTGTGCTTTAAGTTAATGGCCTCCAGATGACGTCATGATGACGTCACGAACTTTTCACTCAAACGGAAACATTTTTGCCGCCCAACTAATACTTTGCAATAGATATAAACTTCACATCTCGATTGGTTTTTCAGATATTGAGCCTGCAACACTATGAACATCTAACAAAAGAAAAACGGTGCACTAACAATGAACATCCATTGTTACTTGGCACTGAATCCATTGTTACTTGTTCACAGTGCAAGCGTGGAAAATTAAATATTCATGAGGCCACAATTTGAAAACTACTGACGTCATCATGACGTCATTGCTTTAGGACCATCTACGCTATATGGTCTTTGTTGTGACAACTCAAGGGGACAATACGAGCTTTAATAGTATGAAATTAGGTGGGAAAGGGAGTTGTGTACAAAACCTATGGCAAAAAGGGCAGAAGAAGAAAACAAATACAAATCTTAACGAAAACAATAGCTGCTCCGCAGCGCTTCGCGCCGGAGCAGCTAAAAATGTCGCACCTTTGGACCCCAAATTTATGGAATGACCATTATACAACTTGCACATTCCACATGAGTTCTGTTCACTTCAACCATAAAGCACACATGTACGTCATGTAGCACTTAATTAAAATAAACCGACAAGTACATGTAGTATAGAAATGAAGCCGCCAAATACATCCATCGTGTTTAAGATTTCATTTTGTATGATATTTATTTCACTACACACCGTGTGAAAAGCACAATGCTCTCAAGTCCCCCAAATTTAATCTCTTTGGTTAGTTATACGGTACCTCTTTCCAAGGTCTGAGTGTAAAAATGTCTGCCGTGATGTGTCGCATATGGCAGAAATGTTGTCACACAGTTACTCGACATGTTCCAATCGGGTTCTTTCTTTCAATGTGGTGTCCTATACCACATCGTCATTTAATGACACACATAAACAAGTATGATGCAATCTCTATTGTGATTATAATGTATGTACAGCCTAATTATTTCGATACTCATTGTCCATAGCAACGACTCTCTATCGTCCAAAAACTTGGCTTAAATCATGTCGCAGACCTGCCACGCGTATATGAAAACCAGTTTGTACCGGTACATTCACAACCGCACGCTGCCACTTCTGCCGTTTCTATCCGTGCGTTGAAACGTCACCTCGGGACAAACAAACGTTAACCGCATTTGGCAGAATGGTTTGGCACAAGTTCTTCACTTTGTAGAATTTTTGTCCAAAATCTTGAACTTCAGATTTCCGTTTAGGCCTACAGTGACAACTGGCCGGAAAGCTTTCCTCGAATAATACACAGATAGAAGTTCTTTTCATACCGCGGGCGCCTCGTCAACGACACCTGCGGTTCCGTCCGTGTCCTGTGTAGGCGCCCCTTCAGCGAGCTTAGCTTGCCTGGCTAAACGCACCTTCTCCGCGTGCGCTTTCCTTCTCTCTTGCTTCTCCCGTTGCACCTGAAGGCGCGCCTCCTTGTTCTCTAACACCCGCTCCATGTCGTTAGCACTCCTGACCGCCACCTCTTTCTTCTGAGCTTCCTCCGTGGCGTCCAGAGATTCCTGGACCTGTTTCTCCTTGGAGGCCTTGTGGAGCTTCTCAAGTCTCTCAGCTTCTTTCCTCTGTTGAAGTGAAGGAAGGGGGAACATTGGAATAAATCGCAACTACATTGTAAACTGTCTCATTGTGATTTGATTAGTTTCGTGTAGTGGATGAGTATTTGACCCGCAGATTGGTTAACGTCGTCAGGCTTTGTTTTGTTGTTGTTAACATATTCTTCGGACTTGTTGATAAACTGAAATCTCCGTCAGTCAATTGTTCTTTAAAAGCAGACTACTGTTCCCATTGACCTTGCACAACTTTTTGGAGTTGAGGTGGAGAAGATTTCATCTGTGTATGTGAATTTGTTTTCATATCTATAGTCAGAGGTACTTTCACACTCGGAATATTGAAATCAGTTTTAAAGTGTCCCGAATTGAACCTCGGTAATTGCGTTAAGTTTCTGTTGTTTCTGTAATTAAAGCTCATGACACGTTCAGATTTTTTAAATGCCAGTTACCTTTCCTGAAAATCTTTAAAAATCTTGGCTTAAAATCTTGGCGATAATTGCATGCAGTATACCAATACCCCCATTTTCGCTGCCCTACATGTAAACACCATTTATTTAGTTATTTATTTGACCCTTTAATTATTTATTCATCCATTTCTTTTAGCAACCACTAATACTGGAGCGGTTGCATTAAAACACAAGTTTTAAAAACATTTATTAAAACACGTGAATATTTGCAATAAATTTCAAGTTATAAAACACCCACATAACAAGTCGATATGAGAGAGACTGAGATTGCGGGTAACACCATGTGAAATAAATCTCTGCTAGGAAGAAGTGTGGTTCTAAAAAGAACCGGGGTGAGTGTGTAACTCGACGTTTCGGACAGTGTGCTCTGTCCGTCCTCCTGTGTTACCCGCAATCTCAGTCTCTCTCATATCGCACCCACCATGCAAAGCTTCAAATCGTATCTAAGTCGATATGAGTATTTTTTTCAACTGACTCATGAACAAATAAGGACCGTTAAAAATAAAAATGTTATATCATCTTTCTGCGCTCCTTACCCTTCTCCTTTCCTCCGCCGACTTCAGCTTGACCTCCAACTCCTCCTTGGTCAAGGTCCTCTTCTTTGTCTTCCTCTTCTTAAGCTTGGCCAAGCGGGTCGGGGGCTTTTTAAGGATGCCGAACTCGGAAGTGATCATGACGTCGAAGGCCATGCCGGACTGGCCGGCCACAGGCTTGCTGAGCAAGCCCTGGCTCTTAAGCTCGTGAATGATATCCTCGTCTGTGCGGTTCTTGCCACTGCGCTTGCGAGAGGTGATCTGGGTACCGTTCAGCGTCAGGTCTGTTCATCGGAAACAGAAAAGAAAAATGAAGTTTGTCTAGCAATTCAACAATGACTTTCATCGAACAAGCCACCACGGAAACTGACTAGGGAATATATATCAAGCAATTTCAAGCAAAGTTAGCAAAGACAACTGGCAGTAGCGGAATTTGAACCTGCGACCCCCGTTCACTAACAATGAACTTGTTGGATTTCTTTTTTTATTTATTGCCTTTTAAAAATAAAAATTATTGCCTTTCCTTTTTTATTATAAGAGCACAAAATTCTGCTTTTCGGTAGAAATTTTAAAATCTTGGCTAAAAATCGTTTACCTGCAATATGAAAAAGAGTTAAAACAAGAACGCTTTTTAAAGTATTTAATGAAAATTAATTAAACTAAACTGGCTGGATTATACAAATTGACAAAATTAGCTATCGTAACGTTTTGAACTTAAGCAAGTTCTTTCTGAAAGGCAAATTACTTGCTTAAGTTCCAAACGTTACGCCAGCTGTTGATTTAAATAAACAGAAAGAGACATCAATATGAAAATAACCGATTTGTTAAAAACAATTTAAAACCACGTTTACAACAAAATTAATTTCAGTTGAAAATATCGTTGGAAGATATTTGCCTTCAAGTTAAGAACGGCGCTTCCGACTGTAAAATTTACAACAGTGTTTCCAGAATGTAGCTTTTAATCTTTTAGTAACAGCAAAACGGCCTTTGGTTTACTCCACTGGTTCAATTTCCTCAAGAGGCTTTTACGTGCAGTTGCTTTGAGCTGTTCTATCAAGAAGTCATGAATATTCATATTGTAACCCTGCTTGAGCGCATACAGTTACCCTAATCGCGTTGACCAATACAATAGGGTACTGTGACGTCACAGTCTTGTTGTCAAAGCAATCTTATATATTCACACCGGGTGTGTTGGCATTGAGATCTGCCAGCATATTGGGTATCGGTATTTGCGTAGCGTCAGTTAATTAAACAAAAATCTTCAAAGACTAAATTGTAGTTTCTGCATATTTTGTATAAATTACTGTTTTTTATGTCATTAAAATGTGAGTCAATTGATTTTCCGTTGGTTCTGCTCAAGTCTATAGAATAGAGATGAAAGTAATTTCTTTCTCAAAAAAATGAAATGGAACGTTACAAATTGCCCACGTATTTGAAGTGTTTTTGCGTTCAAACATAATCTAAGTTGTTGCAGAAAAAACTGCACTAATAGCTGAACAAATATTACTAAAAGTAATACGAAATGATTTTCTGTTGAAGCTGTCTTCTGTTTTCAATAATTATTTCTACGTCTAGTTTGTTTGAAAGATTTTTGGCTACGACACCCAATTACATGTAATGGTTAAAAGTTGATGAAACGATTCTGTTGTGGTCTGTCTCTTGGTTATTCTGGAGCTGTTGTTTGGTTGTTTGATCGGTTGATCAATTGATTGATTTGTTAGTTGGTTGGATGGTTACGTGGATGTGTGGATGGTTGGTTAGCATGTTGGTTTTTGGTTAGTTAAGTGGGTATTTGTTTGGTTGCTTGGTTAGATGGATAGATTTGGGGGAAATATAATTACCTGGTGTGCGTGGTCTTCCCCCTTGCATCGCTCTCTCTTGCATGGCTGGGTCCGACTCTCCCGTGATGATGTTCCCGTAGTAATCGGCCTCCAGCCCGCTGTCACAGGTCGAGGCCTTGCTAGTAGCAGACGACACCCCTCTCACCAGCCCGGCCGATCCCGTACCACTCCGGAGAGACTCCCTAGACACGGTCCGGTCGGGCTTCAGCTCCGTCACCGCCGTTCCCTTGCCCGACTGCACCTTGATAAGCTTGGAGCTAGGCCGGCCAAGCTTGCTCTTGGTCGAGTTGGCCGAGCCGATCTTTCTCTCCGCCGTCCAGGCCTGGGAGGAACTCACCGAGGGAATGACTGCATTCTTGGAGCCACCACAGCCCATGATGTCCGGAGATTTTTGTCTGTCAGTGATGGTATACTGAGATTCGATTGTAATAAATGTTGCCTTGTTACAAACACTTTACAGCAGAGTGTTTGGGGTTGTACAACAAGCAGCTTTACTGCGCAAAGTACAAGGTTCAAGGAGTTAATTAAAAAAGCACACCGCGTAACTAGGTTCATCCGGTATTCCAGGGAATTGTTGAATCGGAGTTGTAGATGTTGTTATCAACCAATAACCGTACCTGTGTAAAATCGGAGTGCCTTTCGTAATGAATCTAGCTGTCGATTCCTGTTGCAAAACTGCGAAAGCGGAGAGGAGAATCTTGCAGAGTGGACAGTATATAGCTTGTAATTGAAGAACCTTTCTCCACGCGTCGTTTAATTACAGAAATGTCCCCATTACAATTGATTGTGCCCCTACGCCGGGAGTGCACCCTGTTAATTGGTCGCCATCGCCGTTGCTAGGTCAATAATGGCGGTGGCGTGTGGCCGTCGTCATGGAGCGGTGTCAATACGGCAATGCGCCCCCAACGTCGGTGTACCGTGAAACCTCACGCAAACAACTGTATGTCGTATCGTGTACACTTGTAATTGTACATCGTAGGGCAATGGCCTTGAAAGTGCCTATACCTGTTGTATATTGGTTTATGCATAGCGTTGATTCGGAGGCAGTTAATTTACGCACGTTTGTGTAGTGTAGTGGCTTGATAAATGCAAAATGTCAAAATGCGGCAAGTTTATGACAATGTTTTCTTCCTCCATGCACACATCGAGGTGGTAAAAGCATAATATGGAATCCACACTAATGGTTTTGCATGTTTTTGTTCATGCTGAGAAAAGTAAAGGCGTCATTGTTTTATTGTTCAAAAATTCAGATCTTAAGTTTAAATAATTTTAAGGAACCAGCACCTTTAGGCAAAGAACGCGAACATTAACACAATTTCAAAAGTCAAAACACAGAACCTCTCTTCTAATTAACACACTCACACATGTTTTGCTATACTACCGAGGACTCGAGCTGTTTACTTCTTTATCTTGACATGTCCCATAAGGTTTGTACATGACAACCACCGAGGACTTTGGTTCAGGTCCTCAGTTGTATTGTGTTATGTAACCCGTACTCCGTCGTCAAAGATAGCATGCACGAAGAAATCGACTAGACACCGTGTCATTCTAAGATCGACTTGTGCTGTTCCCAGAATCTATTACTAATTGGCAATCGTTGGACTGGAAAATTCGGTTAGACGTCACTAGTCGTTCAAGTCTGACAAAATTGATTTTCGCGAAACTCATTATAGCAAGCACTTTGTAATAATGTCAAGGTGGACGTTGTGTTGCTGATAGCTGCCTGGATATGGACTTTTATGTTTTCAGCTCATTGAAATACATGTAAACAGTAGCGTCACCAAGATCTAATTTGCGGGGGGGGGGGGGGGGCGCCTGGGGGTACACCTATTTTTATAAAAAAATTATAGGAGACACTTAATACAGTCATTTTTCTTCGCAACTGTATTATCCAGGGGAGGGGACTAACTGGGGGAGTCACGGCCATCAGCTGGGCCACTTGCTGTTAGTCAATTTTTGATATTGTATGTTTGCATTTGTATGTTCAGTGGCAGCTGATGTCGGCAAATGTCATCTTGAAAACATGGGGCGGCCATCTTGGGGCTGGCAGGATCTAAAATAGAAGCGAAAGGGTCTACTTGTTTGCCTGACTTGCATGAAAATCCAGCAGAGCAACATTCCAATGGAAAGTTAAAACTTTCGTAAAGATAAACGCAATCATTAACAATACTAATACATGTATTTTTAGTAAGAATTAAACGTGTATCCCGTAAGTATGACATGCAGTATTGTAAGTAGGTTTCCAATATAAACTGTCTGATGGAAACGACAATTTAATATGAATGTATTTTTCTTTACTTTTGTAAAATCTCTTTTTCTTCCTCCATGGTACAACATGGCGCTATTCATTAAGAATTATAGATCTTGGCTGAAAATCTATTAGGCCTACATTGTGTGTAGCATAGCCTCAAAATATTTTCTCCAAAAAAAATGCAAAAGCATCAGTAGTTTCCAGTATAAGTTGATTGAGGAAAAACGACAGTTCAAAATGAGCGTATTTTTATACGCTGTTTCCCCAGGGTATTCAAATTGGGGAGCACGCACCCCAGCATTCGACTCATTTGCCAATGGCGTTCAGTTTTGTCTCGTAGCGCCGTTTTGTCTTGTATCGATTGAAGCGAAATGCACGTTATAGCCTTGGTAAGGTACGCCGCGAACGTCACGACCGATTAAGCTCAACTCACCTGCTGATGTCTCTCTCTCGAAAAAAAAAAATTGTTGATTAAGAGTAGAGCAATTATGAAGAATTGCTCATTACCAAATGACAAGGTTCACGCTTTTGAAAGACTCATCACCGTCACCTTTCTACAGTAATATACTGACAAAGCTTTAAGGTAAAAACAGAGGACCAGTTTCGTTCAGCTGCTATTTATTTGCATCGCTTTGCCATATGGATCAAAAGCGAGGCAAAAGCATTTCTACAGTCTATCCATAGTAATGTATAATTAAATTTATTTTCAATTAGTCTGGTTCCCACACTGTAAAAAAAAAGAAATTGTTATTTTACAGAAAAGGTGCTGGCAGCAAAATTTCCAGAACTTGTTTCCGTTTCTTTTTTTTGCGGACCTCATTTTTGGACAATTCTCGTTAAAATACAATGGTTTTCATAAAAAAACATTATTACGGAACAGAAAAAAGCAGTTCTAGAAATTTATCTGCCAGCACTTTTTCCGTAAAAAAACAGAATTATTTTTTAAGTGTATCTTTGCAAAACAAAAGTTTTAGTGTACCGTAGGTTGCCAAGCTATTGCCAAAATTCAAAGCTGTCAGAATCTTTGCAGAACTCAAACTTGCGAGTGTAGATTATCTTTCCACCAGACCAATTAGCAAACATACATGCTTAGCACATACAGGTCCTGCTTAGAAATATCAGGTTTTCATCTAAAACATTTCAAGTAGGCCTATTGTATGTTGGTTCTCGACTGACTTTTGCTTAGCATTTATTGTTATTTAAGCACTTGCCGTAATTTGTAAAAAGAACTTAATGCATGGAATAGGGTCTCGGTTTGAATCTCGTGAGGAATTTAGGGGCCTTGGGATGTACAGCGAGGAACGGCTTCAGCGAAGACTACAGTAGCTACACCACGATGACGGGCAACCGGGCTTTACAGCATATTTTACGCATCTGCCGGATGTGATTGGCTTATATCATCGGCGAGCCAGGTAGAGGACGCCCTTCTGTTTACTAATCCCCGCCCCCGAGTTGACAGCAGATATGACTTACCTATACATCAGAACAATAGCGAACTGATGTCACATTGCACGTGGGCCTGTTGAGATATTATTAATAGAACCGATTGTGCTAGACTCAGTTCAAGTCGTAGGTTACTAAAACTGTTTAACATCGTTGGATTAGGCTATGCTTAACAATAACTGTTTGGCACGGTTATGATCATGCCTTTGGTCTCGAGTTTTCTCGTAGTTAAACTCAATTGCAACCTGTAAAGTTTGTATCGAATTTTCAATGCACAGACTGCTTGCAAGACTAAATTTCGCATGCATCCTCGCTCAACAGTGTGCAGGTAAAAGGAGACTAACAGCTGAGTAAGCGAAGAGGAACTTCAGAAAGTAGCGTTTGACGCCAGATTTCAAGCAAGCGAGTATGATGGTTTGTCAAACCCGGACCGGCTAATTTCGCTGTAGACGCATAGAGTGACACAGTTGGACAGGTTGTACAATAATATAATACGTCCGGTGTTAGACCAAATCCTGACTCGAGCACAGACTAGTATGATACCGTTGTTACAGTCAACGGATCCTTGGTGCCGTATAGTTTTGGGCGCGTTGATGAGTTGCTCAAAGGGTACCGGAAGTACTGAATAAAGCACAGTTGCTTAGCGGATGTTGTAGTCCGTAGCCATTGATACAAATATATTTAGCTCCTGATCATGACAACACTCATAGCTGGACCAACGGCCGATGCAGTCAAAAATTAGGATGTGCCTACAGTTTGTTCCCAATTTCAAAACGATATAGTATGCATGCGCAGCCCGCGACGGCCAGGTGTTTTTTTCTGATCACGGAAGCCAATAGCGTCGCCGCATTTTATTCTGATCAGAAATACATGAGCGCATACAAGCCCAGTGAGGGCATTTTGGGATACTAAGATTTTGTAAGATAACCAGGATCCTAGTCATACCGGACTGGGTACAGACAAGATTTGACGGCAGTAGCAGGCAGGATGGATATATGGTGGTCCGTCTATCTGTGGACGGTGCTGCTGATCAATGTCAACTACTTTTTAACAGCGAGGACCCAACAAATTGGAGGTAAGTATTGGGAAGTTTCTTTATTGTTTTGAAGTTTTATTTCACGTATATCGTTTGTCAGCCTGTAAATGATATTAAGTGCTTTAATCTTCTTCTTTTTCTTCAAATTGATCAGATTGTGTCCTTTTCTGGACGAGCTTCTTGGTTGTAGTTTGGACATCTTTTGAAAGGTTTACTATATTTGGATTGAAATTGCGCGTATTTCCAACGGTGTTCAGGGAAATTGTGGAGGGTTTTGGGGGTTGTTTTTTTTTCTTTCTTTTGATTTAAATTTCTTTTTTTGGGGTGGGGGGAGGATTTTGCTTGCAGATTTCTTTTAAACTATTTACAGTGTACAATGCCAGGGTTCGAATAGTTTTAGCCAATAATTCAGATGCAAATTTTTCTCTTGAACGATTTGTTTGAATTCGGTTACAAATAATTTTATGCTGTAATTTCCATAATTTCCTCATACTATCGCAATGATAACATTTTAGTCGAATATAATGATCAGGGTTTATGTTCCAGTAATCGCATTAGGATTAACAGAATATCGAAGCACTTTTAACCTAGTACCCACAATCAACGAATAGACACGTTTTGAACACTTTAATGCTATGGGATGATTCGCATACATGCAAGCATGTCGGTACCCGTGACTACATGTATCACGCTCGTAGAAAACCAACTCGGTCCTAATAGGATCCCAATTCGAAATAATATCCCACCGCACACTACTCTCCCCATCAAAGTTTGGCACAGCTATCCCATACGCAGCCATCGATCGACACCCATACACGCATCTACGTAAATTCTAAGCCGTAGCTATATTAGGCAACCTGTTTACTGGAATAACAGAGTAAGTTATGACGGGAAACCTAAATACTGGCCGTTTAACGTCAGTGTGGTAAATATTGTACCGAACGCCGCCCCCCCCCCCCCCCTCCCCCAAGAAAAATTGTCGTGATTTTTTATAACATTGTGGGGGGGGGGGGGGGGGGGGGGGTTAGTGTTGCATTTTTATTAGAGTTACTCGAGTCAATAATATCGCTGGTACAACATACTGTACAATTGGATTTGTTGATCACCCGGCCTTCCCCTCCCCATCCCTCTTCCCCGTGGGCGGGAGACCGTTGATTCTTGCCAAAACCCCGTCTGACTTCGCCTCAGTTTTGGCTGCTTGCCTTGGCTATGACGCACCGTTCCCGTCGAAGATAATGAGGGTAAATATCCTCTAGCCTTTATCTTGAGACGAATACATTAAACCTAAGCTGCATCGTTGGGGTTCAGCCAAATTCAGACTTGGAATGCTCGCGTGATCGGTTGTCATGTAGTTGTTCAAGATCCAAGCTCTCAACACAACAACGGATGAAAATCGCATCCATTAAAGTTAGCGCATTGGGGGGGGGGGGGGGGGTGGGGGGTATGTCCTCGAAGGTTGCGACCCCTGAAAATCCTGGAAACGCCCCTGTTAATTGAATAAGGTGTTTTATCACTTCCTGAGTACCTTTGATATATAAAAAGAAATACAGCTTCCTTGAGTGGGACTTCATCTAACGATCCTCCTGCTATACAAGTACAGACATAGTCCTCTTTAAATCGGGAGGCCGCGTTATGTTGAAGAGATATTTACCCCCGACCTTTACATTCACATTGATACCGGATTCGGTGATCATTTCAGTCTTTACAACGTTAGGAAATGGCCCAAGGTGCATAAAGCTTTACGGGATATTGCTACTGAGATACGGTAACGAAAATAGAAAGCTGGCGGGAAATTCGAGACATGCACTTTTCTTCGGGGTTTGATATTTTCAAAAATAGAAATGGAAACCTGAAGATGGATAAAACAGGGTCTGTTAAGGGCCGGTCACACAGGCCACTGTAACGACGACGATGACGAAATGAAAATGAACGCCGTTGATTGGTGAAATTGTCGCGCGTGTAATACGCGCGCGCACCATCCACCAATAGAGAGCGTTTATTCGCATCGTTTTCGTTTTCGTCCTCGTTATCGTGGCTAGCTGGACCGGCCCTTTATACTTGCATTTATCTCTAACTTTGAAATAGTCAAGTTGAGAGATATGCCATGTTTTGAAAGGGAATGGGGCGCTTTTATTGCAGCATTTACCAGGCAATGCAGACAGTTATCATGGTTTAACACGTACTGCCGTATTTGTATGCTGTATTTATAGTGACAATGGCAATGAAAACAGTTAGTGTATTTTGTGTTTTGGGGGTTTTTTGTGGGTTTTTTTTTTTGGGGGGGGGGGTGTAAACTGGCTTCAATATTCATGAATTCACTTCTGTTGTTACACCAAAATGTCGTCTTTATCGCACCCCTTAAAAATTTAGTCGCTCCAAATTGTGGCATATTTTAAGCATGTATTTGTTCTATAAAAGATTCTGCCATATTTAAGATTATCATCCTGACGCCTTGTGCATATATCCGTGTTCGACTTGTACATGAATAAATATTCATGTTAATCATGACGATGTCGTTTTGGTTGTTCTCGAACAGTGTCTTTCTATTTAAATATTTGGTTTTAAACCGATCTCGTTTGCAGCAAACTATTTCTTTGCTTGAATTCTTTCCGCATGGATGAAACGTTTTATAGTTGAGCTGTTTACTACGCGTTAGCTCCAGAGTCGAAGCGAAAGACCACAGAGAGGACCACAAATAACCACGAAGGAATCTGTATAAAATCTACTATTAATCTTTTTAAAAAGGAAAACGGAAATAAGAAAAACAATTGGTAAAAAAAACCGTCTGATAGCTGATGCTATATAGACGTCGCGGTTCTTTGCCATGCCATAATGATTCAATTCCTCAGGTTTACGTTGGCTTACTGCAGATCTTCGTCTGGCTGACGGACCCACACCCAACGCGGGCCGCGTGGAGTTCTACCTCGGCTTCCGCGGCTGGTACTCGACCTGCGATGCTCACTGGAGCATCGGCGACGCCATTGTGGTCTGCAGACAGATGGGGTTTCCAGGAGCGGCGCTAGCGCGGAACAACGACCCTTATGGGGGTGGGGCTGGAGTACCACTGGCTCGTGACTGGGAGTGTATAGGAGGTAAGTTTAAAGGGACCCGGAAAATCAAAATGTTAGAAAACGCTGTGTTTTAATACAGGTGTTCAGTTCTTTAAAAGTTTTTGATTGTATTTGAGTGAGACTTGAGTTAAAACAACGAGTTAAAACAACCGGTTCTTCTCAGAACCACACAACTCAAAAGATATAAATGTCACATGGTGTTACCGCAAACCTTCCATACTTTGATTGTATTCGGTTTTTTAAAACGAACATTTATATCGTAGTTTTTGTACTCCATGGCCCTCAGAAAGAACAGTTCTTGATGACACATTGGCCTACCTGCATGGTAAAACAGTACGAAGTCTATGAATAAATATGGACAAATAAATTTGAAATAGAGATTTTCATCTATTTTGGTATTTTAGGTATTTATTGAGAGAGGACAGAAAAAATCATGGGCCCTCCTTCCACCCACTAAAATACCTATTTTAGACTCTGACGTCATCGCTTGCCACGTGCCCTTGTACACATACCCCGTGCGTTTTGTACACGTCTCTGGACCTCGGGGGCAATGTAAGCAATGTTTTTACTGCCGATGACGTCACAGCTTGAAGTCGGGATGAACTACTGAAGTCAAGCAATCATCAAAATATATATTTAGTAGATTCAACATTTCTAAACCATTTATATCATTTTCCCCTTTAATTTCTGTGAACCTTGAAGCTCGTTGATTTTGTGGGCGAGGAAAACGAGAGTAGAAACGAATTTCGCATATACGAAAATATCACCAATCTGCGCACTTCCGGGTTTAAAAGCGAGGCTCGGTGTTTAGTAAACAATATGTCACGTGCATTCGTGTGCAATTTATACACGATAAAATCTGTTGTATTTTGAAAGGTCACTGATCGAGTCCACCAAAACAATCTAATTCAGTTAACTTAATTTGAGAATAATTGTTCTGTGAAAATGTAATTGCACAGCATGTCGATTAAGAATGAATTTGGATGATTTTTGTTGTGATAAGCCCGTACCACTTGACCATGCTGGAAGTGCGCTACACTGTCATTTGCCGTGATTTATGCATGCATGAATAGATTTGTTAGAGGCAGTGTACATGATTGGTCATTATTGCAATTTTCAAAAATGGGCGGATTTCGGGGTTAGTATTTTATAGGAAATATCGTTCCACTGACCTATTCAAAGTTTTGCGTTGTTGGATGGCGACAAAAACGAGAGAAAAACGGCGCTCGTTTTCAACCGTCGGGTGGATGATAGCCTTTAGTCAAGGCGCGCGTGGCTATGGGCGCGTGGCTATGGGCGCGTGACGCGCCCCGGATATGCCATGGCGCCATCATGTCCGGGGCGCACCACTCGTCCGGGTAGCCACGCGCGCCTTGACTGAAGGCTACAGGGCAATTTTCCAACGATTTCCAGCTGGAAATCGTTGGAAAACGATATAAATTTCCACTTTTCTTGACAACGACAGCACACATGGTGCCATAATTTCACAGGATGATTGAGACTACTAACTTACAGTCTATAGTAAGGTATTTCGTAATAATTCAGTAAAAAAGAAAATTGGAGGATTACCAATCGTGTACACTACATTTAAATAGCAGTGTGTTTGTTTAGCACCCAGATCCTCGCTTTCAACCCGGAAGTGCGCAGATAAGGTTTATGTGAGTGGAGGTCACTAGAGAAAACTAAAGAAACTAGAGATTAGAGAAACAAAAAGACATCCACTGACCAATTTGCTGGAATTTAAAAACATCAAACAAAATAAAATTGTGATGCAACGGAAAATGGTTCTGAATTCAAAACTGGGTCAGAACTAATCCTATTTCTACCATGGGCATTGTCTAAAAAAAAAAACTGAAACTCGGATTAACTTTCGACCTTTTGGCGCCAAACTCTAAGGGTACTTATTACACAGACGTGAAGTTGTTTGGAAGGAAATCAACCAATGTATGCACAGTTTTCATTAGTAATCATATTACTCATTTCCTCTCGGCAAAGGTTATTGGCTGATGCATGATCAGCAGCCTGGGGGCGGACAGGGTGATATCGGTGTTGGCAAAATGTGTCGGGAGTTCGAGTGCCGAGCATCCTCGTGACCAGGAGTTGCACCTTTCTTGTTTTAAATGCGAAAATAATATTATACGTGTACCACACAGCAAAGTAGGATCGCACCCAAAATGTGTTCAAAAAATGAGGAGATTAAACCGATGTGGTTGTCATATTGATTTTGTCATGTTAGCTCTAAGGGTCCTAGCAAGAAAAAAATAGGTTTTGTCAAATGCAGTCAGAGAATAAACCACAAATATTTTTAAAACTAGCCTTTTGCAAGCAATCTCAGGAATAATTAGATGCATTACAATGAAATGTAGGAAACACCAAATGCAGCTGCCCAACATTGGAATATTGTGAAGGAATTTAAAAGAGCTAACTACATATTGTCGATTTAAAGTTCAAAGATACATTGCTTTGACATGGGTTCAGTTGCCTTAATATAGAGTTGCTTTTTTTAGTATGTCTGGTTTATTTTAGAGGCACTGTTATTCTCAACATTTTGCTGTGAAAATTGTTTTGTAATAATTACAAGGTTCTCCTAGAAACTGGCTCGTAACTGTTTTCATCTGACGTCAGTAGAAGATGCTCCAAACAAGACCACAATGTGTTTCTGTGCTAATAATATAGAAATACTTTTCATAATCACGTTATTTTCTAATTAAACAATGTACATTTTTGTTTATCCAGACGAGAATCGCCTTCAGGACTGTAAGTTTACCCCTAAAGGACGATGCTTGGAAAGGGTTGGAGTGGTTTGCCAAGGTCAGTCTGATTTTACATTCCAAAACTCATTACTTCCTAATACTCTCATGTGATTATCTATTAAATTAAAACGAGCATGGTGAAACTATTGCAGTATACCACAGCCAACTGGGACGTCGTGTTACGGGCTGCGTCCTTTGGATGGGACGTGAAGCTGGGGTTAGCGTCGACATAATAAAGCCTATAACGTGAATTTAGAGGACACTCATCCTCATAGGTCCTCGTATAGATCACGGATGCAAAATCGGCTGTAGGTGGCTACACATGCCATAATTCATATAATACGTTCATGTTTAACTGTCGGTTTTTTTTATATTTTGTTTGTTTGTTTGTTTGTTTGTTTGTTTGTTTGTGTGTTTGTTTGTTTGTTTGTGTGTGTTTTGGCCTTGTTTAAACGTATAAGAGCATCAACGATCGCTTCAGTGACCTTGTACGTAAAAACCATGCATCCTTAGAACATGGTGCGGCGTGCTATAGAATTACGAAACGATCTGATTAAATGCAATGAAATTTTGCATTAGTAATTATGGTATCCTCATTTGCATACTTAATTTCATAAAAAATCGTTACTGCTTGGCTGCGACCGGGGGGATTCGCTCGGCTGTGAGTGGCCTGAAAAACTGGTTCTTTCAGGGTTAAAGTAAAAATGTAAAAGCTTTGCTGAAAATCGTAATATGGCCCCAGTTTGGCCTCAATAAGACAGGCATGCAGCCTTTAATTTGCGAACAGATTTCTTAATTTGATTACAACCTTTGTATTGTTATTATTGTTGATCTTATAATCCATGAATTGATAACGATGCAGAAACATCGGGCATTACCCTCAGCATATCCAGGGTGATGTATAGGGGACTGTGGCATTGCCAATTGTCGTTTTACAGGGTAGCGCTAGGAGTGCATTCACTGCGTGAGTCACCGATACGTGACGCTCATTGGGAGGACGTAAATCAGTCCTGAACGATTGCAAATGATTCATCCATTGACACAAAGTCATTGTTTACGTGTTTACAGAAATTGCAAAACTGAGGAAAACTTTAGTTTGCATTATTAATTAATCCGCCATGGCATCAATTTCACCCAATTTTTCAACTTAAGTTGGCGAATAGATTTTTTTCGCATTAAGCCCGGTTCATACTTCATGCGAATGCGAAGCGAATTCGTTAAGGTAACGGAGAACGTCACAATGAAACTTCAATTGTTGACGTCATGAAATTCGCTTCGCATTCGCATTCGCATGAAGTATGAACCGGGCTTAAGACTCCGCTCCGAATTTTAATCTCACGCGCGAAAATTCCACCAATCAATGGCGTTCATTATCACCGTTTTTGTTATCGTCGTCGTTATCGTGGCCAGTGTGAGCGGCCCTTTATCGTGGCCAGTGTGAGCGGCCCTTTATCGTGGCCAGTGTGAGCGGCCCTCTATCGTGGCCAGTGTGACGGGCCCTTTATCGTGGCCAGTGTGACCGGCCCTTTATCGTGGCCAGTGTGAGCGGTCCTTTATTGTGGACAGTGTGACCGGCCCTTTTTCGTTGCCAGTGTGAGTGAGCAGCGGTTTAGTGTAGTCACATTACCTGTTCATTGTCAACACATTCCAACATTTGCCATATCACTGGTATTTCAGCTTTAGATTTGTATACAAATACACATACAGGAAGGTTGCCTAAATAACTGGCAGTTATTCCAAACAAATGCGATTAGCCCTGGCTAATCGATTAAATTATTTCCTTAGATAATTCCAGCAGGTGAAATTAAGATGTCATTGTCAAAAACTTGTAAAGCCTAGTAGCTTAACTATGCAAGACATGTTCAGGATTCCAGATACCAGAGTTGGTGAAGCGGAAAACAAAACGGACATGATTAGTAAATTACCAATAAAGAAATTGCCGTCGCAGTGCGAACTCATACTCAGAGAGATGTTCACAGAGTACAGAAATTTGTGGACCTGGCTCGATCTTCCGTCGTATATGTCCGGGATTCTCTTCCTACCTACTGGAACCAGTGAGTTCAAGCCACGGGCTCAATGACCGATGGGTCAGTAAACTCTGCAGTCCAGGAATCCAAACCCCTATCCTGGTTTTGATATTTGTTATATTTACGGAACAAGCGTGAAACACAGACAAGCCACGGAAGGTTAAATGCGACAATATGAAAATGAACAAACAAAAAACAGTAATGCGGATTTTTAACTAGGTTTGGAAATTAGCGAAATGTAGGTAGCCGATAATGGACCATGAAACGGTATTCGTTCTCTCCAAAACATACACAGTCAATTGTCACTGATGATACTACATAATAGAAAAGTACTCTTGCTCGTGTGTAAGCTCGTACTCCATCGATATACGTACTCGTACACGGAGATATTCGTACTCGGTATATACTATTCACCAATACTTGATTAACGAATAAACGTTACAGGTGTTGCGTTAGCTACCGGTGTTACAACCGTGGAATCCGCACACGCATTGGCACTGGTATTCAGTGCTTAATTATTTTCATAGATATGCGACTTTTTGACTGATAATGTTGTCAAACAGACCACAGGGGGAACTGACTAGGTAGTTTGAATGAATTTTCAAAGTGAATAGAAGAATAATATCGCTTCCATGAGTAAGAAGTATGAACTAAAATCTGGTACATAAAGTACTTGAAGTATTTGAGATGATTTACATGAAAAATCGTTTGCGTATGGAATCGGGCATTTGAAGAGTGCACATTTAATGTTAATTAAATATGATTGTTGAACTTAATAACATGACACAGAATTGTATTTTCGTTTCCCCCCTCCTCCGTTGGTTCCCGAAACAGCGCCGGGCTACCTTGGATGTTACGCCGATCCCAGCGGGTCCTTCCACTCACACCTCCAGGACGGGTTTGTCTCCCTGCCCGGCATGAATGTCTCTGCCTGCCGGGACCATTGCCGGGCCAGCGGGTCCCGACTAGCCGGCCTCAAGAACGGCCATGAGTGTTACTGCGGCCGATTGTACGATGCTCTCCAGCCCACTAATCGCCTGCCGGACTGGCAGTGTCAGATGCCCTGCGCGGGTAACCCGGAGGAGATCTGCGGCGGCCGGAGATCTCTATCTCTGGTCAGGTCCGCTGGGTCGGACCGACTCTCAGTGTTTGATCGTTAGTGGTAGTCTTTGTTTCGCTTGTTTAATGGAGTATGTCAAGGACAAGGCACACATTAATTTCATGAAAGGGCATAGTATTATGGGCATACTATTACTATTATACATCAGTTGGCAAGCTGTTTTGTTTTTGAAAATGTGCTCGAAACCAAAGGGTTTCCAAAAAGTTGAAGAGAAGAAAGCCGTCAGATAGACAACAAGAAGTCCTTGATATACATTATAAACAAACCTAAATGTTGGATGGTTTGTGTGTCTCTTTTTTCTTTCTTAACAAGACAAAAATAACTTTCGACATTGATTTTATATTAGAAAGCTACCTTGCTTGCTTACGTGCTTTGTTTTAAGTTTCTTGTACATGTCTCTTTGTCTAAAAGTATTCCTAACTGCCTTGCATCATTAATAAACTTGCTGTAATGCAATGCTTTCTTTATTTCCAATGCTTCCTTTCTTGCTTGTTCGTGTTTAATAGTTGGCTGGCTGAATTGCACACAGGCTTGGCTGCAGGCTCACGAGCTTTATATCTTGCTGCATGCCGTTATCTAAACCGCAGTGTTCCCTCTTCCGAAAATGTAGCCGCCATTTTGGTCAATCTACAAATTCTTGCTGTTTTGTCATCGTCAGTGAATCTAGGTCAGTGCGACCTGCCCACCCAACCCGCCCACGGGCGTGTCCAGGGTGATGAATATTCATTCGGTGACGTCGTCCAGTTTGTGTGCGAGGGAGGTTACCAGATGCTAAATGTGTCTGGGGCTGCAGCCCAGTGCGTCATGATTCCAGACGGAACGGGAAAGACGGTTGGGTGGAACGCCTCGGTGCCGACTTGCCAAGGTGATTATGTCTAGCCCGTGAAGCTGCAAGACAGATGTTGAACTATCCAAGTTTGTTTAGTCTCCCTAAGTAAAATCCAGCGGGATAAACGCAGTTGAAAATGTCATATCCCTCTAAGGTATGAGCCCTTTGACTTCGATAGATAGGTTTGGGAAGGACACGTTTAGACTATAAGTCACTGGTATATTGACGAAACCAAGAATTCATAATTAATCATGTCTGTACCATGATACCTCACATTATTTGATAAAAGTACTGTAACAAGTTGACGTTGAAGAAATGTTCAGTTTGAGAGGCTGGATCAAATCTCTGGATGAGGGAATCATACGTTATGTCAGAACCTGATAAACGTACATCATTGAGCTGAGGTTTAAGCAATAATGTGATGATTCATGTCACGTGGATTATAGACAGCCCTATGAGGACCTGTAGGGAATATGATCATGACAAGGCTATGGGCTATTTCGTATCCCAACAGGCATGACAGAGTTGCTAAACCTATCAACTTAAGTCTTCTTTTCTGGGCTTAGATCTTTATCGAGGACAAATCTGAAATAAAAAAAACAGAAACAAGATCAATTTTCGATCCTATAGGCGGGTAAATTGATGAGACCAACTCGCATCCCCTTTTAGTATCAAAGACGCACGCAATGGATACACAGCTCAACTTTTTTCCCCATGCATATTAGTGTTACATGTTTGTTTTCATTGGAAGTGAAAAGTGTTGATTTTAAATTATTTCAAGTGAAAATCAAGTCAAACACGGAACCTATATACTCCTAAAAATAAGTAGGAAAGCTTGAGGTTATTGTACACAAAACTACGAGACACTTCTTTGTGCTTTGATGACGTCATGCTTTGGCTCATGAATATGGAAATTGTTAGCAATGTTGAAACTACTGCCTCAATGGGAGACTTTTGAGACCCTGGTGGCAGCAGACATACCGGTCCTTTTTGCTAGCTCCGAGCATGCGCGCGTACTTCTGAGCATGCGCGCGTACTTCTGAGCATGTGCAAGACTGATGAGAACAATGGGGGAAAGATCGGTATGTCTGCTGTGCATGTGACCACGCGTGTCAAAGTCTCCCGTTGCTACAAATGAGGTGGAAATCTATGACAATAATTAAGCAGTCCTCCATGCAATCAAGTAATGAAAGTACCATTTTATGTTGCTTTAAGAATACATTATGAAGATAGACCATCGCTCTATTCCATTCGCCCCCGCATTACAGCTATACCATCGAACCACTCCGGGTACGTCCCTCGTGGAATAATAACCGAGGCATCAAGCGTCGAACCCAGGGTATGTTTCCGGAGCTACCCTGGTGTTATCTCAACAGATGAACATAACAGTCCTTGGTCGATACAACGTCAAATGCGGTTGCCGCGTCACCTGGCAAATTGTGTTCCGAAATTTTACTTTCGTGTCTGTTAAAGATGTATTGCGTCAGTGTTATTGAAATGCTACCACAACCAACCAACCAACCGACAGCTAGGTTAAGGAGTTTAAGGTTACCGGGATCGCACCATACCCAGTCCGGGCCTGTTTAACTGAATCATATGGGTCAAGAAATCTCTTTTTTTGGCTACACTTCCTGTATATCTTCCAGTTTGGACAACCCACTTCCTAAGCCCTCGGACACCACAAGCACAAACGGTGCCCCCATATTTCGGATATCGAAACTCATTCTATTTCCTCTATTTTGCGATTGTTTTATATGAAGACGGCTGTTTTATGTGCGCATAAGACATGTTTGTGGAAGCCTAGGTAATTAATAAGCCATTTCTTATTTTTAGCAAAATGGAAATTGGATAGTTAAAAAATGGGTCCTATGAGGACATGGCGGCTGTTTTATGAATATGGGAAAAGCTAACAAGGCAGTGGGAAATAAGATTCCTTTGGGACTTCCTGAATGGTTAAATGTACTCACGACTATTTCATGTATGCTTAATCATCTCCACAGCGGCTGTTGACAGCAAGACAAGAATGACACATGAGAAACAGGTTCCTCGATACGGTAAGACGTTTTGAACTTTTAGGGACTGGAGCCATCTACAACCCCGCCCGCGCGCCACCCCGACACCCACTACTGCAGATTATTTTATTATTATTTTCTTTTTTAGTTTTATTTTAAAGGTTTTTTTGTACGCTGCAGTAAGTTTGTATAGGGCCTATGACAAGGTTTGAATCATAACAATTTTGTTCATATACCGATCCCGTATTATTATTATTCAGCACAGGGAAATCTCAGCACGTAATTGTTCACCTGTTGTTATTGAGCCATACATGGCAGGTTTGCATGTAGGTATTGTAATTAAGGGCTGATTAGAGATTTTTGCGGAGGGGTCAGACCCCACGTACATTTTAAGGCCTGCCATTTTTAGGCCTGCCATTTTAAGGCCTGCCATTTTAAGGCCTGGGACTGTTAAACATAAAAAAGAGAGAAACATGCAAAACAATCACGGGTATCGCTTGGGGGGGTGGGGGGGGGGGGGGTTCCGGGGGTATGACGCCACCCCCATTAGTTGATTTGTCTGCCGTAAATCCGTGTAGCTGTCGGCAAACAAAAGAGAGTGAAGAAAAAGTGGAACAAAGAGGGAGGGGCGGCTATGGCAGTTCCCCCTCCCCAATAATTTCTCCCTCCCCAATAATTTCCCCCTTGTAATACACATTTAATATGTCATTGGCTTTTACATGCACCAGTGCACCAGAATACACAAAGATCAGCACACATTTTCAAAATATTTCCCAGGATACACAAGAGACACTGAGTACGCTTAACAATTGTTGTTGGTTGTGTGTTTTTCCTCCCCCCCCCCCCCCCCCCCCCCCAACCTGGACGAGAAATCACTGAAGCGGCACACGATGTACGGTAACTCCTCGTACGGTAACGTTCGAGCTTGCCAAATATTTCTTGATTTCGAGGCCAATTTACACACTTCTTCGGCACAATGAACCCTGATTGCCGGGACACTATGAATACAGTTTAGAAATGACTACATACACCAACGGTCAATGCACTTGTGAAATGGTATCGATTACGAGTGCAGTAATAACCGTGTACGGGACGCGTACGGACCAAGTTCGTACGGTACGGTACCACGGGTACAGTGAGTACGAGCTGCGCTTGCAGATTGTGTAACGGACGGATTGCAAGTACTCTACGAGGTCTCTCATGACGTTAACTTCCGGGTCCCAAATGCGCGGGCTGCATGGCAAGCGTTTGAAGCAACAAGCACGCGTGTGGCCCATTCTTTTGCACTGCAATTCCCCCTCCAAATGACGTCACACACGTGAAGAGCATAGGGGGACGAGTAGCCTTCGAGTCGAATAAGAGCAAGTACATCAGCAAAGATTGGCGCAGGCCCGAGTGCAGGCACATGTTGCACTTCGCTCAATGATCTGTATCGTGGCGTCCTTTGTTTTGTGTCGTTGTGTGTGTATGTGTGGGTGAGTTTGTATATGCCGGCAATCGTGGACCTAGGACAAAATAATTCGGGCGTAGACAAAGGGGTCCACGTTTGACCTAACGTCCACGATTGAAAATCGTGTACAAAACCAATGAGAGGCCTTCCGAAAAAGTTAGAGTATAAACAAAAGAGGAACAATGGGAGGTCCACGATTGCACCCGTTTACATGACTGTGTGTGTGTGTGTGTGTGTGTGTTTGCTCATATGTGCATGCTCATGGTACAAACGTAGATGTGTCATCTAAACCACAAACAGTCGTAGGATTACAAGCTGGGGGACTTAATACCAGGGAGAGCACGCCAAAATTAATTAAAACTATTTTGATACTGTACACGAAAATGTATTACACATACGAAACATATTGTTTTGTATATGTGTAATAAAAGGCTAAATCATCTGCTGAGTTTCATTTGAGGTATAATTTACGGCTATACATTTTTTTTAACTAGACTCAAATCCCAGATTGGCAGTTGTTGGAAGTCCCAACTGATCGCAGCATAGTCCTCTAATTAAATAGTCATTAAGACCGGTACACATGCCCTGCACAAATTAGGGCGTAAGTCAGAACAGATGGCGTTGATCCTGAACTGCTGCATAAAACAGATCTCATTTGGTTGAAGG
The DNA here is from genome assembly GCA_037893225.1 of Hippasteria phrygiana. Lineage (NCBI taxonomy): Eukaryota > Metazoa > Echinodermata > Asteroidea > Valvatida > Goniasteridae > Hippasteria > Hippasteria phrygiana. Next base: position 291,039 of record JAZGUH010000717.1, read on the forward strand.
TCAGAGCTTTTTACCAGGCTGATTTTCAAGATGGCTGCCAGCTTTTGCCGAGCTGGCTTCTATAGGGCTGGTGACTTGATGTCTTAACCTCAGTCGTTCATTTATCGTTTCCTCTTTTCTTATGTCAGTAGATACCATAGAGCGTCAGTACGTCTTTCTGGCAGTTCTCGGTGGTCTGGTCATAGTCCTCACGTCGGCCATTTTGATTATTGTCGTCAAGAGGAAGATTGCAAGACACAGGTAAAATACAGACTGAGAGGAATGGTTTCAGTAGAGGGTGCTCTAAATTGCACAACGCTTTCTGATCCACAGTGACGTCTCAGTCACGCGACAGCAACGCGGACGTATAATGGACCCGCAGCGCGTCTACGTTTGCACAGCTGGATGACATTTGAAGCCAGTTAAAGCCACATTACAGTGATCATTGTACACAGTGATCAATGGTTACTATTGAGGAGGATAAAACGAAAATTTCCGTAAACCACGCGGACAATGTTGTCAAATGTTTTCGGCACGGTAAGATGGCTTCAACTGGCTTAAACTGGCTTCAACTCTACAGTTGTATTGCGGGTCCAGGTTATTTATATACGTCCGTGGAAGCAATAGGACCTTCAATGGGACCAATGAAGGTTCCTGTAAAAGGGAGAAGTCAGGGTACTTATTCAAATTTAACTCGCAGATGGTTCATTGAACAACCCTACACCCTTTGTTTTGTTGTCAGAGCCGCAAAGAGCTCGAGCAGGTCCGACCCGCCTCCCTGCTACCAGGATCTGGTGCTAGACTACGAGCGAATAATGGACCCCAAGACCGGTCGGTACCCCATCGACCGGGCTAGCTGCTACCAGTCACTCAAGCCGTCCGTGCCTGGCAAGCCACCCCGGTACGTCGCCCGCGTCAACGTCACCGGACACCCCAGCTACCCTGAGGAAGTCTGGAAACACTGAGCCTGTACCGTGTAACTGATGACTTAACAATGAAACTATGACACTATAATGACATCCTCGGTAGATCTCGATAGGCCGTCCTCGATTGGAAATCGTGTACAAAAAGAAGTGACAGGAATTTGGAAATGTATAAACAAAATAAGCCATCGGAAGATGAACTGGAACTCCTCGACGTTACACCCTAAAATACTGCGTGACCATAATCATGTGTGTTATGTTGGACATTTTGAGGCGATGGAAGAATTTATGTTTTAACTAACTTGTTATACAACGCCAGAATAAATCCTGGTTGGACTACATGCATGGATTTCTTTGTGTACAACGCGCCGTTTTCCGTTCTCGGTCCCGCTAAAAATTCTAGTTCCGAATCGGTTAAAGTTCAATTGTTGTTCCTGCGTATCTTGCAAATTTATCTAATCGTTTGACTGCGTATTTAATTAGTTTCTTTGTGTTAGCAGCGTCAGCATCGCCTACGAGTTCTGATATTTCATCGTCTGTTAGGAGAACAAATGGTGATTCGAGAACATTGTCTGCCATTTTGTGTGAATGACAGCCGTGGTGTAGCGCCACCAATAGTGTGACCGTGGAATTATGAAAGTACAATTCAACGCGTATCACCGTTGAACAGAACTTCTATTTTTGCGGTGCCGGCCGTGCGTTGGTGGGACGAATAATTCAATGCGCGTGATCGACGATCCACCAATTAGATGGCGAGAATTTATCCACGCGTTGTATAAAACAAATAATGAATGTTTCACATTCGTGCAATGGTAAGAATAATTTCATGAAATTATTCTGACCATTGAAATAATTCTTACCATCGCACTCATAAACATTCATTATTTGTATACTGTGTATAGGCTGCACAAATATCCATCTTGACTTTAATATCTTAGATATCCAAGCACAAAGTAAAATATACGTGGTGATTGCGTCATTTTCTGTGCTTCTTTAAAAACACATGAGGCATCGTTTTATGTTTCGCAAATAGTTGTAAAGTTTATTGATTTACGGGTTACACATCACTTTTAGCTTTAAAATGTAAACAGTCTTGTGTTGTACTTTGAAACGGAGTAACACTACGACATGAAGTCGTAATTACATTACATTTAATTTCAATTATGTAGTTCAACTTTACTTGTTAAAACAAAACTGCTAATGTTTTATTCCAAATATAATCATGCATTCCATTATTTTCAACAAATACAACAATACTTAATCTGAATTTGTGTTGAACGAAATATTTATTCTCAAAAATTCAGAAATAATATTTTTCTTGGGCAGACTATAGCTTGCAAGAATTTAAACAGAACATCAAAGTAGTTAACTAAACTGTAAAAAAAGCTTTTCTCCAAATTTTAAATTGGAGAATTTGTATGTGTTTTCAAAGTCGTTGGAGGCAGGCCCTCTATTGGCGGTATTTTATATTGCAGACTTTAGAGTGGTTCCTGGCCCCTTCACGTTATTATCGTTCTTACCCATTATATGATGTGCGGGGAAAGGTCATGCAGACGAGACCTGTTTTTTAAGGGTTGCTGCGGAATTTCAATTTCAATTTCAAATAGGAGTCCACACTTTTCTCTTCTTTTTTGAAGTGCGGACAAACAAATACGCACAATTTGAGAGTAAAGAAATAATTGTTTTCAAGATGTAATTATTAGGCTATTCGTTCTTTGAACAATGAATAATCACGAAATTATGCAATTCTAATTTTGTATTAATTTCAGAAACGATTTGACAGTGGTATGATGGGGCTTACTCCACACAAATGAGTCTCCTTAAATGCAGATTCTGGGAAACATGATGATATCACAGACAATATCCAAACATTTGCAGCAATAGCATGTAATATCTAAAATAAAATAAAATTACCCGTACAATAGTTGGTTAGTAGACCAAAAAAAGTAATCAAGTTTTCAACATTATTGACTCACCCCTGGTATGTAATACATCTATTTGGGTCAATTTTTGTACTGTTGGTTGTTGCTATCGCGTACAATACAATTGCGTTTCTATTTGTTTCTGTGTACAATTTAATTCGTTTAACAAACAAAACTTTACCGTAGTCCATTGTTTTTGTTTGGAAGGAATCATTATGACGCAACCTTTGATATAATACATCTAGTATTACATGTATGTACAAATGTAAACAATGAATTTGGAATTAAATGTTTCGTAATAATAGAAAATAGAAAGTCGTCATAAGTAATGTTTTTATTTTACTTCAACAATGTGTTTTGTTCCTCCATTTGAAAGTAATTGGAACATCCTTCATTGTTCATTCACATGCAACTAAGGTATATGGACAATTCTCACGGCAACCTTTCACCCTTTGAGTCGACAATTTTTGAAAAATCTAATTATTCTTGGAAATTACACTGTAACTTAATTTCACGCACAACAACAACAACAACAGCAGCAACAGCAGCAGCAGCAAGGGGTACCCCTTGCTGAACAGAAAGCTTTGCAGTTTCAGAAGATTAGTATAAATTATTTCACAAAGACAACAAAAGTGACAAGGGGTACCCCTTGCATTCTTTCACTTGTCTGGGATTAATATTGAATTCTTATAATTTGTTTTTATTTCACATTTTTCTAAATTTTCAGAAAATGTTTCTATATTTCTATGAAATATGCTTCGATTAATATCTAAGTGGGTTTCGGTAATCCCAGACGTTTCTATAACAAATTTCGTTAAGTTTGGAAATATTCATTTTTTTTACAAAATCGACCAAAATGACAAGGGATACATACCCCTTGCAATTTTTTCTGTCGAAAAAAAGTTGCCCCGAAAAGTTCAGCATAGAAACAGCATCAAATGGAGACGTTATCCCTGCAATTTCACTTGTCTGGGATTAATATTGATTCTGAGAACCCTATACATTTTTTGAGCAAATTTCGGTTCAATTTTGTAAGGTTCATTTTTAGGACAAAATCAACAAAAGTGGCAAGGGGTACCCCTTGCAATTGTTTTCTTTTTAAATGGTTAAATGTCTATGATTAAACTCTAAATGGGTTTATGACAATCCCAGACGTTTCTGGAACAAATTTCATTTAAATTGAGAAATGTTCATTTTTTTTCGGCAAAAGCAACAAAACTAGTAAGGAGTATCCCTTGCAATTTTCTGTATTTATTTGATTTTTTTAATGGGGGGCGTAAAAAGGTTTCCCTGAAAAGTTCAGCATAGAAACAGCATCAAATGGAGACTTTATTCCTGGGATTAATATTGAATTTTAATTGTCTTTTCTACTTTTCCCCAATTTTCAAAATATTGCTATATCTATATGAAATATGCTTCGATTAATATCTAAATGGGCTTCTGACAAACCTAGATATTTTTAGAGCAAATTTCGTTTCTATTTGGAAAGCTAATTTTGTTGGACAAAATCAACAAAAGTGGCAATTTTTTGTTCTTTTTAAATGGTTAAATATCTATGAACTATGCTTCGATTAAACTCTAAATGGGTTTATGACAATCCTAGACGTTTCTGGAGCAAATTTCATTTAAATTGAGAAATGTTCTTATTTTTTCCGACAAAAGCAACAAACGTTTTTATTTATTTATTAGATTCTTTTTCATGGAGGGGTGGGGGGTTGGTGCGTAAAAAAGTTGCCCTGAAAAGCTCAGCACAACAGCATCAAATGGAGACTAGCCCTGCAATTTCACTTGTCTGGGATTAATATTTAATTCTTATCATTTTTTTCATTTCACATTTTCCGAAATATATTTTTTTCTGTCGAAAAAAGGTTGCCCCGAAAAGTTCAGCATAGAAACAGGATCAAATGGAGACTTTATCCCTGCAATTTCACTTGTCTGGGATTAATATTGGATTTAAATTTTGTTTTGTTACTTTTCCCAAATTTTCGAAATACACATGTATTGCTATATTTATATGAAATATGCGTCGATTAATATCTAAATGGGCTTCTGATAATCCTAGACATTTTTAGAGCAAATTTCGGTTCAATTTGGAAAGTTTCATTTTTGGACAAAATCAACAAAAGTGGCAAGGGGTACCCCTTGTAACAGAAAGCTTTGAAGTTTCAGAAGATTAGTATGAATTAGCACTAATTAGTATTAGTAGTAGTATTTCAATGATTCTTTATTTTATTTATATTTCACAAAGTCAACAAAAGTGACAAGTGGTACCCCTTGCATTCCTTTTTGGGGGGAAAGGGGGGGTGGGGAAAGGTGTTCAGAAAAGTGCAGTATAGAAATAGCATCAAATGGAGACAAGCCCTGCAAGATTCGATTAATATCAAAATGGGTTTCTGACAATCCTAGACATTTTCAGAGCAAATTTTGTTTCCATTTGGAAATTTAAATTCCTTTGACAAAATCGACCAAAATGACCAGGGATACCCCTTGCAATTTTTTCTGTCGAAAAAAGTTGCCCGGAAAAGTTCAGCATAGAAACAGGATCAAATGGAGACTTTATCCCTGCAATTTCACTTGTCTGGGATTATTTTTGAATTTGTTTTTCTACTTTTCCCAAATTTTCGAAATATTGCTATATTTATATGAAATATGCTTCGATTAATATCTAAATGGCCTTCTGAGAACCCCAGACAATTTTAGAGCAAATTTTGGTTCAATTTGGAAAGGTTTATATTTTTGGAAAATATCAACAAAAGTTGTTAGTTTAGAATTTTGAGTTCAACATTCTAAAATTAAGATTTCCCCCAAATTTATGAAAATGTAAGGTTAACTAACCCCTTGTTATTTTTAGATTTTTTGAGTTCCAGATTCTAAAATTAAAATTTCCCCAAAATTATGAAAAGGAAAGGTTAGAATGTTGAGTTCTAGATTCCAAAATTCGGATTTCCCCCCCAATTTATGAAAATGCAAGGTTAACCCCTTGTTATTTTAGAATTTTGAGGTTAACATTCCAAAATTAAGATTTCCCCCCAATTTATGAAAATGCAAGGTTAACCCCTTGTAAGTTTATAATTTTGAGGTTAAGGTTCCAAAATTAGGATTTCCCCCTAATTTATGAAAATGCAAGGTTAACCCCTTGCTTTTTTAGAATTTTGTGGTTAACATTCTAAAATTAAGATTTCCCCCAAATATATAAAAATACAAGGTTAACCCCTTGTTATTTTAGATTTTTTTTAGTTTGAGAATCCAAAATTAAGATTTCCCCCAAATTTATGAAAATGCAAGGTTAACACATTGCTATTTTAGAATTTTGAGTTTAAGATTCCAAAATTCAGATTTCCCCCAAATTTATGAAAATGCGAGGTTAACCCCTTGGTATTTTAGATTTTTGAGTTCAAGATTCTAAAATAGAGATTTCCCCCAAATTTACGAAAATGCAAGGTTAACCCCTTGCTATTTCAAAATTTTGAGGTTAACATTCCAAAATTAGGATTTCCCCCTAATTTATGAAAATGCAAGGTTAACCCCTTGCTTTTTTAGAATTTTCTGGTTAACATTCCAAAATTAAGATTTCCCCCCAATTAATGAAAATGCAAGGTTAACCCCTTGTAAGTTTAGAATTTTGAGGTTAAGGTTCCAAAATTAGGATTTCCCCCTAATTTATGAAAATGCAAGGTTAAGCCCTTGCTATTTTAGAATTTTGTGGTTAACATTCTAAAATTAAAATTTCCCCCCCAATATATAAAAATACAAGGTTAACCCCTTGTTATTTTAGATTTTTTTAGTTCGAGAATCCAAAATTAAGATTTCCCTCAAATTTTTATGAAAATGCAAGGTTAACCCATTGCTATTTTAGAATTTTGAGTTTAAGATTCAAAAATTCAGATTTCCCCCAAATTTATGAAAATGCGAGGTTAACCCCTTGGTATTTTAGATTTTTGAGTTCAAGATTCTAAAATAGAGATTTCCCCCAAATTTACGAAAATGCAAGGTTAACCCCTTGCTATTACAGAATTTTGAGGTTAACATTCCAAAATTGAGTTTTCCCCCAATTTATGAAAATGCAAAGTTAACCACTTGTTATTTTAGAATTTTCTGGTTAACATTCCAAAATTAAGTTTTCCCCCCAATTTATGAAAATGCAAGGTCAACCACTTGATATTTTAGAATTTTCTGGTTAACATTCCAAAATTCAGATTTCCCCCAAATTTACGAAAATGCAAGGTTAACCCCTTGGTATTTTAGAATTTTGAGGTTAACATTCCAAAATTAAGTTTTCCCCCCAAATTATAGAAATGCAAGGTTAACCCATTGTTATTTTAGAATTTTGAGTTTAAGATTCCAAAATTCAGATTTCCCCCAAATTTATGAAAATGCGAGGTTAACCCCTTGATATTTTAGATTTTTGAGGTTAAGGTTCCAAAATTAGGATTTCCCCCTAATTTATGAAAATGCAAGGTTAAGCCCTTGCTATTTTAGAATGTCAACCTCAAAATTCTTAAATAGCAAGGGGTTAACCTTGCATTTTTATTAATTTGGGGGAAATCTAAATTTTGGAATCTCGAACTCAAAATACTAACATCACAACCTTGCATTTTCATCAATTTGGGGGAAATCGTCATTTTGGAATGTTGACCTCAACATTCTAAAATAACAAGGGGTTAACCTTGCATTTTCATAAATTTGGGGCAAATCTCAATTTTGGAATCTTAAACTCAAAATTCTAAAATTGCATTTTCATAAATTTGGGGGAAATCTTAATTTTGAAATCTTAAACTCAAAATTCTAAAATAACAAGGGGTTAACCTTGCATTTTCGTCAATTTAGGGGAAATCTTAATTTTGGAATCTCAAACTCAAAATTCTAAAATAACAAGGGGTTAACCTTGCATTTTCATAAATTTGGAGGAAATCTTAATTTTGGAATCTTAAACTCAAAATTCTAAAATAGCAAGGGGGTTAACCTTGCATTTTCATACATTTTGGGAAAATCTTAATTTTGGAATGTTGAACTCAAAATTCTAAAAAAGCCTTGCCTTTTCATAAATTTGGGCGAAATCTTAATTTTGAAATATCGAATTCAATATTCTAAAATAACAAGGGGTTAACCTTGCATATTCATAAATTTGGGGAAAATCTGAATTTTGGAATCTTCAACTCAAAATTCTAAAATAACAAGGGGTTAACCTTGCATTTTTATTAATTTGGGGGAAATCTAAATTTTGGAATCTTAAACTCAAAATTCTAAAATAGCAAGGGTTAACCTTGCATTTTCATCAATTTGGGGGAAATCTGAATTTTGGAATGTCAACCTCAAAATTCTTAAATAGCAAGGGGTTAACCTTGCATTTTTATTAATTTGGGGGAAATCTAAATTTTGGAATCTCGAACTCAAAATACTAAAATCACAACCTTGCATTTTCATAAATTTGTGGGAAATCTTAATTTTAAAATTGTTAACCTCAAAATTCTTAAAGAAGGGGTTAACCTTGCATTTTCATCAATTTGGGGGAAATCTTAATTTTGGAATGTCAACCTCAAAATTCTTAAATAACAAGGGGTTAACCTTGCCTTTTCATAAATTTAGGGGAAATCTTAATTTTGGAATCTCGAACTCAAAATTCTTAAATAACAAGGGGTTAACCTTGCATTTTCATAAATTTGGGGGGAATTCTAAATTTTGGATTCTCGAACTCAAAATTATACAATAACAACCTTGCATTTTCATTTATTTGGGGGAAATCTTAATTTTAGAATGTTAACCTCAAAATTCTAAAATAAGTGGGCTTGCATTTTCATAAATTTGGGGGAAAATCTGAATTTTGGGTATCTCGAACTCAAAATACTAAAATAACAACCTTGCATTTTCATAAATTTGTGGGAAATCTCAATTTTAGAATGTTAACCTCAAAATTCTTAAAGAAGGGGTTAACCTTGCATTTTCATAAATTTGTGGGAAATCCGAATTTTTGAATCTCGAACTCAACATTTTAACCTTGCATTTTCATCAATTTGGGGGAAATCTCAATTTTGGAATGTCAACCTCAAAATATCTAAAATAGCAAGGGGTTAACCTTTCATTTTCATAAATGTGGGGGAAATCTTTGTTTTGGAATCTTCAACTCAAAATTCTAAAATAGCAACGGGTTAACCTTGCATTTTCATAAATTGGGCGGAAATCTTAATTTTGAAATGTTAACCACAAAATTGTAAAATAACAAGGGATTATTAACCTTGCCTTTTCATCAATTTGGGGGAAACCTAAATTTTGGAATCTCGAACTCAAAATTCTAAAATAACAAGGGGTTAACCTTGCATTTTCATAAATTGGGCGGGAAATCTGAATTTTGGAATCTTAAACTCAAAATTCTAAAATATCAAGGGGTTAACCTTGCATTTTCATAAATTAGGGGGAAATCCGAATTTTGGAATCTAGAACTGAAAATTCTAACCTTGCATTATTTTTATATATTTGGGGAAATTTCTATTTAGGAATCTCGAACTCAAAAAATATAAAATAACAAGGGGTTAACCTTGCATTTTCATAAATTTGGGGGAAATCTATATTATGGAATGTTAACCACAAAATTCTAAAATAGCGAGGGTTTAACCTTGCATTTTCATAAATTTGGGGGAAATCTTAATTTTGGAATCTTAAACTCAAAATTCTAAAATAAGTGGTTAACCTTGCATTTTCATAAATTTGGGGGAAAATCTGAATTTTGGGTATCTCGAACTCAAAATACTAAAATAGCAACCTTGCATTTTCATAAATTTGTGGGAAATCCGAATTTTTGAATTTAGAACTCAACATTCTAAATTGACAAGGGGTTAACTTTGCATTTTCATAAATTTGGGGGAAAATCTGAATTTTGAAATCTTAAACTCAACATTCCAAAAATATCAAGGGGTTAACCTTGCATTTTCATAAATTTGGGGGAAATCTTAATTTTTGAATGTTAACCTCAAAACTATAAAATACCAAGTGGTTAACTTTGCATTTTCATAAATTGGGGGGAAATCTTAATTTTGCAAATTTCTATGAAACATGCTGCGATTAAACTTTGAATGGGTTTCTGACAATCCTAAACCTCTCGAGACTGAATTTCATTCACATTGAGAAAATGTCTTTTTTGGCCAAAAAGTGACAAAGGGTACCAATAATTAGCAGTGGAGATACAACATCGAATGAAGACTTCTTCCCAAGGGTTCAGATGTCTGGGATTAACACTAAAAGAATTCTCGTGATTTTTTTAGTTTTTTTTATGAAATCAAATACTTTTAGAAATATTGAAAAGTTCCTTAGATATGCTTTGATTACACTCTGAATGTGTTTCTGCCATCCTAATTGTCTCTTGAGTCAATGACAACATTCATTTCGTTGACCAAAATCAACAAAAATAGCAAGGGGTACGCCTTGTATTTTTCTTTTCCTTAGAAAATAGAATACTGGTAAGTTTTCAATTCCATTTTCCCCCAAAGTATTAAAATAATACACTGTTTGTGTCAGATATTCTTTGACTAATCTCAAAATGGACTTCTGGCTATTTCGAAGAACAAAATTAGACAAAAATAGTCCTTAGTACAAAAGCATTAAACATACATTGCGAACATCATGACAATAAACACGAGTTAAAACAAAATTATTGTTTTGTATTTACAGAATTTTGTGCTAAAAATTGCCTTCGCTCTTCAGCCTTAAATTCCATTTGGACATTTATCGCAATTAGTCTTTAAAAAAATAGTTACATGATTAAAGTCACATCAAAATTGCATTGAGATTAATGGTGGGCTAAACACGAAACCAAGTAGTAACATCAATTGAACTATAAAACTTATAGACATCTAAAAACTAAGTACAGCACTGCGCTTGATCGCTCTTCAGCCTTAAATTCCATTTGGACATTTATCGCAATTAGTCTTTAAAAAAATAGTTACATGATTAAAGTCACATCAAAATTGCATTGAGATTAATGGTGGGCTAAACACGAAACCAAGTAGTAACATCAATTGAACCATAAAACTTATAGACATCTAAAAACTAAGTACAGCACTGCGCTTGAAATCTACAAAACAGAAGTGCAGTGGAATATTATTGAATACATCACCAATTATAAAAATACATTCATCAAATATGGAATGCAACTTTTTGCAATATTCTTAAGATAAACACCTTTACAGCGAAAGAGGGCGCTGTAAAGACTTTATTTTTAGATACAAACATTAGTGATTTTACGCTTCAAGTAACTCAACTTCATGTTGCAGAATAAACATTTACTTATTTTTAATAAAAGCAGTTTGTAAACTTTAACTGTGAATTCCCGTCCATTATCAACCTAGAAATGTTCTCATATAATACCCTTATTCTCTTAAAAACATGACATAAAAAGTCTATGGAAGCTTTTGAAGACAATTCAGTAACAATTCAACGGTTAACTGCAATATGGGCAGTGGTGTAACCACGGTCCATTTTCATGAGTGTATATCAGACAGCTGGCTTAATGTGATTTTGCATGCACCGGGGTTAGGGTTAACTTTTTAAAAGTATCGCGATGCCGAAAGTGGGATCCCGCGGGTACGGGTACAGGCTTGGCCTTGGGGGCACGTTCGCCCGTAACCACGCAACCCCTGCACCCGCCCCAGTTACACTGGCTACTGGAATATATAGTAATTCCAAGTCTCTAAAAATAATTCAAAATAACAGCCGGGTATTATCGCGTTACTGACTGAGGTTTGTCTCAATTAACTAAATCTGAGCGCACTAAAGTATCAAGGTTTGACAATATCCTACAATGCAAACTGGATTATGAATAATTCGATAAGCGCCGAAGAGTTGTCCTCATCAACAACAAGTCATCTGCCAAAGTGTCACGTAACGTGCACATCTTCTGACGGAACTGCTTTTTGCCTGGTAGCAGGATTTTGTTTATGATTTACGGTTAGTAAAAGAACCTGATACCCGATTGAAAAAAATACGGGTACTCGGGTACCCGTTAAAGAAACCCAACCCAAAACTCCAATCCCGGAAGTTGTAATAATGTCTTTCTCTGAGATTCAAAAGTCTGATTTCAGAATTTCAGACAAATGTCTGAAAAATCTCATGCCTGTCCAGTATGATCACTTCTCTGCCTTTGCATATATGCCGGCACGTGCATGCGCCGACATTATCACAAAAGACGGTTGTCCGGAAGCTTTATACAGCTTTGTATTTATTGTGGAATGAGGTACACTATATTTTGTCTGGTCGAGGCTAATATCTGTGCCCAGACTACAAAAACCACGGTAAATTCCCTTCATTGTCAACTTTCGTGAGCGGCATAAACGCCATAAATTTTGAAAATTCCCAACAAATAACATTCAAAACCTTTCCTTTTTCATTGACTGGGAAGATACTATGCGATAATGTAAAGTTGTACGGGTACTCGATTATATTATCTAGAACCGGTTCCTGACATGAACGGTCGGGTACTATTATGGTACCCGGTTCCGATGCACACCCCTACTTTGGGCGGCTCTCCAATAACAAAGTAGTCCGTGCGATCCGACTGGCAATGTTGAACTGGTCGTTCCCTTGACACATAACCCCGGCCCCGAATCCCATCAGAGCAGTTCAGAAATGCAGTGGGGATACCATCCACATGAACATCCATAGAGCTGGGACCGTCTGCCGTCTGCGCGGTCGAATCCTCGGTGTTTTGGGCCTGAAAATCTCTCAAAGCAACACGCTCGCACGCACCAAGTTATCCGATCATCGGGAACGTATACAAAAGGTCTGAAATGAGCTGAAATCCTCCGTTCGTTAGCAGGAACATTTGGGCTTTACTTGCCCGGTACCTCCGAACTTTGAAGCGTTTCCGTTGGCATCCGCAGGGGACGTGATTTCGATGCTGTTGAGTCTTTTCCTTGTCTGCCAAAGTAAAAAAAAAAGAGAGAGAAGAAAGAACTCAACTTAGAAAAACCCCTCAAACGGCCTTCAAATGGCATATGAGGACCACGCTGAACTCTCTTTTTGGGCCTGTTTGTGTGATCCACCTGCTGATTCGCTGCATCCATCACACTTTTTAAAAATACCGTTTTTACGGGAATTTCCTGGCAGTTTGGACGCAAGTACCATCCCGTAAAAAACGGTGCAAGCTGTTATCCATAACGACTTATGAACACTGTTATTTTACGTTACTGTCCCTTAAAAAAAATCTGCTATTCCTGTAAAAAGACGGGTTATGAAAAAAATTCACTAAGTTGGAAGCTTGTTGTAAGTAATTACAAATTTACAGAAATGGGAACCAAACTAGATAGACGTAATTTATTATACATGCAGGTATAAAGTATACTATGATAATCTACTAAACACGGCAAACTGAAAAATGTCGTGCTTTAGCTTTATATCCCACCATGATGAAGTCACGGTTTCCCATGAACAATTTCAATATTTGAATACGGAAAGGAGATGCAAGACGATTCTACACATAGAAAATCCAAATTGTATTGTGGAATTGTATAAATAATTAAATATTTTTGGCAAGAAACCGTGTTTTTGGACGAAACAATACAATTTAATATGACTTGTCTGAATACAAATTTCCTCAGTTCTGATTGGTCAGTTGCTGCGTAATGAGATTCGTGTTGGAGAACATTTGATTTTACGTCCAAAACCCGTTCAAACGGTTTCCCATGAACAATTTCAATATTTGAATACGGAAAGGAGATGCAAGGCGATTCTACACATAGAAAATCTAAATTGTATTGTGGAATTGTATAAATAATTAAATATTTTTGGCAAGAAACCGTGTTTTTGGACGAAACAATACAATTTAATATGACTTGTCTGAATACAAATTTCCTCAGTTCTGATTGGTCAGTTGCTGCGTAATGAGATACGTGTTGGAGAACATTTGATTTTACGTCCAAAACCCGTTCAAACTAAAGAACGGTGATTGTCTGGGTTTCTTTTACAAGGGAAAACCTGTTATTTTATGGAAATTGTTTATAGTGCTGTCGGTATCTGGTGTGAACCAACGCACAGATCACTGATCGAGATTTCGATCCGTAGACATCAAACAAATACTCCATCTCCGGCTTTCTAAGGTTATACTAGCCCGCGTTTACCTCGGTGATTTTGCTTGTGAGGAGAACGGCCATGGCCTGGAACGCCTCTGTGATGTTAGTGTTGTCATGCGCACTGGTCTCGAAACATTTCAGCCCAAGATTTCTTGCGAACTGCATTATGGGTGGGATGAACAGGAAAATCTAATTTGCCAGGAGAATTCATTAATTCATATACGTTCAACTCAAAAGGTTGAACTCAAAAGGTTGAACTCAAAAGGTTGAACTCAAAAGTTGCCCGAATATGAATCTACAAACAGAAAATCTAAATTATATAATTTCCAAACTTACTGACGCAGTATCAATGTAAATGTATTTGTTCATATTTTCTAGGTATCAGACAGAAAAGGACGTACAAGTCTCAACTTCACGATAACTTTTTATCACTTTTTATGTAAACGTTAGCGGCGGGTTCCTTATATCGTCTTTATAGAACTGTGAATGGTAAATTGAGGATATACTTCGGTAATCAATTTGCTATATTTTAATAAAAAACTGTAATATGCCTATTTTCCTTAACAAAATGAAGAAGAAAAATATGCCAGTTTCCCAGCTCAGCCCCCTCATAAAACAAAATAATTTCATAAAATAGGACTCCACGTCAGTTAAATATAGCTCATACGGTGGACTCCGAAGCACCGTATTCTTGCAAAAAGTCGTGGGATATTTAGGTAAGCTTGCACACTCTGTCAAGAATTTGGGGGACGTCCGACCCGTCCGTCCGACCCGTCGGGCCGACCAGTCCGTCCGACCCGTCCGTCCGACCCGTCCGTCCGATCCGTCCGACCCGTCCGGATCAGAGTTGTGCATTACCTCTTCGCCAGCCTCCTTCGATACAACCCTATGCTCAACGATGTCGCATTTATTTCCAAGTATAATGATGTCCACATCTTCGGGTGCATACTGTCAAAAAACATCAACAGAAAAATTAACAGAAGAATTGTTATTGCTTGTACCCTTGTGGTAAATCTACTACTACAAGCCTATTCTTCTCTTGAGTTCAACCTCCGCACCCCTAGCCCTGTGTACGGGACTGCAAAGCATTACCTTTTTAATATCTTCTAGCCAGCTGTTCAGCCCTTCTAATGTGTTCTCCTCTGTGACGTCATAGACGATCATGACGCCTGCTGCCCCACGGTAGTAAGCCTGTGTCATTGAGCGGAACCTTTCCTGGCCTGACGTGTCCCAGAGTTGCATTTTGATCAGGCTATTGTCAACCAGCATGCAGCGGATCTTGAAGTCAAGTCCTGAACATCAAAAATAAAACTAGTCTTTTTCTTTCTTTCTTTTTTGGCCCAGATAAGCTGTATTCATACGAGAGAGCTGTTACGATAAAAATAATGTTTTATACTCAAATCACGAACGCAGCTCAAAGTGTTTTGTCGAAATAAAAGAATAATAATAATAAACATATTAAAACTTTAAAACGGCACATAAACTTTAGACTCCATTGTGTATAAAAAGGCAAATTGCTATAGTTATCCCCGATAGTGGCGTACGGCCAAAGGAAGGGCGCACATTGAACTCTTACAAACTAGTCAAATTAAGTCCAAAATGTGTATGGGTTACAGGCTTTGTGTTGAAAAGTAGTAGTATTTTCTCGACTTTTTTCCCAGAGAAGCGCAGGCAATATTTCCGCATGGGGAAGGCGGTGAGGGAAGAAAGGTGTTATCAGTAAATTACGATGACAATTTCGGCCACCGAGTTTCCCCCACCCCCCACCCCCCTCGCGACGCCCGTGGCCATAGGATCACCACCTCCATATTGTTGTGGGGGGGGGGGGAAGGAAAAGAAGAAAGACAGAAAGATGAAAATAGAAGAGACCAGAAGCCAATACGGAAATGTAAATTTCACGTAAAATTCCCCGGTATAATTGACGGGAAAAGGGTTAAAATGCGTAATGGGCAATAATTGTAATAAACGTGTAATAAACAACATAAAATTAAAAAATCAAGTTTGGGCTGGTAATCTGTCATAACTAAGCAAGAGTTTGGGGGTAAGAGGTGATTGACACCAGCCCCTGGACTCACCCAAAGTCGCCTTACACTTGCTGGGAAACTCGCCGTCCACGAACCGCCTTAGGATGCAGGTCTTGCCCACGCTGGACCCGCCCACGATCAGTACCTTGAACGGCAGGTCGCGTCTGGCGTCCAGCTCATCTTTCGCCGAAACCGAGTTACTACCCCGTAGTCCCGTGGCTCTTCCGTTCATCATCTCTGTAAAAGAAACCGGGCAACCTTGTCAGGCGGAGTTGGGTAGGATATACTTGAGGCGGGGACGGCTGGCGCGCCAGATGCCCCGCGATCCTCCTCCAGAATCACGCCGGTAAACCTCTCCACGACAAAGTACAATGTATATTAACTCTAAACGGCAAAGTTGTTCCTAACCATGCCTATAGGAAAAAGGTACACATGGTTAACTCCACTGTCGGAGAACACGTCGGTTGAGCTTTTACATAACCCATTATTTTGTGTCACAGGTTAAAAAATAAACGTATTGGTAGTTATGTAACACTGTGGCACTTGGACCTCATCTCAAGCTGTGCCATACCCCGTCGGTCACCTTTTAGCAACAATCCAAAGAATAAGTTGGTATATTCCTAAAATCTACGAAACCCAGCAAACATGACGGTCATTATACTGGGCCGATGCTGGCTACTTATGGGTTCGTTCCGGTAGTGCCGTACAGTGTAAACGGTACAAGCCCAGAAGTGGGCCAATTATGGCTTAATTATGGCAAACGGTTCTGTGTTGACGGTACAGACGGCCAGTGCTGGGCCTATATAACGACAAACCATAATGGCAAGACGATAAAAGCGCCAACCGGGACAGTACAGGCTTTGTTACGGCAAACCATAAACGGCGAGACGGCACAGAGCCACAGCCGGCCCAGTGCCGGCCCTATACGGCTAACCATAACGGTAACTCGATACACCATTACCAGCCTGAGACCGAGTCTAGTTGTGATTTTAGAGCTCATTCTGACCCATTGTTCTTTAATCACAATACTCTTAAAATTAATGATATATATTCACTCCAGTTAGGAATTTGTATGCATCAGCTTGTTGCTCATAAATTACCTATTTCGTTTGAACGAATGTTTGAGATTAATGCCGTTATTCATCAATATTATACCAGACAGTCCAAAGATTTCCATATCCCATACATACGTACTGCTCAAGCTAAGAAATTTATTGTGTATCATGGTCCGAAATTCTGGAACTCACTATGTCAAACTCTCAGAAGTATTATTAGTCGATCTTTATTTAAGAAAAAACTTAAGGCTCTGCTTTTGGACAAATACTGTTCTTAATTTTTTTTCTTTTCTAATCAGCTGTGTACAAATTCTCTAAATGATCCTCTGTGTAACTTCTGTTGCTTTACCGTACTTGTCCTTGGTTTGTCCTGTTTGTGTTGGTCCTTGTCAATTTTTAAGTGTAACATAAGTTTATTTTCTGTGTAGTTTAATGGAACCAGTATAACCTACGAAAATACCATGTACATTTCATTTTATACACGTCAATGGGCTTTTCTACTTGACAAGCTTGCTTTTTGGAGAAGCCCACCACTTAATCTTATCCGTTTATCTACTATGACAAAATCTTTTGTTTGTTTTTTTGATTAAGTGGAAATAAATATGAATGAATGAATGAAAGGGGCGGATCCAGAGGGGGGGTCCAGGGGGTCTGGACCCCCCTTTTTTAATTGTATTATTATTTTTTTTTTTTTATTTAATTTATTTTTTTTTCTCGTTTTTTTTTGGGGGGGGGGGGGGGGTGGGGGACCTGACCTTAACTCGGGAATCATTTTGGAAAAACATACAACTAACATCCCCCCAAGCACCAGATTATCCAGTTATGTAAAGGATAATGCCCGAGGTACGCGCCATTCGTGTGAAATAATGGCCCTCGGGCTTCGCCCTCGGGGCGCGTAACCGAGGGCATTACCCGACTTAACCTCCACCCGTGACGTCACCCTATTGTCCCAGCGCTCTATTATTTTGCACGAATGGAGCAACTTTGTTCACTTGTACAAGAGATTATTTGTTACGTAACTTTGACAAGGAGCCATGCGGTATATAAGCCAAATTGTCAGTATCTTTGTTCAGGTGGGCGCTACCCGAACAAATATACTGACAATTTGGAAGACTGCCAACATAGGGCAAGATGGCTCAGTTGGTAGAGTGCCGGTACGGTAACCCGGAGGTCGCAGGTTCGAATCCCGCTCCTGTCAGATTTCTTTGTTTACTTTGAAAATGTATTCAAATTTTCCCTTGTGGATTGTTTGACGTAATTTTAAGAAATTTGCTCGTGGCATTGGAAGAAACTGTTAAAATGATGCGAAAAACCAAATATATCCGAAACATACAGCAAAATTGATGTAAGTGGAGTGGTATCGCCTCCAACGCTCCATTCGTGCAAAAGAATGGAGCAACTTTGTTCACTTGTACAAGAGATTATTTGTTACGTAACTTTGACAAGGAGCCATGCGGTATATAAGCCAAATTGTCAGTATCTTTGTTCAGGTGGGCGCTACCCGAACAAATATACTGACAATTTGGAAGACTGCCAACATAGGGCAAGATGGCTCCATTCGTGCAAAAGAATGGAGCGCTGGGACAATAGGGTGACGTCACGGGTGGAGGTTAAAGGCACATAAAACACTGTGCCCTAGGGCCTACCAAATAATTGGGGGCCTACGAACAAAAGCAAAAGCCTACAAAAATACACAAGGAATAGGAGGCCTACTCACGTACAAACACACAAGAACCTTTAAAAAAATCTTACAGTGACTCTCTAGACTTTGGGAAAGCTTCATACATTACTGGTACAAATTAAGCTTACCGCAAAAAATACATTAATTTCCTGGGGAAATCAAACTTGTGTTTAATAATGATGATCTTTTGTTCCCAAAAAAATTGGTTAAAGTGGTCAGAAATTGCCTCAGATCGCACCGCAGAGCATCTAGAATCCAAATTTTTCCGAACCCCACGCCGCAAGGGCTTCGCGCTTCGCGCTCGCATTAGTTTGGAGCACAGTATGTCCCCCCCCCCCCCCCCCCCCCCCCCACTTTTAAAGTTAGACCCCCCTTTGCAAAAATCCTAGATCCGCCTATGTACATGTATAGGCCTATGCGTGCTGTTCATAACCACGTGTGCCGTTGACCCATGGTTGACCATAGTACCAATATGTGCAGCTAGAGTGCCATCACGAAAGTGAAATGTTTCAGTTAAAGTATTGAATACTTAAAAACATGTGATGAATGCTAAAGGTATGAACTTTTACTTCAGTCATACAGACGGTACAGGCCCGTAGGCTGGGGGTTCGAACCCCCCCCCCCCCCCCCCCAGCCTATACGGGGAGTGCTAAATGTGGGGGGACGGCGGGACGGCGACTTCAACTCCAACAGCTAACAATTCAATTCAGATTTTGTATATGCAGATCAGTCATGTGGCTCGAGGTGACGAAAGCGCCCAGTCCGGCGTTACTATACTGTGTCTCACAACGTTTGACATTTGACCGGGCACAATTTGACCTTAATCATAGAACACGTTGTGATGACTGATGAGGCATCCAAATGTATGGACCATTTTTTAGGCTGAGCTAAGAAACAGGCCAAAGTGGTTTCGGGACAGAAAAAAGCAGCATTTCATTTTACAACATGTGGAAAATACTAGCCCAGATTATGACGAATTAAATGAAACTTCTGATTAATCTAGCTATGGGTAACTGGTTTCATACGTGGCTGGGGTAGTCGAATACCTAGAGGTTAACAGTGATAGCTGCACACTGGATATAATACATTTAAATATTGAAGGTTGCAGTTTAAAGACTATGAGTATGACTAATGTTGTCCCGCTTCATTGCACGTGATGACCGTAGCTGTAGCTACGAAAGCTAGTTCATGTCATAATCATAATTTAGATTATCCTTTAAAGTGCTACCTTTAATATTTATCTGCAGACTAACACGGCTGTTACTGTAATTACCTATAAACACAACTTTTTGTTTTTGCCAACGGGGGAGGGGGAAATCCCCCCCCCACTACCTCCGCCCTTAATAGCGACGGGCCTGCTGCCTACCTGTTTACGTTACAGCTCGCCTCCGTCTGATCATGGAGCTACTGATTGATAAACGAGACGGATTTTCGTGAGAAGATCTCTTCGCTTCATTATGGCCTTGCCCATACAATTCATTTCATTCCGAGTGAGGGAGCTTTTAGACTTGCTAATCAGCTGGACAAATGACGGGGTCGATGGTTTTCTATTTCTCATGAATCACAATGAGAGGTCGCCAGGGTATACCCAGGGGGGGGGGGGGGGGGGGGGGGGTTACGTTGCTTTATAACAAAGGAAGTTTACAGAGCGAGTGCAGTGGGCCTGTGAAAGAAAGAATGCATATGCACCGTGGACGTATAATAACCTGGACCCGCAATATGGCCGTCGAGTTACTAGGCTAAAGCCAAGTTGTACGAAAAATTCCCGACAAAAGACTCAAACCTAAATGTTGTGCCATGTGTTTACGTTACACAGTTCTAAACCTGAATGGATGGTTATTTTGTCAGATGTTGCTGACCCATTTTGGTGCAGGGTATCAAAGCATCAAAGTAAATTCTTTCCAATCCTTTCCAATCCTTTGCCAAATAGAGTACTGAAGCAGGGGCGGATCCAGGATTTTTTGCAGGGGGGGTGTTCTAAAATGTTTCGTCTGCGAAACAAAATTACAAGCGGGGATCGAGGGGGGTGGGGGCTGACACACTTTTTCAGCGTTGGTGGCGCCATTTAACCTCTTTGTTTTGTTCTTACCCATAGGCAAAATAAGACCTGTAGGGTTTCTGCTTTTCTGGTTTGCCACTTTATGCGTAGGCCCCTTTATACAAGCAAAAATAAAATTGGCAACGAGCGGGGAGAGAGGGTTGTTCGACACCCACCCCCCCCCCCCCCCCCACCCCCCCCCCCCCCGGATCCGCACCTGTTAAGTGATGACGGCAATGTTTGGCACCAGAATACTTTGGTTATTTTTGTGTCAATGTGTTTGCATGACTGGTTGTTAACAAGATCTACATTTGCAAAGTGAACAAAGAAACTGGTGGCGACCTCCGGGTTTACCGTAACGGCGCTCTACCAGCCGAGCTATCTTGCCCTACGTTGGCGGTCTCCCAAATTGTCAGTATCTTTGTTCGGGTGGGCGCTAGTCAGAAGTCATAAACCCAGAATGCCGTATAGCCAGGGATCACACCCAATGTTTACGATACAACCTGGGAAGCGACAATGTGGGGATCACTCTTTGTGATACGACTTGAGGATACGACTTTTTAAAACTTATAATTCGTCAAACAATCCACAAGGGAAACTGACTAGGTAAATTTGAATACATTTGCAAAGTGAACAAAGAAACTGGCATTTCTTTGTTCACTTTGCAAATGTATTCAAATTTACCTAGTCAGTTTCCCTTGTGGATTGTTTGACGAATTATAATTAGATCTACATTTGTTTGGAGCCAGTTGTCGTGAACTGACGTCAGCCTACATGAGTCCAAACATGTTCCACAACCTTTAAATTATGGCCATGAACAGCACTGTAAACACACACTTTGTCCCCGTTTCGCACGAAAATTTCCCGACAAAATCCTTGAACTTGCCTCTGTTTACATATTTTTTGAGTACAAATCGATGTTTGTAAAAATTCCCTATTTTCCCGTATACCTGTATCAGGAAAGCACATACACACACCGTTGGCACTCGTTGATCTGATGCCCCGACTACGAGCGGACCTATGCATGATGGGCCGCTGGCGAGGAACCGCTGCGCCAGGCCCTCTGTCTCCCCGGGATTTACCGCTGAAACTTTCCCCTTGTATCTCCTTCCAAAGCCGTGCCCGTGTGATGGGAGAGTGATGTACGAAGTCACTATTCATGCTGATGCAGATTTAGTAAGGCTTATAGTTATAGGCCTACGCTCTGTACAATGTATTCAGTTTTGGAAACTGTCAGCGCCCAGTGAGTTGTCCTTTCTGTGCTTCAGCTTTTTAATACACAGTAAAAAAGGTATAAAGGACCAAATCCAGTCTGCACCTTTGTCAAAGATCACAAAAGAGAACTGGAAGACCACAAAGGGGGCAACAACGGTACTTAATTTTAGAAGTGACCTGAAAACTTAAAACCGAAAAAAAATCATGTTTGCGTTATTCATGGCGTCCCATGGGCGACGGGTACACAGAAGAAACAATGCATCGGTGATAGGTAGAATGGAAATTAAGTCATGTAATATTCAGGCATACGCGCACAGGCCGGCTAAGCTTTCATATTTAGGCGTGTACCCTGCAGTTTCCACAGCGAGCATCACAACTATTCATGTAAACATAAATTACACAGTTCCAGGTCTGTTTCCGGATGGGAGGGGTTGCGAAGTGCATGCGAACCCCTCTAAACAAAATCACCCAAAAATCCTCTGTTTCTATTCTATTTTTTTCAAAAATCGGTAAGATCCGATGGTCTGTCATTCCGTTATATGGTGTTATTCTGTTATATGTTCGTCATTGTGTTCCCGGAATGTACTATTATTTGTTTTGTCTGGCTGTTCCCCCCCCCCACCCACGCACACAGTCATGTAAACGGGTGCAATCGTGGACCTCCCATTGTTCCTCTTTTGTTTATACTCTAACTTTTTCGGAAGGCCTCCCATTGGTTTTGTACACGATTTTCAATCGTGGACGTTAGGTCAAACGTGGACCCCTTTGTCTACGCCCAAATTCTTTTGTCCTAGGTCCACGATTGCCGGCATATACAAACTCACACACACACACACACACACATACATATATTCCCATTAGTTAATCCACTGTATATATTTAAGATACGGAATGCAACACGTCGATAAACTACATTTCCGCCTGTATTTCTTCAGACTTTTGTCATCAATGTTTTACCCTGCCTAGGATTAGCCTCATACCCACAAATCTGTGCGTTGTTTCTACAATTTAGTACGATTTATTTTGGAATGAGATAATGAAGTATATAAGGAATCAAACAAGTTAGGCATTAAATCAATCAATAAATCGGTAAAAGCTTCGATCTAATTGAATCAATTACTCAATTCATTAATCGACAAACAAATACCCTCTTGAATTTGTTTTCCATTTTTGAATGATTCTGACTCCAATACTCGAGTCTTGGATCAAATTAAGATATCACCTTAAGTGCCTCTGTGGGAACACAAACGAAAGACTTCTTCAAAATGTCTGACCCTTCTTGATGCTTGAAATTGCCCCTTTGCTCACCTAAACGATAAGTGGTGTGGGGCTGATTTGCGCAACCACTAACTGATAAGCACAATATCATCATATCGCAAGAGCTTTGAGGCAGCATGGAGAATCTCAATTCAAGCTCATTTCCGTATTCTTCCTATAGTGTTCCAAAACTTGTATTTCTAAGCCCGTGAACTAACGACCCGTCAAACTTTTGGAAAAGGTCATCAAACACACAGTTTATCACATACCCTGAGTGTTTCTGTCTAATATAGAAACAAACCACCGTCAAATTAACCGTACCTGCAAACCGCTGTACAACTTTTGAAAAAGAGTAGGCATAGGTCTTTCTCACATCAGGCGGGTCTGTGTCGTACCCGGCATGAACCTCATTTTCCAGGTGAGATGTTGGTGGTCGCAACATAGACGCCAATAGCCAGTCGACAGCAAGCCGTCGACATTTGTCGACACCACCGAATGCAAAGTCCTCCGCAGGAGAAGAAAATCACTTCTGAAAGTTGCAAGGTTACAGCAAGCTGTCGACACCTATCGACACTATCGAATGCAACGTCCTCGGCAGGAGAAGAAAATCACTGCTGTGAGTTGCACAGTTCGAGGTAACAGCAAGCTGTCGACACCTGTCGAATGCAAAGTCCTCCACAGAAGAAGAAAATTACAGTTCGATGTAACACATTGCCTTTCAAGGATTTGGCCTTTGTGTATAAGACCTCAGTTTCGTGTCCAAGAGCAACTATGCCACGACTGGATTAAGAACAACTTCCTGTCACATTGCGTACCTTGAGCACCATAAGCATAAGACTACTGTGTGTTTCCGAGTTTACAAACACAGTACCGGTATCTGATTAGTTTGTGGACCTACATTCCCAGTGCTCTACTT
Organism: Hippasteria phrygiana; assembly: GCA_037893225.1. Classification (NCBI taxonomy): domain Eukaryota; kingdom Metazoa; phylum Echinodermata; class Asteroidea; order Valvatida; family Goniasteridae; genus Hippasteria; species Hippasteria phrygiana. The sequence goes on from JAZGUH010000717.1 coordinate 315,106, forward strand.
AGGAACTTTGGCACTTCACCGGGATCTTTGACATAACCATATCTCCCTGAGATAATTGTTGACCTTTCACCCAATCGCTCACGTCTGCAAAGGACAAGTTACGAAACTAATGAATTGTTGCGGACACAACGCACTTTTTATCTGGGCATTCAGAAAAATACATGTACATTGTGCGGTCAGATTTCTAGTGCTATCTTCTTGAAAATGAACCTGATCAAATAAAACAAGTTGAACATTTTGTCGGAAGTCAGGCACCAGTTCCGACCACAGCTGATAACGGACCCGTTTTGTAGAGTGTAGTGATTTGAACAGTTTATTAAAGGTATAAGAGACGAAGTAGCCGTACAGCAAGTGTCCAAACCACCATGTGAATAAAACGGAAGCGGTTTTTCTAGTGAACTAGCCGATATGAAGCAAGTAGGGCCTATGTCAATAAATATTATCAGAGCACAAAGTACAATTATTGTCGAGATCATTTATGGTAAAAGAAACCTAAATGTTGAGTATAATTTGAACAATAACTCTCTTGAAAGGACTGACTCTGTTCGGGATGCGAGTGTGGGTATTTCCTCAGATTTTGTTTGGAATTCTCATGTTAATTAAATTACTGGCAAATGCAACAAGAAGATGGGTTTGATTAAACGTACAATTGGTTATGATGCCTCTCTCAGAGTTTCCAGGACACTTTTTGACAACTTTAATAAGAAGTGATTTGGAATAGGTTGGAGTGGAACTTCAAAGCGTAACATTAAGAATTGTGGAGGGTATCTTAAGGCGGGCAACTAAATAAATTTTCAGTCATATTTATTCTTGTCTTTTTATAATTATTAATGTATTGCCAGTGTAAAGTGTAATAAAATAAAAATTAAATTAAATTAAAAAAAACATGTGCGCTTTCCTATGGGAGTCAGGTCGGGACGCCAGACAATCGTCCCCACCTGGCTCCCATAGGAAAGCGCACATGTAAACAAAGCGTGACGTCATTACGCCTTGGGTCTATTAAAGTTCGGTAAAGCGAAACTCATAAGCAAACAGTACATCTGCGAGACGGATTACGAACATGAATACTTAGGCCTACGGACACAACCAAATTTACACAAATACATGTACATGTACATGAAGAATTTACACACATACAAAAATATTTACCCAAATAAAACAATAGGCCTACTTACACAAATAAATCTAGAAAAATTGAGGGGGTAAGGGTCAAGTTTGGTGGTAAAACTGTTTCTTCAGAATTTCTGGGGAGCCACGTTGTGGGAGGGAGGCGAATGTGACTGGGGAGGGACAAGTGCCCCCCCCCCCCCTTCCCCCCGTGGCACCGCCCACTGTCTAGGAAGAGAAAGAGAACGACATTGACTGGTTGTAATTGAATCGTTGCAGACACAGATTTAATGTTCGGCATGCATCGGCGACGCAGTACATGTATCTAACAAATTACATTTGATGGAAAGACCGTGACGTAAAATGATCGACTTACCATTCGGATTCCCTCGCACGAAACTAAAAGTTCAAATGAAAATGTCTGTTTCTGGCATAGCAACAACTCGTCACCAATACGGACAGTATAAGAGATACATGGTTGTCAGTCCTAAAATGTCGATCCAAACCGAACTATTATAGCGGGAAAGCCATAAGCTATCTACAGTGCCCAACTTGTACCATTTCTTATTTCCCGGTTTTACTCTGACGGGAATTTCCAGGTTTCATGTCAAGTGATTAGACTGCTTTTAATATTGGATGCTCTCGGCTGTCATTGCCGAGTAACGATATACGATCTCGACTTCAGCAGTGAGTACTAAAGAAATTGAACCTTAAATAAATTTGACCTTTAACAAAATGGACCTTAAAAGAAAATGGCTCTTAATAAAACAGTTTAAAGAAATTGGACATCTTATTAAATGAACCAAGAGCATTTGGCCCTAAAAAAGGACCTCAAAGAAACTAGACCTCGAACTTAATGGACCCTTTTTACAGGCGAACTAAACATCACAAAAAGTAAGTTCCCCCTAAATAACTTGACAGTCGCTCTACAGAACAGAATTACTAGTCGTAGAGAGAATCAAATTTTATCTAAGCACACAGCACATTATGGGAAGTCCCCATTTGTATTCCGAGTCAAGGGTCTAATGGCTGCGAAATATGACGTCTATAATTCTTAAATCAGCATCAGCATGCGTCATGGTTCCGGACAACCTAAAGAGTAGGATGTGTTTCACGTGCAATTGCCATGAAGGCGTTTTGACGCAATGACAGCCCCTGATCTCTGTAGAATGCCGAGGCCTCGAGGAGGTGTACCGGACCTAAGATCTTGGTGATAATACAGATTGTGGGTTCGAGACCAGCAGGGGTCATGGTGCTTGTGTCCTTGAGCAAGACACTTTGTCACAAATTGCTTCTCTCCACCAGGAGTAAATAGGTAGGCCTACCTGTGAGGGCAGTGATGGTTACATGTTTGATTAGCCATGTGTGCTGGACTTGCAGCCAGGGCTGTATACTCCACAGGGAACTGAAGCGGTTTCTGGAATGTTTGATGGGCCTGATGAGCAGGGGTAATGTATCACCTTCAGTATGGATATGTGCGCTTTACAAATCTATACATTATTTCATTTATTTATTATGTAAACCCGACATTTTTTCCGAGAAGCACGCACTCATCATTAGGCTTTCAGAATCCTTTGACAGAGGCTAAACTCGAGCATCCATTTTTAAAGAGGGCAGGACACGACAAAGGACAAGTAGACTTAACAAATATTTAAAAAAAATTGAAATTGCCCACCAACGATTAAATTTCCAAATGGCGAGATTAGCGTCTGTATTCCCATGAATCTGCTCAAAAAGGATACAATTTTACAATTTCAAGACAGGATTCATCATGCACTTAAACCGATGATGTGAATTTTTACAATCCCCATTTTTACAATCCCTCATTGCACTCGCTATACCCCCACCGGCTGAAACCTGAACACCAAGCCATTGCACAATTAACTAACTTTAAACCCATAACCGGTAAAATTATTTTCAATAACCGGAAAATTACTTTCAATAAAAAATAGCTACAAATTACCAACATTGTGTCACACACACAAATAAACAAACAGTGTCATCAATTTTAGAACTAAAAACAGCATTTTGTACACAAAATATACACATTTATCCAGTAGATGAAATGGTCTGTTTTTAGGTATTCGTAAAATGTTGATGAGAGTTACTGAAAAATACTGAGATAATTATATGGTACCCCTCAGGGTACTTCCTTGTTCATGCACTGTGTGAAATACTGACAATATCCATTTTGCATCACGAATTTCAAATATATCTGTGTACTTTTTCTCAATCACTATTTTCAGTTTAAAAAGACATATACAATGTACTTTCACTATTTCAGTAGCATGTGCCCTCAATTTGCAAAGGTCTAATGAAACTGAATTAAATTATAATACTTTGTATGCAAAGAAAGAATAAAGTACATTAACACGTACAAAACAAAATTACATTTGGTGTCGCTTGGGACGGCCTTAACATACAAACAATGGAACCAGTGACAGAAATCAAATCAAATCTTGTTCCCAATAATTAGTAATTACCATGCCATCAAACTATTGCGTCACTGATACTCCCTTTTTGGGATTTACGGGGAAAACTGTGCAGCGGTTTTCCTGCGCACATGTCAAACGTGAGTGCATGGGAATGAATTTCTTATTCTTGCTGTAATAGGCTTCTTTCTATGAGGTTCCTGTCGGGAACCCCATAGTTCTAGGGGTAATGTAGGAGCAAGTTCGACCAAGGAACATTGTTCATCCTAGAGCAAGTTCGGGTGCTGCTGATCTAGTCCCTTTTGTCAATTTTGCAAAGAGTATTATCATTGGACAAAACTAACAATTTACCGTAAACGTTTCCAAACTTGCCCAGTTTACCTATCCTCCATCTTAAAACCGTGACGTAACTCGCGAGTGACTAGAGAAACCATGGTCCGGAGCTAGGTTGATCCAGTTGGACTAGCTAGTCAAACCACGCAGCGTTCGAGTGACATCTAGATTGACTAAGGTTAAGTCTAGTCACTCTAGTCGCCCAACCGAACTTGCTCCTAGTGGCTGATTCGTGACGTACCTAGGACCTGCGCAATTACATCTAAGCGCCAACGACAGCTAGTCGGAATGCAAGTTTTTTCGTGGTCCAGAATTGTCAGAATGTTATGTGTACATGTACTTGGCTGTGTCAAATCGTGAGATACATATCTTCAAATAGTGGCGTATAGCAGCGCCCTCTGTCCCAGTTATCCCGCCGTCCACCGTGTAAAAGCGCCCTCTATGAATGAGAGAACGCCCTCTATCAGCAGCTGCAGCCCCCTTTTATCTTCCTGTCGTTGTTGTCATGGTTACTGAGGTCAAGGTGCACGGCGCATGAGCTCAAGCAGGGATTCCGAAGAGAGTACTAATGAGGAAAAAAAATAAAATAAACAGAGAGAACCAGAAAAACACTAAAGAAATTAACATAGGTTTTTTTCGAAACCCTGGCTTCGTCTCCGACATCTGAATAACTGAGAAGCAAACCAAATGTAAATATTCTAATTTTTGCTTTCATAATCAACCGAATGAATGATCCTGAAGCAGAACATGCACCAAAATTTTGAATATTTCCATTTTGTTTGCTTGTCAGTTATTCAGAAGTTCGAGACGAAGCCAAAAACCATAGAACACCAGATATAGCTTCTTGATAATGCCGGAAATAGAAAGAATAATACAAGTTGAGATCTTAGAGAGAAAGCTTAGGTCTTAGCAGAATCTTCCTAAAAAATATAAACCAATGGAATTCTCCATCAGAGAATAGGCTAGCGTCCCTTGGGGTTATGCAATATGCACTTCATACAGGTCGTGTTAGAATGCTTTTAAGCCAAACAGTCCTCAATCTTCTAATTTTCCTCACGCCCCAGAGAGTCAGGGGTTAGTGTACTGTGCTCAGATCTAGGGATCAGTTTTGGGGCAACTTTATTGTTCAATTTACTTGTTTGCCTAATTATTACTAATTAACACTTATTAAAGACGTTGGATCAGTGAAGGCAACTCAAAATGCAAGATCAGTCGTTCACAACAACATTCGGTACTGTTAGCACATTTTCTTTTGCATGTGTGTCTCCTGAAATCTCATAATACCAACAACCTTCTGTCATGAACATAAAGGGAAACCAAGGACAGGAAAAAGAAGAGGCGGGCAAAATAGATGGAGAGATGATCTCACAGCTTTCATGGGTCGACATGGGTGAGACGAGCAAAAGACAGGACATCTTGGAAGAGACATGAGGAGGGCTACATCCGACATTGGATGGACATAGCCTGGCCTAGGCAAGGCAAGGCAAGGCAAGATAAAGGGAAAGTGTTTCCGAAAAATGCTCAAACATGCATAGCAGTCTTACACAATGTAATATAATAGTCATCACCACAATTTAAGGCCATGTACATACCACTTTATCTATAATTTCTTTTCCAAAGGCACGGAAAGCCGACCGTACATTGAGGTCCTCCTTTGCACTGACCTCATAGAATACGGCGCCGAGCTTTGCTGCCACCTATATCGACGGGAGGGAAGGGAGATAAACGGTCTCACAATGTTTGAACGGCATACCGCATTGATATGATGCACGCGTACCGCGCCGTCGCGTGAAGTACAACGAAAATGACTTCAACATGAAAAACAAAAATGTTGCTTCTTAATTTTGGATAATTCGAAATGTAGTGCGCCATCTATAGTTTGGACAGGCGACATTTTTGACGTGCATCTAGGGAAAAGGTCGACATCAGTGTCGAAGGTGTGCGTCACTTTACAGTATTAGCCTACTTTAAGCGAAATTGCGAAAAGGTCGGCAGTTTTATGTTTGGTTGCAAAGCCACGCGACCTGGGTCCCGTACCCTACCCACTGAGTTAGTCTTACCAACGTTGGAAGTTTATACCCTGCCTGGATCTTTAGGTCTGGAAATTGGGACGATTTCTTTGGTATCTATTGAAGATTTATCCTCTATTTAGATCTGGACCCAGGAAAATTGTATTATAAGGTTGGGAGGGCTAGCAACCTAATGTGGTCAACTCCACCACCTCTGTTGTAGCATTTTACCTATAGCTTTTAGCCTTGTATTAGGCGAATTCCATAAAAAAAATATAGTGACAGGTAGCCAGTCTGGATAGATTGGTCTCCGTGTGTGCAATCACTGTACTTATTCCAATTTCATTTTTCTATTTTGCCATTTCTTATTTTTTTGGGGGGTTGTTGCTTGTAAGGGCCTACGCCTAAAGTACCGTAGCAAACCAGAAAAGAAACCCAAAACCTGTAACGTCTTATTTTGCGTGTACGGGTAAGAAAACAAAGTGGTTAAAATGGTGCCACCAACGTTGAGAAAGTGTGCCCCCCCCCCCCCCCTTGTAAAATGTTGTAAAACATTTTGGAAGTCAACTTTTTGGGCAAATGTACAGACACAATATTCAGAACCCTCCCTCCCAACAATCCTGGATCAGGCGCGTAGCCAAGGGGGGTGTTTTGGGTGTTCAAACACCCCCATGGCCCAAGTGCCCAAAAAAGATATATGCAGAAAACACCAGTGACTTGGAGAGATACGCTAGTGATAATTATCGCACCCTCCTCCGGGCCTCACTCGAGTCTCTTCCAATCCTCCTTACAACGATGCACTTTGTACTGTATATATATATATATATATATATATATATATATAGGTCAAACCGTTCAGGTTGAGTGCCCTCTACAACGGAATGCAATAAGTTCAAGCAGCGGGCAGGAAACTCATAGTGAGTCTATATAGGATTACATTTTTGCATTTTTCTGATGTGAATAGAATTATTCCACAAAATAATTATCAATATTCTTTTGCATGATTTGAGCTCAAACATTGCACCATTTTGCATCTAGAGGCCTTAAAATTCCATTTTTTCGCCAAAGGGGAGGGGGACACCCCCTCCCCTTAGACCCCTCCCCCATGTCAGTCTCCAGCAAAACACCCCCCATGAACAAATCCTGGCTACGCGCCTGTCCTGGATCAGCCCCTGAATACATTATTGCTAGAGGAAAAGAAAAGTATTAATCGTCTGCGTTAATTATGTTAATTATGTTAATTAGCATCCAATTATCCGGTCTCCATATTTACAAGCGATAATGGAGGGACCTGGAGCAAGTCTACTGGAAAATGACCTCCCAACTGCAATTCAATGCTCGGTTGCACATTGCGTTGTGAATCACCAACATGCTGATCGGGTTGTATTTAACAGTAAACCGTTCCCCATGCTCCAATCCTGATCAAACTCAAGCAGTAGAAACTGAAGTAAAACACTATCCTGTATGTGGGCAATTAAGATTCTAATGGTCTAGTACCTTGGCTCCTACTCTGGTTGTGACTGTTCTGAAGTCGTCCAGATCCATCTTGTTCCCGACTAACATCAGAACGACGTCAGGTTCGGCGAACTGTAAATAAACAAATACGGGTAGGGCGTGTCTTCATCTACTCTGGATTTGAAGAGAGACACGTTCTAAATTCAGTTTATGTTTCTTCATTCTCGTTACGCTTCTGAACAATATTAATTTTGCTTTCATGGTGGCTAACGGTCCCAAAACCGACGTCTTGCAGTTGCTTTTTAACGTTCGTTACAAATAGCAAAACCAAGTATTTGACAACAATCGAAGCAACCCAAATGAGAATGAAATTTAATAATTTGCAAGAAAGTATAATAAAATATGTATAACATCGAGTCACAGTTTTGAATAGTGGGCTTGTGGATAAACTAGCTATGCCATAAAATGTTCCCCAATCAGCCCGTGGCCAGCAAATCGTACGCCCTCAAAATATGTCCATTAGCGTGTTTAGAGAGCTATGCATTTGAAATATTGTAAAAATCAGCTCTTTAACGGAGTGATCCTTACATTTTGAGTTAGCCTTACGTCTGAAAGTTACACTATTTAGCAATGTATTGGAGGAGGCCATTTCTTTAATGGAGACTGTAGTTTAAGCTCGAGAAAACGTCAATATGGTAGTCTTTAGATAGAAATATCACCGGAAGTCAAAACATTACTTCCAGAAATTAACAGAAAGTAAAAGATGGTAGAAAAACACTGAGTGCTTCAGTATTACCAATTTTATTAAGTCTGTGAATGTATAGTGTCTTGGCCTTTGATCATTTATGGTTTTGAATATCCAATCTTAGGTAATCCAAAACATTGAACCTTGAACCCTGACCTGTTCGACCTCGTTGCGCCACACGTCCATAATGTTACTCAGAGACTCTGGTCGCGTGACGTCATAGACAAGGACCACGCCCATTGCCTTCCGGTAGTAGGAGCTAGTGATGGCTCGGAACTTCTCCTGCCCTGCCGTGTCCCAGAGTTGCAGCCTGACTGGCCGGCCGTTCTGTAGATTGAACCTGGCTACGTTGAAGTCAATACCTGGGTGTTGAAAGGGCAAGTGAAATAGTAGAACAATTAATCTAATTAACCCTTGTGCTATTTAAAAGGTCAAAATTTCCTTCCACCTCCCCTGCCTTTACTTTGTACACAGACAGGGTCAGATTACATGTGGTTTGTACATGTGGCAGAAGGGTCACAAACAATCACCTGGACTGATTTTGACCCATACAACAACATGGCTCAGAATGCATGTTTGCATAGGAGGGTTGGTAATCAACCCAAATGGCACTGAAAGTTTCTTTCGCCATACAAGAATGCTACGCCACAAGTTTCGCTGTGAGTGGTACTAGTATATGAAACAGTCTGCATGAACAATATTGAGAACCACGGAACTCTTTTATAGGTACTACGTGTCAAAAAAACATGTCCTACTTTTCATCCTAAGTAACTGTGTTGTTTACCAATGGAATTAAACCAAAATTTCAGATCATGTAAACAAGGCATAACAAATTTTATGGAGCGAATTTCATCAGCTGTGTGCAAGAGGGTGATATTTAAATGCCATTCGACTTGGCGTCCTCCAATGTCGATACAGCGATGGAGACGGTGTGACTTCGTCTTATGGGGCTATCTTAAGGAATTAGTCTGTCACAACTCTTGATGTGTTGCACCATGGAGGTAGGACCTCCGTGGTTGCACCAAACGATCGAGGAGGTGTGCAATGACATCAGCGGTGATCCTGCATTCCTTCAGAAGCCTTCGGGAGCGCCGCAGCACACGCCTTCCGCGTACCGCCACCGTCTCCAGTACTGTGTCGACATTGGAGGACGCCAAGTCGTAAGTGGCGAACTTTCTAAGCCTATAAGTGTTTTACAATGTGCCCGTGACATATAAATAAAGTAATAAAGTAATAAAGTAATAAAGTAATAAAGTGTACGACGTTTGTGCTCGATAGGCTAAATGATTCTGCTGGTTTCAACCCCCCCCCCCCCCCCATTGTTGTTATTGATTCAGATCACTCCAGTTGGCAAATCAGTATTTACATTGCAGTTTTATTGGTGTCCTAAGTGGCGTATCCAGCCAGCGGGTGTATACTTAAGCTGACAACATGCAAATAATCCACGAAAGGCGTCTGTATAAATTTTCAAACTTGTGTATAAATTCTAGATTCTCAACTTGGCAATAGTGGGTCAACTGTGTAGTTTATTTTTACATCGAAGCAAACAAACGAAAGAGGAGCGTGACTGTAAGAGTTACAATGTAACTTTTGTATAGCCCTGTCGAATATGACGTCACGGCAGCCATGTTGTGGGACACACGCGTACAATAACACGTGCCGATACTATCATATGCCTGTCCCAAAATATAGGTGCATGTTGTTGTTGCTGTGGCGACGTTGGTATTCTATACTTGGCCTATATAGTACATTTAGATCCCCTGTACCTAGACGAAACAAGGGCAGGACAATGACTGAATATACCGGCAGTGACATAATTATGAGTAATGGGAGTCTTTTGAGACGCTGGTGGCAGCAGACATTCCGGTCCCTTTTCATCGTTCTCACCACTCGTGCGCATGCTCAAAACTACAAGCGCATGCTCAGAACCAGCAAAAAGGGACCGATATGTCTGCTGCCACCAGCGTCTCAAAGTCTCCCATTCAAATACAACGACAGATCGAGACAAGTATGCGAAATACACATGCTGGTGAGTATTGGTTCTGAAAGAACCAGAATTAACCTCACGGATGCCGCACAACCTGTACCCTCCATAGATCCACTATTTACGTGAAACCTCAAGTCGCATTTAAATACATGTACAAGGTCGTTCTCACACGAATAATCAGCAGATCTAACCACACACAAAAATCAGTTCTATTATCTACAATTAGAGACGTAACACTGGGATTGAAATCAAAACAGATTGGAGTTTACTGTTCTGTGCTCCATTTAGATATAGAGTGTATGTTTGTCTGTTCACAAAAATGAGTATTGTAGGCATAGGACTGGTATAGGCCTACAAAACAACCCCCCGAAATCAATTTGGCTCATGAGTCCAATAATTTGTACATTTCGCAGATATTCGGAATGCAAGTTCGTAGACAAAACAACCATATTTTGTGACCTTTTTTCGTTATATATTTGTAATAGTGTGTGTATATTATTTCCTTGAACAGTTCCGACCAATATCTAACCTCGACCTCTTTTACCAAAACCTAGCCAACCAAACGGAAGCCTTGTCAACATAGCACTGGGAGTGTTGTTTCCGGAATGCATGATGTCACCAAATTTGATACAGGATTAAAGAGAGGGTATCTTTCTCGTGAAAAAACTACAGCAGGCCTACATATGACACAATCGATGTTTCAAGCTTTGAGTAAAAGATACTTGCTAATCCCAAACATCCCTTTGTAAATGAACAAACAAACAAAATTCCCCCTGGTCAAAAATACATGTCTACAGACGTCATTTCGACGTAATAAAGATTTGGTTTTGTACTTTCGGTTTACACAGTTAAAGTCCGTCTGTGGATATATACTATGCTAAATTTATCTACTTATGGTACTTTGTTTTCCATTATCTCTTAGTTTTCGAAGAAAACAAAGCATTTAAAAAGCAACAAATGACAATCCCCCCCCCCACCCTTAAAAAAACTCTGAACATGTAATGGTCGATATTGTACTTTACAAGACAACTGCGGAAAATGGTAATTTCTTTATCAATGACGTTTTATGAAAAAATTGTTGAAGTACGACGGCTTGACTATATAGAAGGAAAGATCTACATGTAGTTTAAAATTATATAAATTACGCTATTAAAAATTCGGAATCTGAGGGCTCGCATATTTTTCTTCTTTGGAGGATTACCATTTTTTTGAGGGCCTGAATTGCAACGATTTTTATCTTAAAAATACAAACATCCAGAAAATTGTCAAATATTCGTTGTTTTTTTCGAATTTTCTGAAAAATGGTGTTCATTACAGATGTGTCTATTTTTTCCTCAGTAACGAAAAAGACAATTCTCGTCAATACATTTGTAAATCTGTTTCTATATTCATAACTTGCCATAATTCAACTATTCCTCCGACATCTGATATAAGAGAGTGTATCAATAAACTTGGTTTGACATGAACTGAATAGCCACTTACCCACGGTTACATCGTAGTTCTCCACGAAGACATTCTCGGCCAGACGAGCCACGAGACACGTCTTGCCCGTGCCGCTATCTCCGATGAGGATGACAGACAGCTGGTAATCTTCAGCCGGATTCCTGTCGGGAGGCATTGAGAAGCTTGAGTCCGTTTCGTTTCCTGAGGCCGCATCACTCGAAGAGGTATCCGAGCACCGGGCCCTTGGCGACCAAAATACACTCCCCGAGGCCGCATCGCTCCAAGATGTATCGGAATACCGGGGGCTAGCTGAACAAGAAACACTTCCCAGAGAGCTCCTTGACCGTAGCACCGGCTCTTCGATGTGGGGGCAAGTTCGTATTAAGGGAGGGGCTGACGGGCTCCTCTTAAGGAGCACCTTCTTCTTGGAGTAGAAGACAGTGTCCGTCTGCGTAGACTGGCTCCTCAAAAGCTTGGGAGAGGACTCGCTCTTAGTCTTTTCCACTTGAGGAAGGGAAGACCTCCGTATAGGATGGTCGTGAGAGTTTGGGATCGAGCAGACCCTGTGGTTGAATGTCACCGTGGTTTTCTTGGCCCCTCCGGGGTCTGTTGTCGGGGCCATCTTGGACCGCCTGGGTAGGACCTCCTTGGGCGGGTCGACGATCTTATACCCTGGACCGAGGACAGGGTGTCTGGTAGATACCACGTGACCGTTCATGTGGTTGGTATGGGATATACCATTGGGGATGATGAGTTGCGGCGTGCAAGTTCCGTTCTGAGCGCTTTTGCGATCGATTTTGACATTGTCATTATAAAGTGTGCTTCTCCTTTTCGAAATGATAGCCACATCTGTGTAGTAGTTGAACATTGAGACTTTTTTTTCAGGCTCGCGTGTTTAAAGGGTGTCGAAAAGACGCGTTTTTGGCAATTACAGAAAATTACAGCAAAGCAATAAAATCAGTCTATGAAGGCCTATATTACAACAAGCAAAAACACGACCTTTGATGTTGTAACAATACCAGTGAAACTCGCATTTACTTGAGTATCCTGCAAATGGCGCGTCAATGTTCCATCAAAGGAAATCGACAAGAGAATGGCGAACTGCTACTACAGTGTTGTATGGTCGAACACTAACTTGATGACAGCGTGGTGTGCTTGTGGACTGCCTGTTCCGCAAGTATAGTGCCTGCGTTTTGAGGGGGAAACAAACAAACAAACCAACCAGAAAACAGCATGAATCATAAAACAAACGTTTTTACAACAACCATCGATATACCGCGTGTAAACTACATGTAGGCCTACATCATAAAGAAAACCCTTGAAAAAGAAGGTTGGCACTGTATGGAAACGCGGCCGAGCCTGACGTAAGGAAAGCATATTATCGAAAAATGCAGATAACGGAGGCGTATGCAAGGACTCGGTATCAGTTCAACTTCAGTAGTCAGCTGTATCATCAGTAAGGACATCTTCTTAAACAATCTTGCAGGGTGCATAAGATTGCCAATGGTGGGGCAATCTTGCCTGGTTTGTTTAACTGGAAGAACCTACATGTATATTCAAGACGCGAATCTTCTCATAGATTGTACTTGTAGTTTTTCCTTTTTCAGATGTCAACAGCTTTTCATTCTAGCCACAATGTGAGCATTAAGGTGAAGTGTATGGGTTCGAATCAAAGTATGTGGGTCGGTGAAATATTGGTTGACTTGAGTTTTATTTATCTATTAATTCAGATATTTCGTTTTGTCATACCAGACTCGTTTTATTGGGGGCGCAAAGGCGCAAAAGCATAAAAGCCTGGTCGGATTCATCTACGGCACTGCAAAATAGGAGCTTCTTGTCAGAAGTAAAAACTTATTCTAAAGCGTTTTGGAGCGGTCCTCAATTTGACGTATTTAGTCAAAGTGGGAGTATAGCCTATGTCGATTTAAGTGGAATTCCAATCAAATAGCGTGGAAATTTACTAAGTGTACGGGTTTAAATTGCCGTTGCGTCTGAATACATACCGGTACTGTATGCAGCCCATTAATGTCATCTATTAAAGTGTACTATTTAGACCGAAGTCAGACCATTCCGGTGTGCGAAAAGACCGATTTAAGCCCCGCCCCTTAGGGTATTGACCAATCAGGGCCGCGCGTGCTACACGTCAGTCACGCATGTCGGGCCAAAGCTGCGGCTGTGATTGGTAAATTCAGATCAAGTGCGCATTAATTTTCTAACGGACAGCGAGGATGAAAATTTGCCAGAATCACTCAAAGTGTACATTTGTACTCACCCCCGTTTAGCCCCGTAGAGGGGGCCATGTGTATTACCCATCGCTGTTGTCACCATCACAGAGAACTCCTGTGGCCATCTTGAAATATATTGGATCTGTAAGATGAATATAGGTTCTTTTTTCAGTCAAAACAAGTCACGTCACAGGTGCGACTCCGAGCAGAGAGGAATTGTGCAATGGTGGGAGTCCAGACTATATTTTTGTGTGTTATCGACACAGTAGAGTGACTCGACTGGATCAACAATGGATAAATTGCACGCACACCAGCGGCAGTGGACAGCTTATGCTGGTTCGGATAGTAGCGGGTGCGTTGCGGAACAAGCTAGTATCCCATCAGTTTGGTCGGTCATCAGTCACGACCCCTGACCGCACGCAGTTGCTACGGGAAAATATCAGTAGGTCAGAGAAGAGGAAACTCGACCGACTTTGCATTCTACAAAAAAACCACAAAGATTGAGTAACTGTAGCGCCACCAAAATGCATTGAAATGCAATTGTCAATTCTATTGGCGCACTTGAACTTTGAATTGTTAAAAAATAGCGGAGGTCAGTCTCACGCAATGTTGGAGCTTGTATAGCTCATCTGATTACCGGTACCTTTTTTTCCAAATCGCCCATCACAAGCTCTAGGGCACTCGAGGTGTGAGCTACAGAGGATTATGTGGAAGAACCAGCCCCTCACACTGAAACAAGACCAGCTAATCTCTTCACAGTATGAATAGGGTCGGGATGGGTAACTGGTCCACTGGAAGACATTAATAATGCCTCTACCCATATTAAGCGTAGAAGTGCTATAGCCCAGGACTGGGCTCGAACCCACAACCTGCAGAATTACCCACAGACCTTGAATTCAATGTGCCAAACCACTAGGCCACGGCACTTCCAGAAATTATCGCATAGACCCTGGCGGAACCACGAAGTGTGTGACGGGTAACAGTTCGTTGAGTAAAGTTCGTTAAGGTCTAGATAAAAATGAAGGTTTATTTGACGCTGAGGGCTTCATAACCATAAGGTGGACAAATTAATATTATTAATTTCCACACTTTCTGATGATGTCCAAAACACGAACACCTTCTTTCTCTTTTCCAGTGTCGATGCACCGACAGGCGTAAATCAGTACCGCCCCTCGCCCGGGAGGCGGCCCGGGGAGGGGGCCCATAGGATCATCGATCCCCCTCTCCGAATTTCCCAAAACAAATGTGAAGAATTTTGCAAAATTAATGTAAACACGTAAATTATGCGAATAATCATTCGTATTGTTCATTGTGAGGACATGTCGACAGCTGTATTATAACAGTGTACACATCTAGTTGTGGGTGAGGCGAAACACTTTTGAAATTGGAGGGTGGGAGGGGGGGGGGGGGGGTAAAGCAGGGCCGGCTGCTGCCATTTTCTATGTTTTTCTTGTACGGAAAGTGGGGGGGGGGGGGGCGGGGGGATTCCCCCGTTCCTCCGCCTATGTCTAGCTCTTCCTAGATGTATAACGAAAAGATATGCCAATAGCTTTTTCTCTCATTCTGCATCTCTATGGAATTCTTTTCTTGGAGCATGTTCCCCGTCATCTTACTATCTTTCCTGCTTCAAGAGGAGTCCTAATTTCTACCTCCTGCATCTTTAATTGATTCTTTTTTTTTCCTTTTATAGCTCCGTACCTCGAGTGGCTTTTAACTTGTATTAAAAAACAAACAAACAAACAAACAAACAAAAAGAAACAAACACCCCAACAAACAAACAAACAAACAAACAAACAAACAAACAAACAAACAAACACCCCCAACAAACCAGGCTGTCAAAGGTATTCGCTGGCTCCTGTTACATAAATCAATTTACCCATAAAGCTATAGTCTGATTAGGCGTACATTGTATGGTTGGCGCAAATACTTTACCTGCGTTAAACAACGGTTGACTGTCGCAACAAAGCAAATGGCACAATTGATCAGTGGGACGTACATGTACATACGTTGGTACATGTTTGTCAAACACAATAGATATACTGCGAACAACACCATTCACACCATCTTGGGGCATTGGCTACGTGCTTGTCATGGAGTTAGAGATGTTTTACGACGAGTGCAGGTGACGAAAATGACCTCCGATGTCAAAGGGGGCACATTCCATCAGCCAATACGCCCACTCATGGCATGTGAGGTGCGGAATGGAAACATCTTCAGGATCTTGTTCATTGTAAGGGTGCATTTTTTTTTATGGGGATGGACCAACACAATGCCAAAAGGCCTCTCGAGGTGTGGTCTTCAAAAGACAAGAAAAGACAGAAATCACAGGAATAGAACGGATCTATTTACATTTCCTTTGAATTGTGAAACATAGGTGGAAGGGAAGCAGGTTACAAGTAAGGAGTTCCAAAGATCGAGAGGCAGTACGAGGGAAAAACTGTGAATCTCACTTTAGCCCAACAAAAGTGAAAGTATGTGATGAGACAGCCAGGCGAGTACAGTGCCTGAAAGTTTAGACAGGTGGACAAATTATGAGAGGCCAAACATCTTCCACGATAGTAGCGATAAAAGAGGCTCAATGGAGTAACAGAGCGTTCCAAGGGGTTCCAGGGAAGATGCCAGGTCCTGATCAACCAAATTTGGAATACGCACCTCCCCCTTTCTTAAGCACATGGGCCGATTATATAGAGCTGCTTAAGCAAACAAATGTGCTTATAAGCACAGAAAACATTGCTTAGTTAAATCAGGTTACCAGCTAAAGCAAACAACAGCTAAATACTGGTCACAAGCAATATACATCACGTAGAGTTTTGGCTGGTAAGCTGGTTTTTCTAAGCAATTTTTTTGTGCAAATTGTTTGCTTAAGCAGCTCTATGAAATTGGCCCCTGGTCTCAGGCTATCACAACTACATATGAAGCGACTTACTTTAAAAAAGGATCATAAAATAAAATATACACACAAACACAGTCTCAGAAGAATCAGAGCTCTACATACACTGCAAAAATGTGGTGTTGGATTGTGGTTCAATATCGCCTGGTGTTGATTTAAACGTAGTGTACACGATTGGTAATCCTCCATTCCAATTTTTGTTTACTGAATTATTACGAAATACCTTACTAGGGTGTAAGTTAATAGTAGCCTCAATCATCCTGTGAAATGATGGTACCAGGTGTGCTGTCGTTGTCAAGAAAAGTGGAAATTTATATCGTTTTCCAACGATTTCCGGCCGGCAATCGTTGGAAAACTGGCCTGTAGCCTTTAGTCAAGGCGCGCGTGGCTAGTGGCGCGCCGCGCCCCGGACATGTGGCATATCCGGGGCGCGTCACGCGCCCAGAAAGCCACGCGCGCCTTGACTAAAGGCTATCATCCGCCCGAAGGTTAAAAACGAACGCCGTTTTTCTCTCGTTTTTTTCGCCATCCAACAACGCAAAACTTTGAACAGGTCAGTGGAACGATATTTCCTATAAAATACTGACCCCTAAATCTGCCCATTTCTGAAAATTGCAACAATGACCAATCATGTACATTACCTTTAAATAACACCGCAGTTTTTACTGATCCTTGATACTTCAGACTATGTTCGACAAACGCCATATACACTGGCACTGATGCAACTTCTTCCTGTTTGTATATTATTATGCTCTAGCCCAAATCGGTCAGGAACAGCGAGATCTCGGAAAATAACAAACCCTCCTTGGTAACAGCTGTCTAAACACGTGACACAACCAGTTACGATTTATGTCAGCGAAATCCGTGAAAAAAATGAGGCAGAAATTAATGTGTACGTGAACACTTTGACTGAAAGACCGTACACTGTGCAATACAGTAAATATAAAACACAAACTCTCTTCCCCAAAATAAAATTGCACACACATTTCTGAAACCAAACGGATGGCTTAACTAAGATTCGCTGCTCCTGACAGATTTGGGTGGGGTACATGTATTCAAGTAAAATCTTTTGTTATCATTTTGTTCAAACATCCATCAAGGACGGGGTTTTGACACAAGGCCCTTCACGTTCATAGATTGCGTATATGTATACCTCCATGGTAGGTTGCCTATATCATAGCTATGCCTATATCCATTGCTTACCTAAAACTTAACACGCCGTGATATCGTGAGTCCTCCCTTCACACTCTTCCTGTTGATGCGCAGATTTGTCCTTTTAATGGAGACACAACATTCGACTGGGTGACATTTCTCCAATTTCTGTGGCGCAGAGTAATGAGTGCTGCGAGAAAGGCGAATTCAGATGCCGTGCGTGTACATGAAGGTTCCAATCATTCACCGAATGCAACGAAATTGTGAAACCGGACGTCGCGGTTCACTGAGCAACCTGGCTTCATTTTTGTTACACTCTATAATGGTGCGCAACAGGGTACAGTACAGCAGAGTTCGCGGCTGGCTGGTTTTCCACAATGCTAAGCCCTTTTTAGTTTAATAAAAATCAATTTAGTTGGCCCACAGACGCTCTTCAAAGGGATCGAGCATACGGCATGATGGGGTGTGCGATATTATTCCATGTTCCTAGGTCCTGTGACGATATTCTGGGCTGTGATTTCCTTCAAAACAATTGTTGATGGGTTGTTGTGAAGGAATAATTTCTTTACCGTCATTAATGCTCTTTTGGCAAGAAATTCCTTCTATTATCAAACAAAAAGGCGGCTCGTGATTAAGCCTGTTCGATATGACGATATTTCCCGATATTTCGATATTTTTTTCATATCGAAAATCGTATCGGCCCCTTAAAAAAAACCCGGAAAATCGGGGAATTCGATATACCGAAGAATATCGCGATATATGTTCCTTTTGGCCGCATTACGTGTGGATTTGTCCAGTTTAGTTTGCTCGAAATTCCAGTTATTTCCAATTATTGGACTGTAGAATAGTATATAATGTATCATGATGTACCATGGAGGAATAAAAAAATACATACATGCACTAAATGTGTCTTTCTTTGACCGTTTTCTAAACCCCGACATGACATCTCCGCTCCGCGCGATTTACCTTCCGAGCGATTTACCCTCCGCGCCGTACGTTGTCAAGTGCAAACAACGTCTTATTCCCAGTGTACAATGTACATGTACGTACCTACACGCTTGCGAACTCATCTTGAGATCGAGGGGTATGGCAATTGTTTGCAATAAGGTCAACCCCTGTAGCGCATCTGCGCGTGCGCGTTGCTTTGTTGCTAGCCTTGGTCAAGTGCAAGCAACCGCACTGAATGCCACCGTCTTTCCCCAGTGTACAAGGCACACGCAGTTTAGGTGTAGTTACGTGTAGCGAACTGCGCCGCGTCTTGAGAAAAGATTAAAACACGTGCCGCGCATCCATGTACATTGTGCAGTGTCATGTCGTCTTCACAAAATATACGACACGATCGTTTGTTGACAGCTCGCATGTGATCGTCCATGGTATTATCATCTGTGTTACTAATCAACAATGCTGAAATAGAAACAAACGCTAGTCTTTCTGGAGTGCCATAAAGTAGCCAACTGAAGGTAAATGTCGTAAAACTCCAAATACTCAAAGAGCGAAGGGAAGCTTTGTCAAACCGGCCCCCCGTTTCTGCCGCTTAATCCCGGCGGGCTCGATCCCGGCGGTGGCCCCGATCTCATAATTCCGTGGTGACTTCCGTCATGTATTTTTTTATTCCTCCGTTCTTCCGGCAATGAAAAAGTGACGTCATCACGATAATATCGAATATCGCGATATTTTTCTGCCGATATTTCGGTATCAAAATAAATGGATATCGAACAGCCTTACTCGTGATACATGTATGATGTATGGGACTTGATTTAATATTTTTTTTTTAATAATAGAAATAAAAAACCACAAACTCATTCTCATTTTATAGTTACGGACGAAGACTTGCATTAGGCCTACACTCCAATTGTTGTAAGATAATTACGGTTAATTTGAGTGAAAACAATTTGGACTGGTAATCTTCTGGCTCGCCTCCTAGCTCGCGGTTTTCTAATAATTGTCGTGGGACCATCGACCTTGTTATTAGTTCAACCAATCATGGTTCAATCGTGGAGGAATGTGTCTTAATATTCCTCCATGGTTCAATTCATTGTCTAGTTACTGGGTATGGGCTTACGCGATGCTAATAAGACTTTGTCCGTGTAGCCTTGGTCCGACAGATAAAGCTGTAATATCCCGATTTCACATTTACAAAATGAAAATGTGGGATAAACGTCCTTCAATAATTGTAGCTTTGAATCTAAAAATGTATTGTATATGTCGTAAATGGAGTTTTTCAGAAATTTAATTCGGAATGGGAATATTACTAAATCTCGTTGGGATTCACTTGTATTTTGTCATTATTGCAAGAGCTTTAAAGGAAACATGATTTAGGATTTATATTGCATTATTCCTGCTTAAAACAATACAGTATTATCTTGACAATGATATTTTGTGTCCAGAGACATTATTTCCCAGATTAAATATGAGAAAAACAAATTTGAAAATGTTTGTCCAAGCTACTCCGCCCCCTGAGTGGGACCCTCATTAACATAAGTGTGTGACGTAGACCGAGGCACATTACAGATTCTGCTGCGCGAGCCGGCCCCATTCATCACGGGTATGCATTGTGTGTACATTGTACGGCGAAAATTCTTCGTCCAAAATCTAAGCAAAATATAGTGTTTTTCGGCCATGCCGACAAGGTGTGTGGCTGCTGGGTGCAGCAAAACAACGAAGGATGGAGTAAGCCTTCATTTATTTCCAACTGATGCGAAATATCGGAGAATTTGGACGGCGAAAGTGAAGGTGATGACAAGAGCGAAGTGGTCCGGTGTAAAAGGTAATTCTGTCTCCCCTGATAAATTGGGTTGCGACCCAGTAAATGTGTCCGGGGGGACAGAATTACCTAGATAAATCTGTCCCCCTCCAGGTTTTTCTGTCCCCTGCCCAACGGTAAATGTGTCCGCCTGGTAAATTCCCCCCCCCCCCCCCCCCGTGAACGTAAAAGTCTAGCACCCGGACTGTGTACACTCAGTGTTTTCTCGCAGCGTCTAGACTAGACGGACACCTTGCTTCTTCAGGAATGCTCGTTAACGATTGGATGCCAGAGGAGGGCTATCCTGGACACGATACAGTGACCTTGTTTATATACAATACGTGGCATGGTGGCGTAGAGTCGTACGTGCGCGCGGTTGATTATATCATGGAGGAAGGAATCCTTCCTCCATGATTATATTACATTCATTTATATACACTGTATGTATGCTAAGAATTATTACGCGTGCAAGAAGTCTGCAGAATTCGGAGCGCTGCCATTTCTACGCAAGAAAAATAGGTCGATTGATTTCCAAAGAGACGATGGGTTATTTTCATTTTGATAGCTTCATAAAGGGTACAAAAGTACCAAATGTATACTATGTGAAGTAAATTCATCAAAACAATATATGGAACAGGCCTTAAGCGTGGCAAATATAGCGGGACAAAATAACCTGGAGGGGGACAGAATTAACGGGCCAAGGGGACGGTGAATTCTGTCCGGGGGGACACTTTTACCTAGGTAATTCTGTCCGGGGGGACAGATTTTAGGGGGGACAGAATTACGGTCTACACCGGCCCCAGCAGCTTCTCAGCGTTATGTAGCGACCACTTTGAGCCGTCGTGTTTCGATACTGGTATTTTCAAATCCTTTAGGATGACCATTAAAAATATGCTCAAGTCCACTGCCATCCCAACAAAGTTCCCAGATGTTGCCATCAGGGATTGAATTTTAGTCTTCTCTTCATTCCATTCCATTTTTTTTGACATTTGGGGGGGGGGGGGGGGGGGGGGGGTTGTGAGGGTTGTTAAGAATAAAGGACAAAATATGTTTCCTGTTCAGTTCTTGTTTGTTGAATATGCATTCATAGTGTCAGGAATAAGTCTGACTTTTGTGAGACATCACTGACGTTGGGGCTGGACTCAAGGGACATCAAGACATTACGTCTGTGCGAATAAGAAAAACCGCCGAGGTTAGGTAATTCACTGATCCTTGTACATGTACATGTACTAGGTTTGACTTACACCCCTTTACCCAAATTGTGGAATACCCCTCCACATGGTCTATCCCACCTCGTATCCGGTTATACACGGATACGTAGTCACGGTTGACTGACCTCAATCAACCTCGCTCCCACTGCGTATCTTCATGTCCATGGAACCTATAATTTGGACTTGTGCTTTCCCCCGATCTTCCCCATTCGATTAATTTACGCACGTAGTGCCGATTCATTAAAAAAAATATCCAAGCTTTATACTTGGGGATATTTTTTTTAAAGGGAAATCCTCTCCAGCAAACCGCGGCCTGCCTCACCTGCGTATCCACTGATCTTTGGGAGGGTCGAGTGGCGGGGGTATTCTGCAATTACTCCGAAATAGGATTTTTTTTTATAGAAAGATCAAATATAATGCAGTGTACGTATCGGTGGTGGGGGAATTGTTTTCTT
This sequence comes from Hippasteria phrygiana, assembly GCA_037893225.1. Classification (NCBI taxonomy): domain Eukaryota; kingdom Metazoa; phylum Echinodermata; class Asteroidea; order Valvatida; family Goniasteridae; genus Hippasteria; species Hippasteria phrygiana. The sequence goes on from JAZGUH010000717.1 coordinate 337,293, forward strand.
TTTTTAGGGGGTGGGTGGTTGTTTTTATTTATTAAATTTATTTGTTGGGGGGGGGGGGGGAGGGGGTGTCAAATTGAACAATTCAAAGATAAAATGTCCTAATGTATACAAGTGAAATGACACCGTATACAACACATTCTGCATATCGCTCCATACAAAAAGTTTTTTTTTATCCAATCCTGAGAGAATGTTAATCACAAATCAGTAGGTTTTTCTCTAAACGGTGAGCACGTATGCCGAGAAAAAATGTTAAGGCATTACCATAAATGATCACTTTTTATATATCAAGTCGACACTAGCACTAATACTATATAGCCAATCATATGGATTTTAGCTAATAACCACAATAAGAACTCCGTTTTAGTATTAGGTTTTCTTTATTGATTTTTTTCCAGCTCGATAACAGAATTTATGATTTTGAATGTCACTATAATTAGACCACAATATACAACTGGGTGGTACAAACTGGTGATCAGGAACTCTCAGCCAATCAGTAAACGACCCAGTGAGTGTCGTTCGCTCATTGGTTCTTGAGTACACCATACCACCGATAGATTTCGGCTGCTTATGAACGAGTCTTCAAAACAGCGTTTTTTATCGTGACCGTTCATTTTCTAATTCCAAGGAAAAGCTATGGCGCGCCTTGTGTCACAACGCAATTACCGCACTTTAAAAAGTAGTACCCAAAATGATATCCTGTTGTCTATGAACACACGATTGGTGAAAAACAACTCTGCCCGCCATATTAAGCCAAGCACATTCCTCCGATTGCCCATTAATTCATTATCTATTACACAATGGAAATCAATATTGAGGAAAAATATCGTCCTATAAATATGCAAATGACGATCTACAATCTATCCAATCGTTAAATAAGAAGCAAGGCATTTACATGTAATACAAAATTATGATACATGTTTGTAGGTTTTTGTAACGGCTCACAGTTGCATAATTTTAACGCAATAATCCACAGCTTTTTTTCTGAAATTTTTTTATCTTTAAAGACAGGACTTAACGCCTAAATTAACGCCTAATGTGAATGTGTATTCAGTAGACAGTGTCCTGTGCTTGGTCCAGAAAAACATCGTCGCTTCAACACGTCTGCCCCAACGCTCCCTCAAAAACCAGGCCCGACCAATTTTGCAATAGATTTCAAGTTAAACATTACAAGCTAAAACCGCACACACACTTCCTTTACGACGTAAAAGAAATCCGACACAGTAACTGAACATAAAATAATAATTACATTCCTTCAAATTTTTTTAATAGTCGCCTTTACTTAAATTTTCTACATCCATGCATCTCTACAAGCACTTGATAATATTAACAGGAAACAGCCACCGGGCGCACAAATCCCAGCATGCTTTGCGAGAACATGAATATGGGTTTTTTTGTTCACTCTTAGCACCAATCTACACAATAATTACTACACTGTATAAATATTTATCTGGGCAATTACACATTTGGAAATATTGTAAGGCGAGAAATTCGTTTGGAGAAAACACTGCAATTTGGTGCTACATTCAACTGAGAAACTATCCACAATACATGTGTAAATACATGTACGCCGTGATATGATCTTGGGCTTACATACTTTTCACGAGCATGCTCCACTGCTGCTTATAATTCCTACAATTTGGGTCAACTCGCACCCGGGTCAACTCGCACCCGGGTCAACTCGCACCCGGGTCAACTCGCACCCGGGTCAACTCGCACCCGGGTCAACTCGCACCCGGGTCAACTCTAAGTTCGACCCAAGTATTTTACTTTTAAAAAATCAATCTGGCTCCTGCAGCACATGGCCCAGTCGCAACATTATGCACCGAGAACTCTGAAAAGACCAAGATGGCGATCGTACTTCCAATGCAAGTGGATACATGTAGACCTTATGCAGCGGCCATCTTAGAGAGTCAAGTTTTTGGACACTTACTCGCGCCCACTTTAGTAAATAGTGGAAGACCACGGCTTTCATGAAATTTCTGAAGCATGATGGGGCCAGTGGTCAAAATGGCTGCCGCGCATTGCAACGTTTTCTCCCTGAGCAGGTACACGTATTTGGAAACAAATCTTTTATCTTACAGCTTTTTGGTAAGCCTCCTCATGAGGCAGACTGAAGGCTTTTGCGTGATCTTTTATGGATCCTACTCGCTACTGTGACTGAATTGCAGATTAGACATTTATGTGAATGAGTGAACAATTGCACAAGTACATTTTCTCACGCAATCTTTGCGCATCCAATAACAGATTGGGTAAAATGCACGCATACAAATGACAACTCTTTTCACCAGCTGATTTTAAGCTGTTTTTAAACATTAATACTGTACACATTCTTCTCAAACATGTCCGTATCATTATTATATATCATTAATTATACCACCTTAAAACAAAAACAAAAAATCAAAAAACAATTGAAACACCCAAAAATATATGTCTCTTTTTTTAAGCATTAGCTTGAAGCCTTAATGCATTTTATTAAAAAAAGAGACATTTCTATACAGCGTGTCCTATTGAGGAAACGGTTGTTCCCGACATTTGTCAACATTTCACAAGAGTTGTACACAATCCACATTAAATATAGTACAGATCTTGTAGAGTATAATGAATATATGTATCGGGAAACAAAAACACATCAATGTAATGAAACATTTCTGAGCCGTAAACATGCCGAGGGCAAGCACAGCCAGCCAAAATGCATAATCTAGCAGGAGGTTGGTGAGCATGCGTGCAATTTTTTAGTCTATACCCCAACCAGACTGGCATACATCTAAATTCCAATAAGCCGTTTTGCGGATACCGCCATCTTTAGGGTGAAAGCGCAAAATTCAATGCATGAGCTTCTCCATGGAGATTAGTGGCACGCGCGCAATTTGTGCATGCGCAAACCAATGATCTCCATGGAGATCATGTGCTTGCCCCTAAAGATGACTATCGAGCAAAGATGGCGGTATCCGCGAAACGGCTTAAATTTTTTTAGATGTTTGCCAGTCTGGCTGGGTATAGACTCAACAATTCAATATGTTAACTTGACCACTGCCACTTGGGTTCCTTAAAGCTTTGTTACGACAACCATGAAGGTCAACAGGCCAACCATTAAGCTCCGACCCTTGACCGATTGACCAATCATAGTTCGACTAACCGACACAAGTCCAGCACTCTTGATTATACCGTACATCAGAGGCTGGTCTTAATGGTTTGATCTACTGCCTGGTAGCCCACTTAGTTACATGTACAGTGTATTAATGGATCAATCACAAACCTGCGAACCAGTCGAGGTTGGAGACTTGCGCATGAATGCAGCCCACTGATGAATGCAGCCACTGCAGTAAGCAAGCCTCCAATCATGACATCTCTGAGGTCAATTACAAGGATCGGCTAATTAGGTCAAAATCACGACATTCTTGGAAGGAACATGCATGTATTTTGGCCGATGAAGTTTTTTCCATGCGCAGCAGAATATTAGGCTTAGCCGCTGTACAAAATTAACCATGCAACTTCAGAATCTTCAACAAGTCTTACTACACTGCCCAAAGGGATGCATTTGATTTTGCGTTCAGAATTTTGGTTGAGAAAGGTTCCCGTTTGAAAACTACAAAACCAAAGAGGGTTCTTACCTAAAAGTTAAAGTATGAACGATAAGACAATAGGTCCCCGATTTAAGGTGTTTACACACTGGGATGTTAGGAAGGTCTGCACTGGGGGGGGGGGGGGGGGGGCAAAAAAAATGCAACCTTTAAGAAGGAGTCGGTGATAATAAACATGTTTGTTTACTTGGGTTACAATACAGAATGAGGAAGTGAAGACATATGTACCTATAGACGAATTTCACATTAGTCTGCGCACTTCAAGGCTATTCAACTAACTCATTCATGCATGAATGAATGAATCACACCATAAATGGCAGCGCAGAGCACGTTCAGCATATCAAGTTGTTTACTTAGCACTGAGAGCCTCGCTTTCAAACCCGGAAGTATGCAGATCAGTGCTATTTTCGTCAATTTGGGATTTGTCTATTATACGCCTACATATACTGTTGCTATAAGATATCAATCCCTTCCGATACTCCAATCTTGTCCACTTCAAAAACACCCGTAAAGCCCCAGCATGGTTTGAGGTCTAACAAGCGATTGCAGTTTCCTTAAGGTTGCTTTCGAATATCCAGTTTCCAAAATCGAAACCGAATAGTGGAATTCAAACCAAATGCTTAGTGTCGAGCATTGTGAAAAGTAATCTCTGATGTGTTTTGTTAATTCGTCATGAAATCGAAATGGTTTCTTAGTTTATAACTAGTCGTGCAAACATTGGCACGAAGACCGCTTAACCCTAACCCGCTAGGTTGCATAAAAATCCTTAAAATTGAAACTTAAATTTGAAACTTAAGCTTAAATCTGGTTCTAAACACTGCACAGAGATACCATTGTCACTTGGTACTCCAGTACATGTATTCCCAACAATAAGATTTGGCCACGACGACGTATCAGTGGATCATGAATATGCATGAGATAAAGTAACACCACCTACCTCTATACCATTGCAAATGTTACAAAACAGTTTTTAGCCTTTACAACAAAACAAAAATGCACGATACAGAGAAAGTTGTGAAATGAGGGATCCAGACGTTTAAAATCGGTAGCGTTTCACGCACAAGTGTACATGACCGTAACACATACGAATGGGCAAATTTGAAAAAAAAGTAGCCGTCATAACTTTCTCTATATACATCTCTGTACCTTCAACTAACATATTGCTCCTGGAACACTCAAGCATTTTTATTAAAAAAGGCATGTGGTTGCAGCACGGCAAAAATATTGACGTCCAGTGATTTCTGGCTGAGAGTGTCCTTGAATTTGATGACGCGGGATGACAGAGAAAACGAATGGGTTGGAGAGACGCGAGGAGAGGCCAAGTGACGATACAGAAGTGGAATTTAACAGCATTTTCTGGTGTTGGAGCTATCTTCGCCGGCTGGTTTGATATTCCCGCTCGTTCCGCTGGCCGGGTCTTTCTGCGGGTACTGTGGTGGTTGAAAGAGAGAGCAGTAATTACCCTACATGCAACTCCCTTGGTGATACAAAAAATCATATTGAAATTGGAGGATTCTGGACTGTTGGCTTTAATTAAAATTGAGCACCTAGAGGCAATATCCAAGCCTGAAATTTACTCTGAAGCACCGCATGCTCCATCTTTCTTCAAATTGATTGTCCATCTTAACCCTCCTATTCTATCACAACTCATCAAAAAAGGAACCCCTTCCTCTCTCATAGTTTGTGTGTTCCAACTATCACTCGATAGGTTTAGATAGATAGGGTAATTGACTCCATTTTGGAACAGAGGGAGGGTTAATGATTCAAGATGCCCGCTGCATAGAAGTGTGATGCAATTTGGACCAGGAAGTGTACTGCAAACGAATGGGGTACGTGCACATGTCCCTTCATATCCTATCCACAGAGCACCCCCCTCCCCTTATTTTTTAATATAAAAGTCGCCCAATACAAGGCTAAAAGCCACTATGGGTAAAGGGTTACAACATAGGTGGTGGGGTTGGCCACATTTTAGGTTGCCAGCCCTACAACCCTTAATGTTTTCCTGGGTCCAGGCCAAAACAGAAGATAATTTTTCAACAGATAAAGAAATTTTCCCAATTTTCGAAGATGTACATATTTGGGCTCCGCAATATAACACCTTCATACAAAGAGGATAAAGGGTTAGAACCAGCCAGCTGACCCTGGTCAGTTCGGAGGATGAGTGGTCAAGATGTCCGCACAAGTAAGCAGCTAGTTGGTTTTAATTCCACCATTGTAAGCCTGTGAATTTGTTTTCCCGCAGGAAAAGGACTGAGCATGCAGTCCAATCAGGAAGATCAAAAGTATCTAAATTACTGAATTAGATGCAAACATGCCACGTTCCCAACTGTGTCCCAACGCATTCCCAATTATTAAAGCATGCACATGTAGACAAATGCTCCGACAAGGCAAAGGTTCAGGTTTCCAGGCTATTCTCAAGGTTGTTCCGAGTTGGCATCGGGTACGTTTCTATTTTAAACATGAGATGGTACATGTACCTTCCAGAGATGTAGTCGAGTCCATCACAAGTCCCTGCAAGTCCATCACAAGCCCCCCAGTCCTAATCACAATCACAAGCTATTCAAATGAGCTTTGACAAAGGCATTTCTTTATCATTGTTCATCCAGTTACTTGTGACCGGCTTTATGAAAGGACTGACTGGGCTTGCGAAAGTACTTGTGAAAGTACTTGCAGGGACTCGACTCCAACTCTGGTACCTTCCCACCATTTCTGGTTTTTAAATGCTCTTACTGTTCATGAAAACCTAAAAACCCTCTTTTTCCATTATTATTGAATTAAGACGGCACCAAGCAAACCAACCAACACCAACAAATTTGAAAGTGGTCTCGACCCAAGACAAGCAAGCCCATTTGCTGTTCTTGGAAACAGATTCATAAAACCTGTATGCACAAATCTTGTAAGACGGTACTTTCTTTTACACAGGCAAGTTTAACGTCATGTTTGCTCAATGTACCTTCTTTAGGATGTCCTCTGCGAGCGTCATGAAAGCCTTTTCGACGTTAACGTTCGCCTTGGCACTGGTTTCTAGGAATTTGATACCATTCTCCCTCGCGATCTGCAAATAAAATCCACCAACAAGGAATGAGTTTTGTTTGTTAATGACACGCATTCAAGAGCAAGGATCAGAGCAATTAATCCCAACCTGAGACTTTTTGAAACAGGTCGAGGGAAACTCTTCTAGGTAAGAACACTTACTGGGAGCTCAAAATGTCAGATTTCAAGGGAAACCAAAGCAAAGACCGGGAACAATTGACTTGCTTTTGTGAGGGTTCTGTGACTGAACCTGGGAGCATTCTTCTTAAACCTATGGACATTGGAGTTTTGCAGTGATGTAGTCGAGACCAGCACAAGACCAGCACAAGACCAGCACAAGACCTTCAGTCTTAATTCAAGTCTCAAGCTATTCAAAACTGTAATAAAAGTATTCCTTTGTCATGGTTTATGCCCGTTACTTGTGCCTGTAACAAGCTGGTCTTGTTAATGCCCTTGTGCCTGGTCTTGTGATGGTCTTGACTACATCACTGGAGTTTTGGCTCCGTCTCAGGTACCGTAATTTTCAGTATATAGGCGGCGCGGAGTTTTAGCCGCAGCACGCACAAATCTGCAAATTAAGATTTAAAGTTGGCGCATTAGCCGCACCGCGGTGCTGACGACGTCCAACCACAAAAGTCATCGTGCTGCATGCTGAATTACTAGTATGTAAATGGTTCCACTACACATGCAATCCTAAAGTGTAAGTAGCGCGCGAACGAGTGTCACTATATGGGCTCCGTGCACAACTACCCCCTCAGCGGAAAGAAAAGGCGAGTTGGGGAGTCAATAGATGCCATCTTACACGACTTCAATTTAAGTGTGGTTCCCGCTATAATCTTATTGAAAACGCAATTATCAAGAGTCGGCAAACAGACAAAGCAATCCCACTGGTATACGAGTATGGAAGTGTGGTTGCTATGTGGACAGCGCCCTCATTCGACACGCACGGAGCCCATTACAAATAAACTTTCATAAGTCCTCGAAATTACTAATTTTGGCGGGCCGGATGAGTGTCCTGTCTGGGTGGGCCGCGCGGCAGTTCTTGTTTTGTTATTTTGACCGGGGGGGGGGGATATATAATAAGCAACATGGATTACACAACGATAAAACAGACAAAAATGAACAGACGCACCACAGGATTTGTGAGGTGTGAACGGTACTTACGGTACATTTGCAAGTCTATTCGGTCCTTCTGGACTGGTTTCCTTTATTTCCAACATGTGAGTAGAGCGAACGTAAACGGCAACCAACGAAAACATGACTGCCTGCACACGTGGCCCGGGCTGAGGCGCGGCTTCTGTGATTGATTTTATTCTTCAAATGTTGCCGTATAAGCCGCCCGGAGTATAAGCCGCAGGGAAATTTTTCAGTGTAAGAATCAACGTATAAGCCGCGGCCTATATTCCGAAAATAACGGTACACAGATGACCAAAAAACGAAGACTTACGTTCTCTCCCCTCTCTTTGCTGATCATCCTCTTGTCCTCCATGTCGCACTTGTTACCCAATAGCATCTTTTCTACATCTTCATTTGCATGCTGCAGAGAAAGAAACAACAAATCCCATTGGCTGGCTGAGTAACAGGCTGACCAATCAGGGGCCAACAAATTTAAAGGGAAATAAATAATTGTTTATCACGGATACCAAAAAATAACATGTGTCAATTACATGTGTCACCACCCGTTTCAAAGGTGCTCTTCTTTTTAATAAACTGCAGGTAAAAATGTATTAAAGTTGGAAAGGGATTTTTTTTCTTGGGCAAAATCCTGGACAAATTTGCCCATGGTAAAGTGCATCCATAAACAAAATCCACTTGGTAATATTTCAAGATGTACCAAGGCAAACGGCAAGTTAATTTCCATGTTCTATATTCAAAGCTGATGCAGACATGGGTAAATTCCTTCTGATTTAATAGCTTTTTTTAAACATGGCTTTCGCTTTCATCATCAACAATTTAACGATTTTTTTTCTTTTTCTGTGAGTTACAACTGATTTTAAAGGAAATGAAACCAGTCGCACAGAATTAGTTTCACACGGATACAGGGTTACAACATTTTCACTTTAATGTACAATGTCTTTTCACATGAAACATACATGTGTGTAAACTGAGCAACAACTGGGGAAACAATGATGCATACTTCAATGCACTGAAATTCAATTCAATTCAATTCAATAGATTATTCTTATCCTGTAAAATATGAAACTTGACTCCTTCACTCCTATTGAATTGAATTGAATTGAACCCAGGTAAGTCAGAGAATTTTCAATAAACAATTGTAATACTCTGGTGGAGGGTAACCATTTGGACCCTCTCAATTGGGGGAGGCCCCGCTAAGATTCCCTGTGGCTGTGAATTCTACGTTGAACCCACTGATGACCTCTGGTGAAATGTCAAACCAGTGAAGTTCTGACACCACCATGGTGTTAGGGGGGCTTGGGAACATTATTACTTCGTTTCGATAATACAGCGGTTGAGATTGGCTGAAAATGAAAAATCCACGAAATCTGCAGTGTTCGGGGGTCGCAACGTAGGGTCTATGGTTTGTATTTGCCTGAAGGCACCCCTTAAAATACCCGTTTCTATATCAACTTTTACACATTAAAAAAAAACCTTAATTAAGGTAAATTGTAACACGTTAGGAATTCCAGATTTCAAGAGAGATTCTTTATAAATTCCGACATCACTAAAAACCCCGACAAAAAAATCCTGAAATCGGGAAAAATCCGGACAAATCTCACCCCGTTTATTAGAAAGTTATGCAGACCTTGATTACTGTTCCCCTAACAGAGTGTCATGGTTTCACCCACCCCAAGGCCCATTGACAATGTAACATTCATCCAGGTATAAGGAACCACAGTAACCATGGATAAGCAGCTTACAATATATCTTCAAGGATCTCGGCCAGCCTTGGGTAGTTATAACCCAGGTCAAAGGTCGCTGAACAGACAAGCAAATTTCAAATGCGAGTAAACAGTTTGAGAGGTAATGGAATGACCTTAAGTACAATAAGCTATGGGAATACGACGGTACATGTAATTCTTCGTTTCCTTCTAGTTTAAAATTTGTCTAAATGCACTGAAGCCATCCATGTTGAATCCAACAATACCCAACAGTGTACTTTCTGTGGGATTTTGTTGATACAAAAGGTCTTTAGTTGTAGATGTTTGATTTAGCAGGCTTCACACTTTGTCGTTGGGAGTCAGCAGAGGGCCTACAGAAAATACGAAGGGGTTACGGTTCATACAATACATTGTAGTACAATACAATGCGCATTGATTGGTGTTTTTCGGTGAAAATGCACACTTCAGTACGTAGACAAATCACTGGCCATGGGTTGAGATTGAGAAACAAGAAAAAAACCCAAATTTTCAGACTGGAATTTCCAGCATTAGGTACATCAGACATGCATTTTTTTAATTTCCGGTCTCACATTAAGACTAACAAGTGACCGACTTGTTTGTTTTATTTTGCCTGACCTCTTGAATGTTGCGTAGCCATTTTGCAATGTTGTCAAAGGTCTTCTCCTGTGTGATGTCATACACCAGCATGATACCCATGGCTCCTCGGTAGTAGGAGGTGGTGATGGTGTGGAATCGCTCCTGGCCTGCTGTGTCCCATATCTGCAGTTTGATCTTCTTGCCTTGAAGTTCAACTGTCTTGATTTTGAAATCAATACCTGGGCAAAGAATAAAGAGAACGGGAAATGAATGGAAGGTCACACTAAATCCCGACTCAAAGATCTTTCACAATCCTGTGGGATTTGGAGAAGTTTGCAGGATCGAGGATGGCAAGAAACCAGTCACAATTACATCACATGGTGCTTGATGTCCCCTGAATGTTAAAGAAAAATGAATGTGTCAACTACTGGGTTACTGCAGATATTCTGAAATATTCCTAGGAAAAAAACCCAGGGAGTTTGGGTTAACTCTTAATGGGGGGGGGGGGGGGGGGGGGGGAGTCTTTGTACATTCATGTACACCTTGTACACAGACCATGTATCCACATAACATGGTACTGCATGTATACTGTACCACAACTTTAACATTATTTGATTTGGAATGAAATTTTGCACAGGTACAATGTACTTGACTTGTATCATAGATATCCTCATTTGCATAATTTCATAAAAATCTGGTACCGTTTGGCTGAGATGGGGGTGCACGGAATCCGTCCCTCCCCTCTGGGGTGCGAGTTGCCCCCCCAAAAAAAACTGGCTCTTTGAGGGTTACATGTAAGGGTAGTGTCCTGAAAGTCCTGAAGTTTCTGCATTGGATGAGGCTACAATGTATGACATTTCTTGCACGACGCAGGCACTACTGTGCAGCAGACAGCTGTTTCATGAATGTACATGTATACAGTTCAAATTAAGGCCATTTCATACATGATGTACATGTACAACTTGTACAGTCATGTCAACATACAAGTACAATACATGTACCTCAAAAGACCAGGACTATGCTCTGTAGTTTTCAATGACATGTCCTTCACCTAATCTATCAGCCTGTCAATACACCTTAAGGGAGCACTACACTAATTCATGTCCGAATTTATGCGCCAGCTCATCAACATAAAATGTATAGAGTTTGAGCCTCAAAAAATTGTGGGATTGTGTAAACATAGCCCAGCATCAACTCCCTGGTTTATGGGCTTCCACCTGTGTGCAGACTTGATAAAATTACTGTTGAAAAATGGGTCCTATTTGCCCGAGAAAGTGGAGGGATGGCATTTTAGAAATGGCTGTTGATCGGCTTGGGAAATATTACTTTTTGGGAGGTGGGTTTGTTTTGTGTCAACAATTAAAAATGTAATTGGCTAACCCCCCAAAATAGAAAAGAAATGGAAAGACAAAAGATCAGACAATAAGTGACATTTGTACAGGTTATTTGGCCCTGAACTTTGTTGATTTTACACTGTTGTCAATGGAACTTGAATTAGTGTATTGCACAATTAAAGATCCCGCTTGTACCGTCCTTCAGCCAGCCTTACCGATTGTGGAGTGAAACCGTCTCAGAGTCGGGTCGATCATGTTCACAAAGCGGCCTACGATGGCACTCTTGCCCACAAAGCTATCGCCTACCACGATCATCTTGCAGAGCATATCATATAAATGGCGATTGAGACCTCCATTTCTCTCCATGGCATCCCATGGTATGCTCAGCACACCACTGGAAGACAGCCGACTTTTTGACAGACAAATTTGACAGCCCTATTCTCAAAGTTTCATATTCCAATGTCCACTTAAAAAATCAGGTAGAGAACAGCTTGGCGGTAGTTATTTCTTGAAATACCGACCACCTTAATTTTTTTCTTCTTCAACTTTCAATGTTCATGGAGGAAGTGCAATAACCAAACTATGAAACACAGCAACGACCCTGTACTTGAACGCCGAGTCACAGGACTAATCTGATGAAGGAGATTCTTCGAGATCACAATCTAATCTATCCAATCTGGTTGAGCAACAGTTCAGCACATCAGCAACTGCCTCCTCCGCAGAACTGCTACAGTGAATACAACCAGATCAATCAAATTTGCCTGTATGGAGTCAAGTGAATAAAGTTCTGTAGACCGCTGCAGAGCCGTGGTATGGGGTGTGTGCATAACAATTCTCACCAGCAAAGGTCCAACCTGGTAGTATAAGCAGATCAAACAACACACCACCTTCAAATGTACATGTACGTGAAAGGACTGCAAAAGTGCACTAAACTGCCAACAAGGTAACATGGAGGACACGAAAGTGACTACCAAGGATATACAATGTATCCACTTTATGCAAGCATGGAGGTAGTATAATTAGTGATGACATCACAGGCCTGCCAAAGAAAGGGCTTTCATGTTGATTGTAAAGTCCAGTCTGTCATGGACAATGAAGGTTGAGTTCTACCACACAAACCAAAGGTTTTCAACTCAACCAGGACACTCTTTCCAGTCCAAACTATTGTGGATTTCCTATCAACTGTGAAAGGAATATGCATCTCCACAGGATTATGCTAATCAGCTACCCTTTTTTATGAAGAGAGGTGCTGCAAGCTAGGGGTGTCACATGCTTGGCCTTGGAGAAACAAAGTTATGGTTCATGGATGTACAGTCAGGCGTGCGAATCTGGTTTATGACGCTGCTTTTCATTTGTTGTGCCCAAGGTTCATTTGTTTGGTTTTTACATGTATTTTCCGCACAAATGGTCCATGACAAGGAAAATGTATTGTTGGAATGTTATAACACCAGCAGTTCGTAAAGCCACTTTCTTTTTCTCCATTATTTGGGATAAATTGGGAATTTATTTACAGGGCTGCGGTGTACAATGTATGGAAACCTTCAACCACAACTGTACATGTACAATGTACCAACATTGTTGATGCGTGAATTAGCTAGAGTGACTATCATGTTCTATAAATACTAACCACAAACTGTATTAAAATCGTAATTCATCAGGAAAGCTGCATTACATATTGGTTAGGGTTACAAAATTTACACGTATATTTAAAAAGTCTTTTATTTTAAAATTTGGCCAAGGTACATGTACATGTATGTACATGTACATGTGTACATTGTACCAAAAGGATATATACAAAAAAAGACAAAGTAAACAAAAAAGTAATAAAATAAACCCCAAATGTGACTGGTAATTTCTTTACAGGCATCAATGATTTGTTTGTTAACAGAGCCTTCATCAATTGTTTGGAGACTATAAGCAGTAAGCACTGCAAAACACTTGCTACATTGTAACTTCAGGAGAAAAAAATCTGCTGAGCATGGGGATCCACACTAAAGGGACCATTTAGCATCAAAAGATATCAATGAGAGTAAGACATGGAAGAGGGACATCAAATCAAGTATTTTGCCCAAATGTTTTTCTGATGCTTTCCAGAGCTGTTAGGGATCACACTGACATAAAAAATAGGATAACACTCAGGATATATAGGAAATTAGAGGGTCATCTTCAAGACATTATGTTTGTAACATGAACGGAATTTTTTTTATTGACTGGAAAAAGAAAAGAGGAATTTAGTAACATTCCAAAATGTTGGTCAGTTTACATCTCTAACAATGTCAGGATTGTTATCAGTGGGAATTATGACAAATTTTGAGGTATTTTAACAAATTAAGATGTGATATAAATTATGTTCAAACATGGACGGACATTTTGTGACAAATGTCCGTCCAGAAATTGTACAAGTTTGATATGTTACAAAATATAATATCTTGAAGATGATTCCAGGTCTAACTTCTTCAATACTCTGTTAGATGTTGATTACATGTATTTTGCTAAAACAAACTTGTTGATGGGTACTGAATGTATTGTGACAAAAATCAATGGAAAATTATTTTATATAATAACTATAATCTGAAATTCTCCTCCCATGTCACACCAAATGGGGTCATTAGTGTGGATAGTACAGGATGCTATAGTAATCTCCATGCACATATGCAGATGTTGGCACAACTTGGCCGTGCTCTAGTTAGCACAACTTTTTCAGTAACCGTTAAGCAGCACTATAAAATTGGGCCCTGATGTTTTCACTGGTTGCTACATGTAGTTATGATACCATCTTGTGAACCATTCATATGGAGGAAAACGGAACGATGAAATAGTTCAGTTCCTAGAATATCCACTCCTTTCTATACAACATACATGTACACAAGTGTCTTAACTCCCTACATCATTTTCCCCCCATGTAACCTGAATCCTCCAACATCCTGATTTCAAAGTGTTAAAACTCCATATAACCTGAATCCTCCAAAATCCTCTTATGGGGACCATAGCATGAATCCTCCAAAATCCTCCAGGTTTTTTTTGCATACCCCTAGTAACCTCAATCCTCCAAAATCCTCATGTATCACATTGAGCCTGATAACCTGGATCCTCCATATTCCTGCAGGGGCAAAAAACCCTAGTAACCTCAATCCTGCAAAATCCTCCGATGCATCAACTTCCAAGTGCCCTCAATCCTCCAAATTCCTCCATTTTGCCAAGAGGATTTTGGAGGATTTGGGAAGGTTAGGGTTAATACACAGGGGTGAAATTGGGCAAAAATGAAAAATCCACAAAATCCACGAAAAATCCACGAGGACCCCAGATCAACATATAGTTTGTATTTGCCTAAAGGCAGCCCCTTAAAATATCCATTTTTATTGGTCAAATATCCACTTTTACAGGTAAAAACACCTTTAGGACAACACCTCAGGAATTCCAGATTGCAAAAGAGATTCTTTAAAAATGCTGAAATCCTGAAAAAAAATCCTGAAATCAGGAAAAATCCTGACAAAGCTCAGCCCTGTATTACAGCTCTTTCGAGAAAATTTATCAATGTGCACTTCTCCAGCTTATTCCTGGATGGAATTCAAATCAGGGGTGATACAAAGTACATGTATAACATTTTTTTCCCTTCCCTATTGCCAACAAAAACTTTGTTGAAATAAAACAATTCTGTTTCAAGCGACAGAGGCCTCAGCAGAGAGCTTAATATTTTGTTAACTGTTACTTGGGGTTAAATATTATTCAACACGTTATCATGTCACTTTAGTGATAATCACATGTAGTCTATTCGGACACTTTATGAAGTGAAGATTTGATTTTATTGACATTCACTTGCAATTTACACAACTTGTAACCATGGACAAAACAATGAATTTGTTTTGTCCAATACATACTTGCAATTTCCACACAACAATTGTTTAAATTGAACATAATATTACTTAAAATAAATGTAGAGAGGACTAAAACAAAGGTAATGGCTTGGTGTTCAAAACGACTTATAAAGAAAAAGCTTCATTACCAATAGTTGGCACAGGTTGTTTCTCAAAAATTCGGTCAATGAACCAAGTCCCCAGCGCCGTTTTTCCGCAAGCAGCATCTCCAATGGCCATAACAGAGATGACCTTATCCACCGACTGACCACTGGTACCCAGGTGATGTTGGCAATGGACAGACATGCACATGATCATGCTCAGCATGCACTGGGTTGAAGCATCCATCAAAGTTCGAACTCACAGGGCTAATTGATACACCATTTAAAGGTAGTGTACATGATTGGTCATTGTTGCAATTTTCAGAAATGGGCGGATTTAGGGGTTAGTATTTTATAGGAAATATCGTTCCACTGACCTGTTCAAAGTTTTGCGTTGTTGGATGGCGAAAAAACGAGAGAAAAACGGCACTCGTTTTCAACCGTCGGGGGGATGATAGCCTTTAGTCAAGGTGCGTGGCTACCTGGACGCGTGACGTGCCCCGAATGCCAGCATGTCCAGGGCGCGCCACTCGTCCGGGTTGCCACGCGCGCCTTGACTAAAGGGTACAGGGCAGTTTTCCAACAATTTCCAGCTGGAAATCATTGGAAAACGATATAAATTTCCACTTTTCTTTACGACAGCACACCTGGTGCCATCATTGCACAGGATGATTGAGACTGCTATTAACCTAGTCTAGAAAGGTATTTCATAATAATTCAGTAAAAAAAAAATTGGAGGATTACCAATCGTGTACACTACCTGTAATTTTAAGACTTAAGAGCAGACAAGTTATCTAAACTTGGCATTTATGTACATTGTAATAAGCTCACATTGCACTTCGAGAACAGAAAGTAAGAGTTTGACAACAGCCCAGATCACTTTACAACTGTACCGGTATACATGTACACGTACATCAAACTATATTCATCTGTATGCTACAATGTATGCACAATGAGCTTAACAGGTACCGGTAAACACAGGCACGTGAGCTTGCTCAACTCATCATGATGCAACTCTCAGGTCGCAATACTTTCAGGTTTGTTAATACTGGACATAAAGTTCATTTGGTCAGGCAGTCCAAGGACCATCAACATAAAATGTACAGTACTTGAAGCTGATAGAAAACCATATTGTCTTGATTATAGATAGGTGTGATTTCATGCCAATGGTCACATCATTGACTGTTGAGGCATCATCACGTGCAGAAACCAAACGCCACATGTGTAATACAAGTTGTTGGCTGGTGTCCAAATGCTGGTCTGCTGCCCTCTGTTGGCATAATTAACATCACTTATGAACCAGAGTGTCTTTACAGGGGTTCATATGTCTGTACACTGTGCCCAGGCCATGTACGACTGACGTTCATTCAATTGACCCTCCCTCTCCAGGTGCCAAATTGGAACCAAAAATGTACCCTATCTATCAAAACCTATCGAGTTACAGGTTGAGACACACAAGCTGTGGGAGAGGAGAGGATTTGGTTTTTTCGATAGGTTGTGATAGTTACATGCAGGAGGGTTAAATATGGAGAATGAAAGAGGAGGCTAACATTTTAACTTGGGTCCTTCACACTTAATGAAAATGACAGTATGGGAATCTGGTTTGAGATCAGGAACAGTATTATACATACATGTAGTTTACCCATTTTTGGAGAGCTTGGAAAGCTTTCTGTTCCTGATCCCTTGAACGTTTAGACAGGTTTGTTATTTTTGAGGACGCTATATGAAAGGCTAATAACAGTTTTGAAACTTCCGTGCAATTTCCTGACTCGGTGGGAGAGTGGATTTCAGCTTGTGTAATAATATTGGGGGGATTTTTATCCTTGATTCCAACCTTCAAGTTACCTTCACATTCCTACCGAGAAAAAAACAATTTTTAGTGCCAACGAATTCTAGAGTGAAATAGAAAATTAATAAGAGTGTGACTCCCTTCCAGGAAAATTTATCAAATGAGCAACATTTACGATGGTTTTCAAATGTCAATTTTTCTTGAGAGGGTGCTGGTGAGAAGTCATCAATTTATAAGGCTGTATACCACAGCCATGTTTCAATTACAGTGTATACTGTATTAAGATGCAACCTGCCAACTCGACTATAATACATTTTACTTATTCTACCATTTGTCTTATTTGAAAGAACTCAAAACTATAGTACATGTACCTCTGGTGAATTCCATCTCTTTTTGTCAAGGTGGGTCATAACTGGAAAATAATGCACTATTCTTTCCAGTTGTCCGTGTTGTTCAGAGACGTAATGCAAAATTACATTGAACTTACCTATAGTGGATACAAAGTTTATTCTGAAACTGTTGTCAGCAAAGCGCAAAACAAGCGAAGACTTTCCCACCTCCGAATCGCCAACAAGTAAATATTTCAAGATCAGATCGAAAGCTGAGCTTCCATACTGCTGTCCATAAAACGAGTTCCGACCGTAACTGCCGGCGGGTACGCTTGGCGTTGGCTGGCTGTTGACAATGGGGTTGGGAGTACGGTTTGAAGAGGTACTCCCCTTCTTTTTCCCTTTTTTCGAGGACATTTCTCTCCGGCTCGGGGTCACAAGATAACCAACTTAAAAATCATAGTGACTTTGAGGTGGTTCACGTCTACATGTAACTTGTAATTCCAATTACATTTAGCACATTGTGCATTATAATCACAAAACACAAACAGGGAAACAGGATGCTGGTTCGAATCCAACCGGCGCTTTTCTACAATCTCCCGATAAAGCAGTTGGATGAGGTGGCTCGAATCTCACACAGGAGGTCCAACAATTCTGCCGATTAAGGTGTCCACAGAGGTGGCTAAAATCCAGTTATCGCTGGTAAGATGTTTGTTACAGGTTCGAGTCCATACAGTTACAAGTGACGTCCATCAAATGGATAATGGTATTGTAGTACATGTGTATCACAAGGCTCAATGTGTGACACTACAATCACTTTACATACGTGTACATGTTGTACATGTACACATGTACGTGCAGTTCACTTCTACATGTATGTTACAGACAAAAGTACATGTATACCATGCTCACTTCCTACCCATCAACAAACTACAAATGTAGATAGCTGAGAACTGAACAGTCTGCTTCAAAACAACTTGATCCACTGCAAGATTTTACACCGTGTATGCAGAAAGACATGATGACATCAAGACATCATACACTATGCCGTCAGTTAACGACGCTTCTCCAAAGTCGGCCGACAAAACTGGAAGAAAGTCTGCAGGCTATTTTCCAAACTACAATGTATGTAGATTTACTACAAAATGGCAACATATTGTTTAATGGTTTCCTGGTTGAGAACTTCGAGCGGAAACGGGGCTTGAACCGTCAGTAATTTATGCAGTCAGCTTCGTTTGTACTTCCCTCTGAAGTAGACCACCAAGTTATGATCTTGTGCAACTGGTGTCCGCCAATTTCAGCATACATGTACATGTATGCACGTACATGTAAGTGTACATAAATAGAAAAGCACTAAAAATAAACCTTAATTGCTGGTTCATGATTAACTAAGGCCGCGCATAAGAACAAGAATGGACGTGTCTTTATCATACGTTAATTTTACACGTACAAATGCAGCAAAGAAATTGACACGAGGAAATGCGTTCAAAAAGTGTCATGACGGACACACATGTAGAATTTGAAAACAATACATACACGTATTACCTTCCTTCCACTTTCTAGCAGAACTTGATTCACAAATATACTAAGAGAAACTGAAATATAATCTGTACATCCTCTTACATGTATGCTCAACATGTATACAGTGTACGTGTGTACATAGACAAAGTTACATGTACAATACATGTATCCTCGTCTAAAAATACAGCATGCGAGTTTCCTGAAACCATGATCACATTTTATCACCTTGCGTACGGATGACGCCATATGGCGTAAAAATAAAAGTGCCAACAGGCCCGATGACGCCATTTGCCGCCGTTTGTGCAGTTTCAATCCATTGTTGGATTATTGTTTATGTTACGCTTGACTGCACAAACACATTGTAGCGGTTCGCTTGAATGCCAGAACCGCCGCGACACTCCGACGTCTCCCGTAAAACCGTACTCAAGGGGTTAAATTGTAGTATACAACATTTGCAAGCATCAAAAATACAAAACTACTGAATTATTAGACTGTATAAATAGCAGTCTCAAGGGTGCACTACACTAATTCATGTCCGAATTTATGCGCCAGCTCATCAACATAAAATGTATACCCACAACTTTTTTTGAAAAAGGAGAGTTTGTGCCTCAAAGAATTGTGGGATTGTGTAAACATAGCCCAGCATCAACTCCCTGGTTTCTGGGCTTCCATCTGTGTGCAGACTTGATAAAATTACTGTTGAAAAATGGGTCCTATTTGCCCGAGAAAGTGGAGGGATGCCATTTTAAAAATGGCTGTTGATCGGCTTGGGAAATAGGACTTTTTGGGAGGTGCGTTTGTTTTGTGTCAATAATTTAAAATGTAATTGGTTAACCCCCCCAAAATAGAAAAGAAATGGACAGACAAAAGATCAGACAATAAGTGACATTTGTTTGTGTAGACCCCAGTGATGCTGGGGTATAGGTTATTTGGCCCTGAACTTTGTTGATTTTACACTGTTGTCAATGGAGCTGGAATTAGTGTGGTGCACCCTCAAGCATCCTGTAAAATCATGGCACCTGGTGTGCTGCCGTTTTCAAGAAGTGGAAATTTATATTGTTTTCCAACAATTGTCGGCTTTAGAGAGTGGCTTTTAGCCTCGTCTTGATCGACTTCATAAAAAAATGATAAAATTCAGAAGACTGCATTGGTGTGAGTTAGTTTTCCAACCCAGCCACAAAACAAGATAATTTCATAAAATGGGACGTCAGCCAAGTAGAGAGTTCCCGAAAGCATTCTCGTCCAACTTCACCCTAAAATCCAGATCTTCAAATTTAAAAGCTTAGACAAACCAGAAATTGTTTGAGAAAATCAAAACCAACTGCATTCTAACAAACTTGTTTACCGGTAAATATGCCTATAAATTATTGTTTAAATTAATCCCCACAAACATGCCTGAAAAAAATCTTGGTTTCTTCGGATAAAATTAAATGTCAGCCATATGGATCCACAATGACACTTCCCATTCGCGCAAGATTAATTTGCTACACACTGAACAAAGCATGACATTCCCCGTTCTACCATAATCACAGAAACCCAACATAAATTTGCCAAAAAGGAAACAGCCTACATACATTTACAATAAAATTTAGGCTAAAATAGCTGCCACATAACTCCAAAATGCCAGTATACTGATGAGGCCTGGGAATCGAGAAAGTATACATAACCGGGTCATTTTATACATTTGGGGTCCAAAAGTGACCTTTTTTTTGGTGTCCCTGTTACACCTGACCTGCGTAATTTCCCATCAAGTGTCATTAAAATTGACTTCACACTATTTTTTACTTGTTTGGCAGGTATTTTGCTTTTTTAAGACACAATCACTCTTGGAGATAGAAGGCATTGAAGAATGTGTCCTGAATTGCAAACTCTTTAAATACATGTACATGTCCGATGTCTATCTGTCTTGTTTGATACATTTGTACGTGTATGTACATCTGTAAGTGGTTTGGGGAAAAAAATCAGAAATATCCGTACAGTGCTACAGCATAGCTGCCTTCTGTTTGAATGATCAAACCCGACTTTCCCAGGTCTGTTCCGGAGAATACCTGATGAGAGTGACTGCTGTTCTTGGGTTCTGAACCGTTCTGTACATGTAAATTCCACTTTTGGGAGTACATGGTACATGTACATGTATACATATGCAACAGAAATTGGTTCCCCCCATTTACTGGGAAATTTCTGATGTAGCTCAATGAGCAATGGCTTATTCTCAGTTTCATACAGTGTCATAGTTTCAATTCTTGCGGTTAGAGAAATGCATTGATTTGTATACAGGAACAGGGACAGGAATCAGGCAATGTCCTTTTCTTCAGGAAATCCTATTGCACAAATATTAATAGAGGTTTTGCAATGGCGACCTCTATTGACAGCCAAACCATTGATCCCATACAGCTTACAGCTGAGTGCACGTACATGTACACATGTATGTAGTTTTGTTTTTTTTGTGGGGGGGGGGGGGGGGGGAGGTTGTTTTTGTTTTCTTCTTGTTTTTGTTTTGTTTCATTTTGTTGTTTTGTTTTGTTTTTGAGGGGGGGGGGAACAAGGCTGAAAGGCAGGTGGTAGGTTTGGCCACATTTTTGGTTGCCAGCCCTACAGCCCTTACGGTTTTCCTGGCCTAGATCTAAGTAGAGGATAATTCAACATATGACAGAGAAATTATCTAAATTTTCAGACCTAAATGTACATTGTACATGTGTACAGACCCAGTCAGGGTAACTTGCACTGTTTGTGAAACTAATCTATTTATTTATTTATTTATTTATTAATTTATTTATATATTAATCTATTTATTACATTTCTTTACCCAGGGTGTGCCCAAACAGTTTAAAACTGGTTTCCATTGGGGCCCTGCATATTATTAGTTAAAACTGAATATTTACACATTCATACAAAATATTTAAACAAATACAATAATGTTTACACAAATAAATCTATTTTCGGTAAACTTTTCAACTCTCCAGTAGAAGCCTATTGCTGATTTACGGGATGGGCGAAAAACCCGCGAAAAAAACCTTTAGGGTAAAAAACAAGAGGGAAAATCTCATCTGGCTTCAAAGTATTTTGGCGACCAAGTTTATAACTCCGCAGATCAGCGTAAATGGCAGAAATATCACTGATGGATGGCTTTACGTAGCTCCGATTTAAATGTACTTAAGGAGTTTATGGTTCTCATTTGTACATGGTTCTACTTGCAAGGAGGAGTACATTACGAGTACTCACACTGTCAGACCTATGTAAGTGTAGTCGAGTACACATTTCTTGAGTATGAGCAAAAGTATGAGTACTGCAAGATGACCTTGATAATAAGTTCATGTACATTATAAGTAACTCTGAGTCTGTATGCATTATATAGGAGAAAGTTCACGATTGAAGAATTAGGTCATGCAGTGCCCTTGAGGTTTTGGTTCCGGCCTGGTTACTTGAACTACAATCTCCCAAAAAAGTTCTCTGTACACATGGTATACAAGCTTTGGGCGACGACCACAGAGGGATGAAATTGTGTTTCCTTGTCGGAATTTGACAATTTGCCAGCAAGATTAAAATGCATGTACCTGCATGTCTCTGAAAAACAAGCGGGGAGGTACATGTAGTCGAGTCCATCACAAGTCCCTGCAAGTCCATTACAAGCCCTCTAGTCCTAATTCCAATCACAAGCTATTCAAATAAGCTTTGACAAAGGTATTCCTTTGTCATTGTTCATCCAGTTATTTGTGACTGGCTTTATGAAAGGACTTCTGACTGGACTTGCAAAAGGACTTGTGAAAGGACTTGCAGGGACTCGACTACAACTCTGGACTATGCATGCACGAGGAATGACATCCAAAACATGGTTTTATTCCTACCGAGAATTCGCAACAGAAAATCTGCAAGAAACACAACAGCTCCAAAAACACTTCCAAGGAACAATTTCCATGAGTTTGTAAAGTTTGGCCTGCAACTGTATGCTGATTTCTGGGACGCTTTAACCCTTGGGTACGGTTATTTACAGGAGGCGCTGGGGTGTCACGCCGGCCTTTGCAACACAATGTGCTTGTGCAGTCAAGCGTAACATACACAATAATCCAACATTAATTGAAAATGCACAAATAGCGGAAAATGAAATGCGTCATCCGGCCTGGTGACACTGGTTTTTTTGCGCTAATTGGCGTCATCCATACGCAAGGGGTTAACATGGTTAATAAAGACTGGTATTTTCCCCATTTGGTCCCATGGAAATCCACTGACAGCCAAGACGGATGCTGGTGAAGTGGAAACTCCACACATTAGCCACACGCTGTTTAGTTGGGATCATGCCATGAAAGGGACTGGAAGCTCCTACTGAAGGCTGGACCAAGTCCAGCAATTTAGGCAAACGGTGGTCTGATCACAGACCCCTCTGATGGACTTCAAACACAAACCAGTCTGGCAGTTGTACATGTAGAAAATATTTCCTTCAAATAGGTACGAAATAAAGCAAAGTTTGAAGTTACTTGTTGCATTAGCCTGCTTCCCTTTTCAAGGACGTGTACACATGTGACCTGGAAAGTACACACTACATGTAGAGAAAGTTGAAAACTGAGGTTACGGTGGTTTTTTTATGCAACTACATGTATGTGCACACTACATGTATACGTGACCCGCTCCAGAAAAAGGTGATATAAGTCGCGCTATGCATTTACATGTAATGGCCCTTTCAATGTTGAGAGGGTGAATTTTTTGTCTTTAATGACATCTTAAATATCTATAGTTTCAGGTTTGGTGCACAACAATGTTGATTTCAGTGAATAAAGTGAATAAAATAACCTTTTTAGAGTGCATTGTTCCATTGCATTGTATTAGAACTAGCTATTTCAAAGCATGTTTTCTCCATTGTGCAATTTGAACTCCATAGAACTAATTGATATGCAAAAACGCGATATCTCCAGAACGGAAAGGGCTTTGGAGCTCTATCATTTACCAAATGAAAGCTTACATTTCGGGCTTTCCACACATATATAAAACTCATTTTTCATATTTTGCGACATAATATACCTTTTTCCAGAGCGGGTCACATACATACATACATTGTATACATGTACATTGTACATGTACCATGTGTACCAGTAGAATGTAGAGCCTTTGCACAGAAACCTATGTAAACTAAGGGGATGTTTCCTTCAACAACAGAATACAATGCCTGAATGCCAAGATATAATACAAAACTGAACCAAAATGAAATAGAAAGAATTTGAAAGGAAACCAAAAGAAACACTTAAGGAAAACACAAAACCTGCTGAAAATGGCCTCCACACAGAGGAAAAAACAATAACGTGTTGAAGGACAGCCTGAAATTTTACATTTTTATATGTACATGTACGATCAGTTTGTGTGCAAAGTATGTGCATATGCTGCACGTATTGTGTGTATGTGATTCTGCACGATCGCCAACGTGTTGTGCAGCGAGATTTTATGAAGGGCTGGCATGACATCGAAAAAACAAATGATATGAAGGATTGTAGTGGCTGTGTTTTTGCAAAAAGGGCACGGCGGCCAAGGTAAATATGGGGCAAGGCAAAACTGGCCGTGAAGACGGAGATTTTTTGTGGGGCACCTCGGCCAGTAAGAAGGCAACGACGGCACTGGCCGTCGTTCATTTCAAGCCCTGACATGATGTACATTGTACAAGTAGACACCTGAATACAAATATACAAAAGGCCACTCAAGGTGTGCGCTAAAAAAGACAGAAATCACAGGGATACAAGGCACAAATGTATCTATTCACATTTCATTTGAGTTGTGACAGATTATGCAAAAGGAAGCAGGTTACAGGTACATTATGTACATGTAAGGAGTTCCAAAGAGATGCAGTATGAGGGAAAAACTTGGTTACAAAAAATAAACAAATGAGTGTGTTCACACAGTTGTACTTTCCAAATATGTGCTAGGACAATGCTTTGTGTTTCCTATTGTTCCTTGAATATAACCCAACCCCATAGACTAAGCACATTGTTTTTTATGCTTCTTTGTGCGAGGACCGATTTGAACCAAAGTCTTGACGTGCGAGGATTGAAAGGTTTCTTTGTATTTCCTTTCTCCTCTTGTCCTCGGAGATATACAGAACCTGTACATTTGTAAATAATTATAATAATTGTTATGCTTATATAGCGCTTTCCATCGTATCAACAATCTCAAAGCGCTTTACAATTATTACCCCGTTCATCAGGCCCTGGACCACGCGGCAGCCGATATCAGCGCTCAATTGGCCCCGACCCTCTCAGGTACCCATTTATACTCCTGGGTGGAGAGAGGAAATTGTAGTTAAGTGTCTTTCCCAAGGGCACAAACACCATGTTCTTGGCAGGGTTCGAACCCACGTACCATCGTACATGAGTCGAACACCGTAACCACTAGGCCATGGCATTCTACGAGTGCATGTAATTGTACCCATCCACTACAAATATTTTTAAAAACATGCACAATGTGCATTGCACATTCTCCAGATGTACGGTGTATACATTTGTACATTTGCGTACAATGTACAGGCATTTTAGCAATTGAACGCTCATTACTACATGTACGTTTACACACATTGTACATGTATAGCAGTACCATGCCTCTTTCTTTGACGGCTGAAGCAATATCATCATCTGTCACTATCACAACAATCATTGATCACTGAACCATTGTACATGCATATAGACATGCCTTCTGGACTCAGCCTTCACAGTTGAATGCATAATTTTCAGGCCAATTCCCAGTAAATTCCCTTAAGACAGGTGATTTTTGCATGGGGCTTACGAGCGCCGAGCCAACCTTTTACCTGGGATACAATGACTTCTGCAATCAGCAAATCAGAAATTGCCTCGCCTTCGAGTGCATGTAATGCAGGATTGAAGACAAGCTGTCTGGGTTTTTTCCTGATGTTTTAAACTCACAAAAGGAATCATGATTCCGAATGGAATCGACTCCATACATCTTGCACAAAACGGGCATCTGGGGTGCATTCCTGTCAATCTTTACTCTCAAACCAACTAAATTTGAGTACATGGGGTACAGCAGGGGAAGACTGTGCAATGGGATGACAGCTTGTCAACGTCAGCACAACTGTTACGTTGAAAAAAAAAGAAAAAAAAGACATGTGTCTGTTTTAAAACATAACACATGGCTTTTCCATTCTCCTGTTTGTTGAAAATAGAATTTCATAAGGTCTACATACATGTATCCATTTGCTAATTTTGATAAAAATTTGAGGTTAGTTTCGACACAAAATTTGTACTTCATCCCAAAGTCATGTCACGTGACACAAAATGACATCATCATGACGTCGCTCTTAGGCATACAATTTTAATATATTTCCATGTCAATGAAAATACAATTTGAAGGAGAATGCAATATGAAACAAAAACAGCCTCCCAAAACTCTGCCTATGTATGTATATTACAGAGCCAAAAGTAGTAACTCAAACCTCAGCTACTCTTTGGGTCAACTGATATCATTATCAGTACTGGATATATACAATGTACTTCCTGGTAAATATCGGAGTTTACAATGGTCACGAGATAAATGTAATTACAGGGAAATCCTACAAAATGTACATACATAAAACTACGGCAGTGTTTTGTACGTGCATGTTTTCACTCATATTCTTACATTAGGACCAAGGGAGTGTGGCAGTAGGTGAACATCAAAGGGAGGGGTACCGGGAGGGGTACCGGGAGGGGTACCGGGAGGGGTACCGGGAGGGGTACCGGGAGGGGTACCGGGAGGGGTACCGGGAGGGGTACCGGGAGGGGTACCGGGAGGGGTACCGGGAGGGGTACCGGGAGGGGTACCGGGAGGGGTACCGGGAGGGGTACCGGGAGGAGTACCGGGAAAGAAAAAGGAGTGTGGTTTGGGTGAAGCTGAAAGAGAGAGGGTTGAGATGGGAGGGATGAAGCTGGGGGAAAACAAAGGAGTGTTAAAATAAGGGTGGGGGGTGGTTAAGGAGTGTGGCAAGGGGCAAGTGAAAGGGGAAGATGGCATGTTTGTTCGTTGTCTCCGTGGCAACTGAAATGCACAAGCGCACTTAGCGTTCACGAATGTGAATAAATGAGTAACAATCAATTCATGTTTCTCAAGTCCTTGGATTGGCACGGGGATTCTGATTGGTTTCATCCGAGGGACTGCATATAATTCACAGACAACATCCAATCCAAGTATTGGCTCTCAAGTCAAGAAGACTGTCGGAAAAGCGCTAATCAGTTTCCCTCCAACTTACATGTACCACTAGCCCACAGCCCAAAGCTTAAAATACTCCACGACCATGCACAGACTCTGTACATTTCCAACAACCCACTTACACACCACACTACATGTACATGTACTTACCAATTGTTGATATGTATGAGGACTTGTACACATCATTCACAAATCTCAAAAGTACACACGTCTTTCCGACGCCTGAATCGCCAATCAAAATCAAGTGAAACAGCCAATCATAAGTCCGGCCTGACATTATTGTAGTCACCAAAGGTCAGCAAACTAATGCTAGATAGGTTTGGCCAACTCGGTGGCGGAGTGTACAGTGTATACTGTCCACTAAACACCAATGCTCATTTCTAAGGAACTCATTGATGTAGTTTTATAATATATTACCTCCTGAGAGTGAAACATCGGTAGGAGTGTGAACTGAAAAACACTACAGCATATACACATACAATGAAGTCCAAATATGCTACACAAGTTTGTGTATTAAACATACACATACATGTAATATACATAAAAAAATATGATGCATTTCATATCATCATCTACAGGGACACAGTCCAATGTGCAGTTTTAAGGACAATACACTACGGATTACAATGAATATTAACTGTGTTTACTTGACACTGAAGTAACTTGCATTGTCTGTGTGTAAGGCAAAGGGAAATTCCGCGTACACTATGTATAGAACTGTAGTGTTGAAGTCACTTGCTGAAGTTTGATCTTTCTAACCCAACAGTTATAGAATTTGTTGTTTATTAAGGGTGGGGGGGGGGGCGGCACAATAAAACTTACTAAATAAAATTTACTATACCTATAAGGACTCAAGCTGTTCTCTTTCATTGTTCACTTTGTTTGTACTTAAACTTTTTCTCAACAAGTCCTATAAGGTTTGTACATGAACACTACCGAGGACTTGCACTCAGGTCCTCAGTTGTATTGTAATCACTAATCCCCTCTTGTTCCAAGTCCTCCGCCGTAATGGATAACCTGTGCACACATTCCGAGCTTGAAATATCCACTGGACTAAGTCCATTGATTTGAGCGTCAGTCTAGTGAACTCTAGACGAACTACAGTAGCCCGGTGGTCTGGTGATTTTTTTCACACTGCATGAAATGTTATCAAACAATACAACTGTATGAATAATGAAACTGTCTCAAGCATTTATGAAAATGCTTCATTGATGAGCTCAAACATGGCCACCAAAAGCCCTGAAAGTCTGTACTCTGTCTGTGATTAAAATGTTGGAGCAACTTCTTGGACTTCCTTAACTTTTCTTTCTACAAATGTACAAATCAAAACCTTTTCAAGCCAGAAGTACATGTATAATAATCAAGCTTTTAACATACACAAAATTGTTTTCAAATTGAACAAAGAAAACTTGAAGGAGTGGGATTCGAACGGCCCCTATGTTGGCAGTCTCCCATTTGACAATATCTTTGTTCGGGAGTTCTAATCAGAAATCATTAAACAATTTGGTGTACATTGTACATTGTAAAGAAAATTATGTTTTGAAACCTCAAAATAAGATCATCAGTGTAATGTACTGTACATTGGAGATTTCGCATTGCACAAAACATTTCATAAGGCCATGTAAAAAAAAATAAAAATACCAGTTGATCGTCCGGGTTTTTTCAAAAAGAGAAGGATGAGGGCCTTTCTATTTGTTATATTTTTCCAAGATGGCCGCCAAGCATTTAAATTAAAACGGTTCACAAAATTTTCAGTTCAAAATGACCGCCAGCTTTTTATTAGTTATTCTACTAGTAAGTTGAGTCAAAATATCCATGTTAAACAGTGTTCTATATTTTATTAACCCCAACACTGCTGAATCCATCAATATCAATACGAATTTCCACACACCCTAGGGGGTTAGGGTTAAAGTACCCAAGTGTTTATGCATGTTCTTTTCAAGCGAAATATATGAAAAATCTAGCTTTTTGAAGGAACAAAATTACAAATAAAAAATAAAATTGGTGCAGCTTCAAAAAAGGATGCGGGCAGGGACGATCAACTGGTGGTTTTTGTTTTACTTGGCCTAAACTCAATTATGTATTGTACATGATGTTCACGCTGCAAAGCATTTTTCTGGAAGCAGACATCTAGATATATGTACATGTGTACATTCACCAACTGACAGACAGAAAGAAACTGGTATTGCGTAGGGTTAGATACGTAATGTACATGTACATGTAACTTGCCAATAACTCCTCACAATTTTACACAGTTTACAAATCTGGAATGAAAGACGCTCGAAGTAAAACCTCACCAATAGAAGGGATGAACGTGGACTCGAAAAATTTAGTGCAAAATCTGAACAGTATGCAGGACTTTCCCACGGAGGAATCCCCAGTCAGGAGCAACTTGAAACTAAAATCAAAGCCGATGTTGTCGTCATAATGCATGCTGGTGTGTGTCATCAGCGCACCACAAAAAGGTCACCAACAGCACCCCAAGTTCAGCATCCAGTTGCAGGTAAGACCAGAAGCACAGGTGTAGTTACATGCTACTTTGATTGTCAATCAGTCAATGGTGGTAACTAAGCATGTTAAACTGTGTGTACATGTACTTGTACACTGGAAACGACTAATAGGAAACACGAGTAGTTGGCTGATTGATGTTGTGCATGGACATGTATTTTGTACACTGTACATGTACTTCAACACTACACAAAAATGTGTCACACACAACTCTTCTTTTTTCAGTACAACAACAGCAGAACCAATACCATGTTCGGTTATATTGGAAAACTGAGGCAGTGTCATGCATTTATTTACTCAGTTCCCATGGCTCGTTGAAGTTTGATCCAAGTCAAATAAGACCACATTTTCTAGTTCGAATCACTGATAAGACGTGTAGTTGTACACCTTACAATGTCCGTACATGTACAACTGTAATGTACACATTTAGAACAGTACCTTCCCAAATCCTCCAAAATCCTCTTTGCCAAATGGAAGAATTTGGAGGATTGAGGGTCTTTGGAAGTTGAAGCATTGGAGGATTTTGCAGGATTGAGGGCATCGGAGGATTTTACCTCTGGAGGAAAATGGAGGATCCAGGTCATCAGGCCCAATCTGATGCTGGTTGATTTCGGAGGATTTAAGTTACTGCAGTGTTTACCAAAACCCAGAGAGGATTTTGGAGGATTAACCCTAACAGCCCAAGCCTTTTTACTAGAATCCTTCCCTAACCACACAAACTCCAACACTGTGTAGTAAACCAATGGCACATTCTTTGTACTTAGTCAAAATCAGGGCATCAAGTCCCATGCAAAGTGATGGTGCCAAGGCTCTACAGTACCCAATCACACAAAATTCAACACAATGGGGTGTTTGATTTTGGCAGGTTAGGGATGGTTAGGGTTAATATAAGAGGATTTTGGAAGATTCAAGTTACTTGGAGGGAAACTGATGTACATTGTAGGGAGTAAAAGGAACAAAAAGTATTCCATGTACAACAAGTATGCAACATGCAATGCTAGTTTATGAGGAACCACAATAACAGACGAAGTGCAAAATCAAATATAAAATGTGTATTCACCAAAATAACCCGCTGGTAAATGTACATTGTCTGATTGTACACAGTGTACAAAAACGTACATGAACTACACGGTTTGTACTGCATAATAAGAACTTCCTATTGTCCCTTTGATGACTTCTTTCATTTTGGAATAACTTTTTCACAACCTCTCTCATTGGTTTTGTACAAGATTTCTAACGAAGATGGCTTGCCAATTAAGAATTGTTTAACTCGTGTACATGTACATGTACATCATTCTTTTGTTTCCAGTCCTTGGATCAACAGACTTTCGGGCTACAGTGTTTAATTATACTTTTGTTATATTCTGACCATCACAAGTTGAATTCTTGTTTTGTAATCTTGTTTAAGTTTTGTTATGGTTTCTTACACTCTTACCTTATGGGGCGTGTCAAGAAAAGGTTTAAGTGCAAACAAGAGGAACAATGGCTCATCAGTAGAGCTACATGTAAAACACGCCTGTATACTCCTAGAGTATGTTCCTACATTAGTCTCCTTACAGGGTACCGGGAAGAAAGGGATGTTTGGGGACAATGGTACCCCACGAGGAAGTCTTTAGAAATCCAGGTACTAAGTTAACGCTATGGAGTTTGAGAATTCAATAGGGACATAGGAGAATAAAAGAAGGAAAGTAAAGTCTACAATAGAGGTACATTTTGTACCCCATATGGGTGCATACATGTACATGTATGTACATTGTATGTGAGGATGAGTACATATATACATGTATACATGTATACCGCTAATAGTTAGGGCGTAGACAAAGGCTCCTCGATTGACCGAACATCCACGATTGAAAATCGTGTACAAGTATGGAAGGCCTTCCGAAAAAAGTTGAAGTATAAACAAAAGAGGGACAATAGGAGGTCCGCGATTGCCGGTATTTACACATATGGGTGTGTAAGTTTGTTTGTGCATTCAATAGGGGACCTTGAACAATAGAGGACAATAGGGTCCCCGATTGAGAAAGGTCCATGTTTGAAAATCGTGTACAAAACCAATGAGCGCCCTTGCCAAAAAGTTAAAGTATGAAAAATAGAAGAAGAATAGGAGGTCCCTGATTGCAGGCGTTTACACACTTGTCTGTGTGTGTGGATCTAATGGTGGGATGGCAACAAAACATCTGGCAAGATCCCTACAGTTTTCCCTCTTTCACCACAAAACCCACAGATCCCTTTGGAGTGTTTTGAAGGCTCCACATTACTCACCCTCAATTCACAATGTTTTGGAGGGACCACACTATTTAACCCCTTGCGTACAGATGATGCAAATATGCGCACAAAAAACAGTGCCACCAGGCCGGATGACGCAATTGACCGGCGTTTGTGCAGTTTCAATCCATTGTTAGATTAAACAGTGCCACCAGGCCGGATGACGCCATTGACCGGCGTCTGTGCAGTTTCAATCCATTGTTGGATTAAACAGTGCCACCAGGCCAGATGACGCCATTGGCCGGCGTTTGTGCAGTTTCAATCCATTGTTGGATTATTGTGTGTAGGTTACGCTTGACTGCACAAACACATTGTAGCGGTTCGCTTGGCTGCCAGAGCCGCCGCGGCACCCCGACGTCTCCCGTAAAATACCGTACTCGAGGGGTTAAAATAAATGATTTGGTTATGTTCTGTTGCCATCGAATATTTTTATTTAATTAATGGAAGATGTATACACTGCACTGTACCTGAATGGTGTCAATTGTGCAGGTTTTTGTAACAGCTATTATAGACTAACCCCTTCTACCCCACTGTTATAATAGGGCGCCGTTTGCCAAATGGCTTGTGCAACCAAGCGAAACGTACACAATAGGTTTGTGCACCCAAGCGTAATGCACACACCAGGTGAACAATGGATTGAACATGGACCGGCCAGGTGGTCTTTTTCAAACGGCGGCTATACATATACATGTATGTAGCCGTCATCCATGTACATGTATACAACATTTACAAACATCAAAAAACAAAACTACTGAATTATTACTAGACTAAGTATAGCAGTCTCGAGCATCTTGTGAAATCATGACACCTGATGTGCTGTCATTTTCAAGAAAAGTGGAAATTTATATCGTTTTCCAACGATTGTCAGCCGACAATCGTTTGAAATAGTCTAGTACATGTACCTGAATCTGATACTACAATGTAGAACAAATTTGTTTCTCTCTTTTTTTCCCAGCATCTACATGTACATGTATGCACACAAAACTTTAAATAGGTCAGTGTTACAGTATTTGCTGCAATGTAGCACACTGTAAAATACTAATCCCCAAATCCATTTAATTTCTGAAAATTACAGCAAAAGCAAATGTTGTATACTACTGTACATGTACATGTACCTTTAACCAGTTTGCATCGGCAGGCGTGTATACACGTACTCGAGCGAGAACGGGACCCAGCGAAATATCTTTCAGCGACCAGCTCGCAGTGAGCGAGGCCGGAAATATCGGGGTGTGCTCTCTGCAGATGACGGCCTGAACCCGTCTGGCACCCAGGCTCGTGAAAAATAATCCCGGCGTGAACTGGTTAAAGGGTTAACACTATTATACCGGTTTCACACTATGCTCTTACCCGGGTAATTGCCGGGTTAACGAAAAATTTTACCCGGCAATTACCCGGGTAATGTGGAGCGTTCACACTACAATTCGCCGGGTTAGAAATTCTCCAGGTTAACTGCCCAAAAACGCCACTTACCCGGGTAATTTCTAACCCTGCTCGCGAGGTGGGTTAACCCACCAATCTCGGGGTTAACGACGACCTTGAGACGATTCTCCGGGTTACCAACAATAGTGTGAATGCTCGCCGGGTTTTCTTCTACCCGGGTCGGTGGGTGCGCTTCGTGGGGTTGTTTTATCTGCCAGCTTCGCGAAGGTGACGTAATTTATTAGTACGGCTGCCGTGGCTGGTACCTCGCCTTAATATGTTTATTTTTACGTATACTTAATGAAAGGCACCAGTCTTCCGTAGATGATGCCTCGTCTTAATAAGTACATTTTACATACACTTAATGCAAGGCACCAGTCTAGAACGCACAGTTGAAGGATGACTAGACTTGAAATCAAGTCGGTAATTGGTCGGCATTAGTCCGACTGCACCACCCCGCGTATTATAATACTTACTCCGCACTTTGCAGGGGTTACGTGTAGCGAGCGGTATAATAACATGTTAGAATGTCCGTGCAACCTTGGCCCCAAGATGCGTGTGTGTCGACTGTCCAATTACTGACCGGTATGAAGGAAAGAAGACATGTCGGAACTTCACGAAAGGCGGGCATATTATTGTGTACCGCGCTGGTAAATGTGGCGCCTGCAGACAAAACACGACTGTCTAAACGACTTGTCTTCAAGTCTAAAGGATGACGCGTGCACGCTACATGTACCAATGCTGATCTGATTTTTTTTTCAATTTGCATTGCATGCTCTCGCGCCGCTTTCACTTCGCTCTTTTACGCCGACGAAACAATGGCTAGGGCAGAGATCAAGCAATGCACATTCTCCGGGTTACCATTCGCATAGTGTGAATGCGGCTACAAGTTACCTGGGTGCGCGCTGAAGCGGGTAAGCAGAATTGCAGGGTTAATTTTGTAGTGTGAAACCGATTCTCCGGGTTAGTTTCTACCCGGGTAATGACAACTACCCGGGTAATAAATTACCCGGGTGAGTTCAGAGTAGTGTGAAACCGGTATTACATGATGAAGTTTTAGTATACATTTTAAGTATCACAATTTCAAGGGGTTTTGGAGGGTGAAACAACTTTGACACAATGTAACAGTGGTCAAACAAAAACCTACATGTACGTGTAACTACATACACGCTGGTGACCTACATGTACATGTACTTACCGATTGTTTCACTGTACTCCATTCTAAAGGAATCTGTAGTGGTTGCCCGCCTTAGAATGGCCGACTTGCCTACAGAGGAGTCGCCAGTTAAAACTATCTTGAAGAGCAAATCAAACGGCTCGTAGAACATTATGCAATTCTAATATGGCAGC
Organism: Hippasteria phrygiana; assembly: GCA_037893225.1. Taxonomy (NCBI): domain Eukaryota; kingdom Metazoa; phylum Echinodermata; class Asteroidea; order Valvatida; family Goniasteridae; genus Hippasteria; species Hippasteria phrygiana. The sequence continues at coordinate 371,995 of JAZGUH010000717.1, forward strand.
GGATGAAAATAAAAGAAGGTACGCATCGCTGGTTGAGAGAGAGACTCTCTTTCCATGGAATTGTGCAAAACCGATTGCTGGAATCGTTTCATCTAAATACATAATATACAAAAGTCGTGAAAAAGGGAAGCTGACTATATACATGCATACAGCAGCTACATGTACATGTACATGTACAGTGTATATGTAGTGTCCAAAGAGCAGCTCTACAGCATGTGTGCTGGCCAGTGCACAGCATTACACAAGACTTCGAATGGAGTGAGCGAACACATGATGCCCTGCATTCAGTAATTCACCTCCACAAGTATTTATCTATTAGCTGCACTTGATTACAAACTTGTTGAAGTTTGATCGCCGATTGAATCATCAAAATTCAGAGGAGCTTTTGGCGGTTTCTGAGAGCATACATTTGGGGGCTTGGTTCAGAAGCCAATGAAATAAAAACGTTACACATACATGTACAAAGTCCTTCAAAACTTGTACTCTGTTGCAGTCCTTCATTAATAACCCTAACCCTGCTGAATCCATCAATATCAATACGAATTTCCACACACCCTAGAGGGTTAGGGTTTAACAAAAAATCCAGGGGAGCTAAAATCGCTCTCCTCAAATTTCTGAGGAGCGTTTATAGCTCTCCTTGTGTCCTTAAAATTTCTGAGGAGCGTTTATAGCTCTCCTTGTGTCCTTACAATAAACTGATAAACAGGAGTGCAACGACAGGTTAAATCAGTGGTGTTTTTTATGGAATATCAGGATTTACTCTAGGGGCCCATTGTTTCTAGTTTTTGCATGCATTCTGGCAGCAGTTTTATTAACAAAAATCTTGTATTTTCTGTCTTCGTGAAAACACTTCTTAACCCTAACCCCTTGGGTAACTTTACTAGAAAGTATCTTGAATCCGCCAAAATCCACCTATTTTGTCATGCACAAAAAGTTGCTTTTGGTGACTGTTCAATATGGAGGTATCCTGAATTCATCAAAATCTTGCAGTCCCGCTAGGCTTACAATCCTCAATCCATCAAAATCCCCCAGTTTTCAGTATGGAGGTATCCTGAATCTGCTGAAATCCTCAGGGGTATAAATTTTGATAGATTCAGGTAGGTTAATAGTTTTAATGATCTTTTTACGCTAATATTTTGCTGTCTGCATTTGCTTACATACATGTACTTACAATCGCTTTTTTCACCGATGCAATCAACTTGCTTCGCGGTGGCGAAAGCTGCTTGCATTATGAATATTGTTTATGCAGCAATATTAGACGGGTTCCCGCCGTGCATTTCAATGGCCAAAGTTAAGGACCAGACAACAGTCCATGTCCGACAATTTCGACAAAGCGTAACGTAACAGGTCAAATTTGACATCGTAAAAATGCCAGACAAACATCAACGGAGAAAGAACATTTCTGCAGGTTAATTTGCAGAACATGATCTACATTTTCTGCGTATGTATTTTCCATTTTAAAGTATTTATTTTGCGGTTATGCCACTCGTACTTGATAATGCATATACGTAGCCTGATTCTATGAAATTTATTACTCAGTAAGGGTTGGCAAAACCAAGTTTTATTTTGCCCGTGAACCGATCTTGCCTTTTTAACGCTAATTTAGCCGGGAAATCCTTTGAGCACGTGCAGTCAGTCATTTCTTGGTATGCTAAACTTCAACAATACACTGCTCCTTCTGTCGAGTTGGCACATGTTTGAGTGGTTAATTCTGGTGTCTCGTGATCGACAACGCTACCCTGTACATATGGGTTCGATCCCAACCTCTGGTATGTGTATTTACAAAAAAGATGTCAATAGAATTAAGAGAAGTCTGCTTTAGGTTGAAAAAGTCATTTTGGAATGAGATACAATACCCATATACATGTAGGTAACTCTAATTTGATCAAAACTAAAGAGGGGCCCTGCACTACACAATCGGCGTTTGTTGCACCACTGCCTTGGCAAAATGGTTGCAGGTTGGTTAAGGTTAATACCTTCCAGGATTTGTTGTTCTTCACCCATTTTGGTGGCGGAACATTTTTTCCACATTCATCCTATCGACTTATGTACCAATTGTTCCCAAACAGTTACATACAATCATACAATGTATGTCCTTCTCCCCACCCGTCCTAAGCCCTTTTCCAAACCTTGGCTTGGGCTCGGGCTTCGGCTTCGTCTCCAGCTATTTCCCAGTCCCACTGCCGATCTGAAGCCTTGAATATGTAAATAAACAGGCTTTGGCTCTTGGTTAAAACAAAAGACTTTGATGTAGGCATGGTAGGGGGCCTACATTTTGTACATTGTACATACACGACGTATATAGCAAAAACAACAGTCATGCTATTTAGCGTCAACAAGCGTCAATAAACCCGATCAGCGTCAACAAACCCGATCAGCGTCAACAAAGCGCCAACAAGCTCAAAATGCACAGTTAAGCTTCACAAAAACTATACTTGTATTCAACAAACTCTCACATCTCGTATTGGAAAGATTATACTTTAATACCCCCCACCAAAATCGATTAGAAACAGCAAATCTTGGAAAATAACCATCCATTTGTGTTCATAATTGTATAAAAACTTGGCACAACCTTTAATTTTGAGAATTTTGTTGGGACATTTTAGTGCAATATAGCATGTATAGGGAAAGAAGGTTTGTGTTTTCTGTGTTAGAAGTTCTTGGCAGTTGGCACCATGTATAGTAACTCCAAAGTGTGCACATACATGTTGATTTCTTCCTCATTTTTTACAGATTTTGCTGAAATAAATCTTGAAATAACAGGTTGTGCCACATGTTTAGACAGTTGTAACCAAGGAGCAGCTACATGTAGGACTTTAAGCCAGATTTGACGAAATTGCCAGATTTGCAGTTATTGCTTAATTAGGAGGTAACGACCAGGGGCCAATTTCATAAAGCTGTTCAGCACAAAAATTAGCTTAGCATGCAAATGCTTCCTTGATAAAAACTGGATTACCAACCAGATTTCCATGTGTGGAATATTGCTTTTGACTGGCATTCAGCTGTTGTTTGCTTAGCATGAAAATGACATGGATTTTTGGCTGGTACATGTAACCTGTTTTTATTAAGCAAGACATTTTCATGCTAAGCAAATGTTTGTGCTTAACAGCTTTATGAAACTTGGCCCAGGTTTTAAAAAAGACGCCTCATCTCGCGATAATGCTTCTTAAAGTGATATTGCTTATTTTAGCTTAATTTTTTACTAGCAATACCACATTAACCCTAACCCTGCCAGACGCAGCACAGTGCATCTGTGGTGACAGCTTCACTTTGCTGCACTCTGCACACAAGTCAATGTGACAAAGTATGCAATCTGCTGCGTCTGGCAGGGTTTCTAGCCAAAATACCCTGGAGGGTTAGGGTTAAGCAATGAGATCATACATCATGTAGCTACAAGAGGTCATTGCAAACACATTTCAAACTCAATACATTTACATCTCCATGGTAATGGTCAACAGGGAATAAAGCATCCACCCCGTCAACCATGTCCACTTGGCCATCCATACTTAAGTTAAATAAAGGGGTACATTTGTGTACATCCCCCCCCCCAAAAAAAAAAAAACTACAACAGTGACGCCCCAAAAAACAAAAACAACAAACAAAAAACAAGTTACAAAATATAGAAGAAATAATCCCCCACCCCCAAAAAAAAAAAAAGTGAAAAAAAGTGAAAAATTTTAAAAAAGAGTCTAAAATAATTACCCAGACCATGCACACCACAGTGAAGCCAAAGGCAAATTTATCTTGTGAAGTTGAACCCTCACCACGCGGCATCCATCATGCATCCACAGCACCCTAACAATTTAAATAAATCCACCCCCCCCCCCCATGCAAAATAAAAAATAGACGCTTTGATAAAAAAAATCTTGATAGCATATTTAAATAACCACAAAAATCATGCCATGCTAAATTTCACCCCCTTCGAAACGATCTAGACTTAATTGCCGTGCTTGCTTGCCCGGCCGGCCGGCATGACCGGATCCCTGTGTTGTAAAATGTAAATTGTTTCCATTCAACATGCTCAAAACACCAGTTTCAGATCGCCGTGAATAAATCACAAATGAACTCCAACTTGACCATCATTATGATTTCAAGTTGTGAGCATCAATTTCATAAAAACCTTACTACTTGTGAATCATTTTCCTATCGACAGCACACAGCACGCCGAAATCACCACAGAAACAACTCATAATCACAACATGGTCAGGACACCGTATATCGTTCACGCGTGTCCGCGTACATTGCATGCGTCAAATAGGGAGCCATACCATTACGCGTTGTAGACTACAATGTAGTTTCCAGTCCCTCCAGTGAGCGGATTAATTTTTTCACACGCAGTTGTTTTTGGCGACGTCAGAACATTTGCTGCTACCAATCGGAGTGGAGGTGAGCATGCGCAAGTGCACACAGTATTTTGCGCAAATCAAAAATAATATTCAGTACCTCTTGATCTAGCGATGATCTCCAAATCTGGCTGTAACTTTGTCGCCAATTTTGGCAATGTCGCTAAATCTGGCGATTTCGTCAAATCTAGCTTTAAGTCCCGACTGAGGAGGGTTGGTTATGTTCTTGACCTAGCTATTTTGGTGGGGGGTACAGGGGTTTCAAAATGTTTGAGAGTAGCAGGCCGATGGATGAAAGTAGGCGGCAGTGAGTCCTAGCCCCAAATGGCATGGGGTCCGAAAGTTTTCGGATTGTAGATGCTGTCTGGTGCAATCTATGCATTTCCTGGCATCTGAGACTAGGGTTTCAAAGGTCCTACTGTACAGTACTTAAAGACATTTCTGTTGATTTTTGTTTTTTATTCACAACCAAATAGATTGACACTCTAAAATCATCCTTTATATTATTATATATATAAATATACAGACACTACAAATGACAGTTTCATCTTGTGTACATGTAAAAAAATTGTACAAACATATACATGTCAATATCAAGGATTCTTGATTGACAATCAACTAAACACCCCAAAAATGATACTGACGTTTTTGCGATCACCGTCAAACTGCACGCAGAGTCACTGTGCCGCGGTACTCCATGCCGTACAAACGCGCCGGATCATGCTCAGTCGACTAGCCGAGTATGCACGGTACATCATGCATCATGGAGGAATAAGACACATTACCGTAACACGTGGAATTATCCACACCTTCATTTATCGCACACTCAACCGCTAGTCTTGTCGAAAGTTTTAATTGAAATAAATGACTATCCTTGTTGACTGATTGGGAAATAAAACAACTGTTTGTTGGTTATTGATGGGATTTGGTTGATTCTGTTAATCTTGTCATGTTCCTTCCTCCATCCATGATCTTGTCGAGTACGGTTCCAAAATCGTTTTGAAATTGCATGTAAGCATACGTGTCTAGCTACTAGACTTGCCGCACGGACAACACACATAATAACGGAGGTGGGACCTGACTATACATTTCGGTGTTGCACGATTTAAAGTCCCCCAAACAATGGACTCCCTCTGCACAATTTTGCAATACGCACGCTCAGGAGGGTTTTTCCATACGATAGTCCATATTTGCCGCTAGTCTTGGTTCCAAGACGTTACTGTCTGATACTTGTCATCAACAGAGGGCGCAATTTACAGGCTGTCACCGGCGGGCGAGCGCGCGATCAATCACGGAGTTACAGTAACGTCTTGGATATTTCTACTTTTGAGGGCGGGACCAGACTATGGAAATCGTGGCTAAACATGCATCATTCATATCACGTGACTGGTCTGACCTCCATGGTTAAGTTTGACCGATTGCCCCAATTATGCAAAATGCGCCTGCGGTCGACGCGACGTGTAATATAATACCGTTTGAAAAAAAAGTAGATGTACTACTGTACTGTGTACAAAAGCCAAGTGTACGTACAATGTACATGTAATGTACATATCCACATATGAACACTGTGGATACATGTATAGTGTACGTACGTATACGTACTTGAACTTCAAGTTTGAATAACTTGGAGTTTCTGATCTTTCTTGCTACGTCCCAGAATGAGATAATGACAAATTACCTGCAGGTGTGCACTTTAATCTGGGATGTTAATTAGCCAATGTAAATGAATAAATGCAGAATAGTAAATTTTTAAAATTATTTTTTATCAAAGATTGATTTTTGCCAGTCTTGTTTAATTACATGTACAAACATGTGGTGCCTTTTTTTGCAGCCAGCCATGGCCAGGCCCAGTATTGTATTAATTGGATATTTCAGTCCAGTTAGTTGCATGCACAATAAATTTACAGGACGGTCTTTGGTCAACTTTTGACTGAAAAATGTTTTTACTCACTTTGTCTTCAAGGTGGAGCTTAAATTCATCATTGTCTTAATTATTTATATTTCTCCCAATAAAAAATTCCTCCACTAAATACATTACATTCCTACATGTGTATAGTAATCCATTAATATTTAAAAAAGTTAACATGAAGAAGAGAAGTCTGAAATAGCAAGCCCAGCAAACCACTTAAATGCAGTGGATTTAAAATCAAAGTAGATGGTTAACTTCACTCATTTATTTTAATTCTTGAGGTAAACATAATTTTTCACTGGATAAAATGTATTTCTGTAAAGATTTTAAACCATTATTGTAAATTTACATTTATGTTAACATATACTTTACCATTGAAGGTTAGAACTGCCACAGAGTTCATCAGAAATATGAAACACACCATTTGTTACATCTCTTTTTTCATGTATTTTCAATTTCTATCCTGAAAAATTATATTGGCAGATGTACCGGTCATTTACTACTCAGTGTAAAAAAAAATTGACATTACATGTACATGTGGCATTTAAAAAAATGTATAATACATTTACTTATACAAACTGGCTAGGACGTCCTCCATTCTGAAGTCTTTTTTAAGTTTATCACCTCACATATTTATACACCAGTGTTCCAGCTTATACAGTGTACATGCACAATATAATAATGTACATGTCATCGGGTAATACCTTCTCATAAATTGTTACCTTCACTCAAGCGCGCCTCCATGATTTGACTATGACATGTGTGGAGCTGAGACCGGGAAAGGGGGGGGGGGGGGGGGGGGGTTATCATGAAATTCCAAAACCAACCAACTGAACATTTCGAAGGGGGGGGGGGGGATTGGACACTACGCTGTCTATTACACATGTATTAATTATGGTCCATACACAAACCCAAATTTAACCCTCTTTCCGACAATTCTACTGTAATTTCCATGTGAAATTTATAATACCTCCTGGTCTATTTTAATTGTTTTCTTCTGTCTGGTTTTATTGTCTAGGGGTGATCTTGTCATAAAGTGTGTGTGGGTGGAGATATATTCCCCATCCCTACAACCCCGAAATCTATGTTTTTGCCTTCACTTATCAACACTTCTTCTTGTCGACAATTTTTGGGGGATTATATTTAACTATAAAAGTTGGGCTATTATGTACGCCGTATGTATCACCATTTGTTAATCCTTTCTGATGTTTTTCTTTGTATAAAAATTGTTTAAATTTTTTTTTTAAATGATCAATAAATCAATTGTGATGTAGTTCTTTTAACCAATATCTGTACACCGACTACTGCATGTATTTTTTCTATTACATGTGGAATAGTAAGCACGTAAACACACTGGCTGTCATCAAAGGTTATAGTTCTAAATTTACATTCGGAAGTATTAAAATATACCTCACATGTTCACTCATCATCCGCACAAATATTTCGTATAGGCCTACACTTTATTTAATGTCTAAATAAACTTCAGCTGCACTACAGAAATCAGCTGCACTACAGATACTTCGCGGATTTTAACGACACGTACGTCGTGCCACGTCAACTTAAAAGATATTTCCCACAGACGTAGAGACATGACAGACTGGGTCACGCCACTGATCTCTACTACAGCGTAGTAGAGATCAGTGGGTCACGCGGATCGCGCAATCCTTCATCCAAAACAATACAACGGTCGACGCGTTGGGCCCGGGCGCGCCGAACTTCAAATTTCCAGACAACACAACACACACATACACAAAAAAACGCACCCAGAGGGTGATGACCGCACCGCATCCTATTTAATCGTGCATGCTCGCCAAGTTATGAATAATTCATTTGTCAAGGTCAAACTCAATCGCTGATTGGCTCCCCCGGAAAGTCGGGGGAGAATGTCGAAAAAGTAAAGAAAAAGTTAAGACCCTAGGACAGAGATATCCAAGACCTTCGTGAGAGTGAAGAACCGAGCAAAGAACAGTAGACATGTAGAATCGATTCTTGTCAGAGCGCGTAATATATAAAACATTATCGAATACAATCAGAATCGATTTACTGAGAAACAGCGCCCTCGTTCGGAAGGAAAAAAAGGTACACGGAGGTCTTGGAACCAAGACTAATCTGCCGCATGTGCATACTCCCGGCTGGACATTGACACGACATGCACGATTCATGCCGCACTAAGCTTCACACGCATAATTATCGCATGAACGTGGATGTATAGATCTGCACGCGCAGTCCGTTCAAGACTTCTTTTTTTGGGTGAACCATGGAGGTAGAAACCTCCATGGGTGAACAAACAAAATATAATTTCTACTAAAAACAAGGATCTATTCCCCCAAAGCGGTAGCTCAGGGATTTAAAAAAAAAAATTCATGATTGAAAAAAAAGTAGCCGGCACAAAAGTTCAAATAGCCGGTCAAATTCGCCGGTTGCCGGCTTATTTTGAAACCCCTGGGGGTATTAAAGTAAAATCTTTCCCTTGCTAAATCTGGGAACATAAATTACGCGAAGCCCGAGCCCAAGCCTGGGTTTGGAAAAGGGCCCAAATGTGTCATAAGTTCAACCTAGGCTACATGTAGGCCTAGGTACATGTATATCATGGAGGAAGGAATATAAGGAGATAGAACAGAATCCCCTTATTGGTCGAACTAATTATCACCTGATTACGTCCTATGCGCTCAGCACTGCGCCCGCCCGCTGCGGTCTTAAAGTTTTACGACCACACTCAGCCAAACAACCTTTTGGGGGGGGGGGTAACTTTACATGGAATTCTAACGTTAGGACTTTCTAACGTTAGGACTTTGATTAAAATAAAAATATTTGATTAATAAAATGGCTTGTTCAATCATGGAGGAAGGGTTAAATTTATTTTTCCCCGAGTTAATTCCTTTGTGAAGCTTGCCCCACTCCCGGGCCCCAAGCTCCTTCAGTCACCTGGTGTGAGTGTAAAATTCAGTCAGAACCCCTAAAAAGTTATAGATGCATTTCTCGCGTTTTTCTCAGTATAAGTGTGGGGGGGGGGGGGGGGGGCTAGGCCTATCCAGGTTTTTTATATGCAGGGCTTTCTCGGCTTTCTTTGAAATATTTTAGGGTCCATTTTTTTTTAAGGTGTAAGTAAACAATTTTGAAAGCCTTGCAGCAAATTTTTATGTCGGAATTTGTCACCACGTCAAAGGTGCATTTTTATAGTTTTTCGTGTATCAAGTTGCTCCAGTAGTCCTCCTGAACAAGATGATTTGATAAGATCTTGTTGGCAAGTACAAATTTAATATTAAATCCTTGTAGTTTCACAAGATTTGTGTGCGAAAGACGGCCCAACTTACAAGTTCCCTGGCTCTAAAATAGAGATGCACATTGTCTGAAACCTTAAAGTTACCCCCCTCTCGCAAAACAAGTTGCCATGATTCATAGTTGCCGCGGTGAGGTCAAATTAATGGAACCACGGCGGCAACTTTTACACGCGATCATTTCTTTCGTCGGCAACCCTTAACAAAAGCAAAACTCGCGACCATCGTCTTCGTCGGTGTCGTCGTCAGTTGACGGCTACCACTGATTCAGTTTCGTTTTCAGAAACGTCGGAAAAATCGCTAAAATCTTCGAAATTAAAATCGCTCAACACGAAATCTTTGGGACCGTAGGCAGCAATTTTGCATAGTAACGCTTGTTGTGCGCATGCGCGAAGAGACCAAATCCTTCCCACCATGCCAAGCGACAGAAGCTGGCTTTGCTGACCGCACGCGGAGGGAGTGTTTACATAGCAGCTACTTCCAAAAATGTAAGGCTCCATGAGCCTTACAACGCTAAACTATTTTGGACCCCGTAACTCAATGGGATATGCAATACGCTTTTGTTAGGTCAGTTACAATGATCTAGAATTCCACTTTCCCAAACGTTAATCTCCCCAGAAAGTTATCCAATCCCTCCTACAGATCTTTGATACTTTTGCGGCACATTTGCGGAACATTGGAACGGACAATTTATTGAGAAATCAGAGTTTTTACTCACCAACCGACGTATTCAGCTGAGATGAACATGTCGTAGCACAGCTGACTACTATAGTCCACCAGACTGCGCGCATGCGCGTGGAGTTGTTGAAGAGATGTGGGGCTCGACCATTTTTTGAAGGGGGGGGGTCATCTTTTCTACATCGCGCAACGGTTATGTGTGGAATGTGGATAATTAATGGCGCGCTATTATACCTAGTGTGGTTCCTTGGCCTGACAATGTTTGTTATGCCCAGACGTCTAAATTGTAGGGCAGGTAGCCACGTAGCTATTTTTAGATGATGCAACAAATAAAATTATAACGACTTTTTCCAAATAGGCACAACCCCTAGCTGCAGTGGCTTTAAATATAGTGATATTTGGCATTTCATCTGATGTTGTTTTTGCCAATGCGAGCTTTTCTTTTATCCCTAACCCTCGGTCATGCTATTTAGCGTCAACAAGCGTCAACAAACCCGATCAGCGTCAACAAAGCGTCTACCAAAATGCACATTTAAGCTTCACAAAAGCTATACTTGTATTCAACAAACTCTCGCATCTCGTATTATGTAAGAAATTGGCTGAATTCCCGTTCACAATCCCACATAAAAAGAGGAATTTTAAGACGACAAAATTACGATGAATGGGCGCCGCCATCTTTGCGATTGCACCATGTCCTAGAAAAACAAGATGGCTGCCGGGAAAAAGCACCGTTGATGTCGTACTTTTTCGCTTAAAGGAAACATGCTTCTCAAATTGACCGGATCACATTTTATTTCATAAATAAATTCATTTATATGTATTAAATGTGAATTAAAAGCCAAACTGGTTCAAGTGAAGTTTTAGTGTGATTATTTGCCGCTCAAAAATTTCCCCCCCCTTTTTGAAATTTGTTGAGACTCAAATTGAGGGCGCTGTTCGTGACGTAGACCGAGGCACCGAAATTCATGGATCGACTCGATAGTCTGGACCCGGCCCGTATACACACACTAGGTCTACACGTGCAATTTCGTAAGTTGCAACAACAACTAACATCGAACTTACCCTGATTTTCTCCCTTTTAGCGAAGGCTCCTCGGGGAATGGGCCGTTTAACTGCTTTCGCCTTTATCTTACCCACATCTGGGAACTTTGTTGGGATGGCAGTGGACTTGAGCATATTTTTAATGGTCATCCCAAAGGATTTGAAAATACCAGTATCGAAACACCACGGCTCAAAGTGGTCGCTACATAACGCTGAAAAGCTGCTGGGGCCGGACCTCTTTGCTCTTGTCACCTTCACTTTCACCGTCCAAATTCTCCGATATTTCGCATCAGTTGGACAAAAATGAAGGCTTAACTCCATCCGTCGTTGTTTTGCTGCACCCAGCAGCCACACACCTTGTTGGCATGGCCGAAAAACCACTATATTTTGCTTAGATTTTGGACGAAGAATTGTTGCCGTACAATGTACACACAATGCATACCCATGATGAATGGGTAATGTGCCTCGATGTACGTCACACACTTATGTTAATGAGGATCCCACTCAGGGGGCGGAGTTGCTTGGACAAACATTTTCAAAAATTGTTTTCTCATATTTAATCTGGGAAATAATTGTCTCTGGACACAAACTATAATTGTCAAGATAATACTTTATTGTTTTAAGCAGGAATAATGCAATATAAATCCTAAATCATGTTTCCTTTAAAAATCACACATTTTAAGATACTTTTAAATACTAATGATACTTTTAAATAATCATATAAGCCCACAAAATATTGTGAATAACATGTTTAAGCTTAATAGTGCTTTTATAAGTTGTTGACGCTTTGTTGACGCTTGTTGATGCTTGTTGACACTAATTAGCATGACCCCTAACCCTGCCAGACGCAGCACAGTGCATCTGTGCTGACAGCTCCACTTTGCTGCACTCTGCACACAAGTCAATGTGACAAAGTACAATGTATGCAATCCGATGCGTCTGGCAGGGTTTCTAGCCAAAATACCCTGGAGGGTTTGAGTTAAGCAAACCTGAAAAAAACAGAATCTGGATCGATGGTCATTATTTTGTTCACGTTGTTCATTTGAAAACCGAAGGAATGTTCAAACACACACAACACTGTTTAAAGCGCATCATGCACACATCACTGTTGCGCGATGTAGAAAAGATGACCCCCCCCCCTTCAATAAATGGTCGAGCCTAGGGTCGAGCCCCACATCTCTTCAACAACTCCACGGTGGACTATAGTAGTCAGCTGTGCTACGACATGTTCATCTCAGCTGAATACGTCGGTTGGTGAGTAAAAACTCTGATTTCTCAATAAATTGTCCGTTCCAATGTTCCGCAAATGTGCCGCAAAAGTCTCAAAGATCTGTAGGAGGATTGGATAACTTTCTGGGGAGATTAACGTTTGGGAAAGTGGAATTCTAGATCATTGTAACTGACCTAACAAAAGCGTATTGCAAATCCCATTGAGTTACGGTGTCATGCTAATTAGCGTCAACAAGCTTCAACAAAGCGTCAACAACTTATAAGCTTAAACATGTTAATTGTTATTCACAATATTTAGTGGGCTCCTATGATTATTTAAAAGTATCATTAGTATTTAAAAGTATCTTAAAATGTGTGATTTTTAAGCGAAAATGTACGACATCAACGGTGCTTTTTCCCGGCAGCCATCTTGTTTTTCTGGGACATGGTGCAATCGCGCATGCGCAAAAGAGAAAACAAAGATGGCGGCGCCCATTCATCGTGATTTTGTCGTCTTAAAATTTCGTTTTTATGTGGGATTGTGAACGGGAATTCAGCCAATTTCTTACATAATACGAGATGCGAGAGTTTGTTGAATACAAGTATAGCTTTTGTGAAGCTTAAATGTACATTTTGAGCTTGTTGACGCTTTGTTGACACTGATCGGGTTTGTTGACGCTTGTTGACGCTAAATAGCATGACCGGAGTTACGGGGTCCAAAATAGTTTAGCGTTGTAAGGCTCATGGAGCCTTACATTTTTGGAAGTACATAGCGGCTTAATCCATTTGTTATGTGCGACCGCCGCTGTGTTTACGACCACGGCGACCATCATTGGACCTGTGTGCTATCTCCTTCTATATTCCTACCTCCATGGGTATATCATTAACAAACATTGACAAATGGTTTTCACACGTACAAAAACAAGGCATCATTCTGAATCTTGTTGAACCATGGTTGAACAGAGTCCAGACAGACTTAAAATGCAATACTCACCTATCGTTGATATAAATGTTGTATTAAATGTATCGTCTGAAAATCTGAAGAGAATACACGTCTTTCCAACACCAGAGTCACCAATTAGTAGTAATTTAAAGAGCAAATCGTACGTCTTTTTCGCCATTATTGTTGTGTGTGCAAACAGCAGAATGTATGCCAGCTATGTCCAACCCAAAAATGGCCGCCGGACGTTACCCAAGTCTAATTTTAGAATAAGCAAACTTGACAACTTTTAAATAAAAGCTATTATAATGGCGTTCAAAAACATAATTTATAGTTCAAATGTTTTAAACTTTTAATGTATAAATTTTTAATTCGTTTATAGATGGCAACAATGGGTAGAATTCAAAATGTATGGTCAATTGAGCGCATAACAAATGCATTGTGGGATAAATAAATACATGGGAAAAAGATCTCGGTAAAATGACCTTTCACCCGTGAGTCATCCTTGGTCACGCCTTATGTTTATTCATTATTTGCCGTCACATGTAATGTCATGCTGCTTGCAATATAATTAATGCAATAATACATTTTGTACGTACGCGTAGTACATGCACATGATGTGTTCCTTGCTATGTATATGATATGAGTCACGTCACTCTGTATCACTGTGGCCACTCCTTGGGATTTTTCCCAAGATCTTGGGAATTTTGGTGAGGAAAATATGGATTGCACATGCGCAAAGTGCTTCTTCTGGTGCTCTGTTGATTGCTATGCTATTCCATTGCCTTGGGAATTCTTGGGAATTTTACTGGCTGAATCTTGGAAATTTCAAATTTCATGAGTGGCCACGCTGTATGAAGATCAGTGACATGAGTTCACGGTACGTGTTCCAAGGACATGCATTTAGCTCATTTTTCATTTTTCTCAAGGACTGAATTACCCAAATGTTCTTCCCTCCATGCTCCATGATCCAGGCATGTTTGTAAAGGTGGGGCCGGGCTGCTGTTTTTCTCGCCGCTGTCGGTATTATGGTGTACTATAAGGGCCACCACTCTAACGTGGTAGGACCGGACACATGGAATTCTTACCACGTTGGAGCGGTGGCCCTTATAGTACACCATACGGTATAGACAAAACGGGGCTAGGGAAGGTTTTTGACATTTATTGATTGAGCACAGTACTTATAATATTAGGCTATTGGGATCGCTTGCTTTTGCCGCTCCCCCCCCCCCCCCCCTCCGCCCACATCCCCGCCCAAATTTAGTGGGGAATAGGCCTATCACATTATTTTTGCCGTCAATTCCACTTCTTACATCATGATCGAACGGCAATAGACGGGTTTCCGGTGTATAGCTTGGACCGCCAACTTCAACTTCAAGTTTTGTAAAAGGTTTGGCGGAACTTTTCGGGACTGCGTGGCTTTAGGCCAACCTTAGCCTGGAGAGTGAGGCCATATTACTCTGTCCTCACTTTTTCGACGGACCTGATGACCCGAGGACGGACAGAGCAGGGACACAGGACGGAGAGCTAAAGCACACTGTCCGAAGTTTGTTCTCACGGTCTTCCCAGAAGAGATAGTAATTACCCGCACTTCCATAGACTTTCTCGTACGGTTTATAAATGCCATTGCGGCGTTCACTCAAGCTGTTTGGACATGCATAGTCGCATGTCAGGACTCTTGAAAGCGACGCCCATTTGGACCCTATGTCGCCACCCTACCTCTTAATTTCCAACTTTTCAAATTATTTTGCCTGGCAGGCAAAAAATCTGGACATTTTTTTCTGAATAATTAACAATTTGGTCCTATCCTGAAAAAACGGGGGGGAAAATTGCCCACTTGAAAAGGACCGTCCCCCGAACCTGGCCAGCTAACGGACGGACGCTACAATAATGTAGGTGCTGCAGAACGAAAATTTTACACATGAGCAACATTACTGCCGGACATTCACTGCAAAAACTGTGTGTAGCAATGAAACAGTTTTCTCAACACTTTCCTGATATTAGTTTGTAAACATATGTTTAAACACAAAACATGTTTAGAGTATTGACAGATAGTGTTTAGCCATTGAACATCGATGTTTAGGATTTGGAAACATAACATGTTTACAACCATTGCTAAACACAGTTTTTTAGAGTGTTCGCAAGGGGCTGTGGTGCTTCCCCTTGGCCTTCCGAGCTCCCGGGATCGCCGCCAATTGAAGAGATTTTTTTATCTCATGGAATTAAAAGTCATTGGCTTTTCCAGAAAAACACTCATTTGATTTTTATATTAATCTGATAAGCACCCAGATCCCGGTGGTGTGGGGTATTAAAACACAAATAAAACGCTTCGATTATACTAATCAGTACCATTTTAATTGTTTACTGTCGGTGAACAATCTACAATGTTCTCCTTTGCACAGTCACACAAACATTAACAAGTTGAAACTAAAATAAACTAAAATAAAATACTTGTACACTTTACATATTAAAAACCAAAATCAAGACTAGTTTCTCAATGTATTTTTTGACCAGTTTGTCCTAGGCTCATTTGGGGGGTTCGTTCGTATTTACACAAAAATAAAATGATTTCTTTTTCCCCCTAAAATCAATATGCCTTTCACATTTGTGACAAAAAGAGGCTATGTAAGTTTTTCAAGAACTAATCTATTAACTCTGATTAATTAATTAATATCATGAACTAAAACAAAATTATTTATAAAGTATGCGTAAAGACAGCTGCAACAAAACTTGAGTCTTTTACATTCTCAGATATCACATAAGTCACTTGAAGGCAACATTGCCCTGAAATTCCCAAAATTAAATCTCTTTAGTTCGTTACCTAACCTATTTCCAAGCTCCGAGTGTAGAATATTCTACCATAATATGTAATATTTACGGAGAAATGTGGGAAAGAATAAGCATTGACATCTGGTCATTCAGACTGGTGCCGCTCATAGTGCTGCCTTACGCAGCCAAAGCACTACAGACCAAGGGTACCACTCCGATTTTTCCAATTCTGCAACGGTTCGACTTTTCTGGAACCAAATTTAAACTGGTGTCCGCGAAATGATTTTCAGATGAGCGGCGCACATGCAAGGGTTGGGTCATGTGCATTATTATGTTTTAGTTTTAAATCTTTCTAACCATATAGCAATTTTTAAGATGGAATAGTTTTTGTAACCCAACTCGGCGCCTCCAAGGCATTGCATCCCTTCAACTTAAAGTTTAAGATTTGTTTCGGATATTTGTTTGAACCAGAGTTGTAATAAAGTCAATCACAAGTCAACTCACAAGCTACATGTACATGGGATGAACAATGACAAAGAAATGCTTTTGTTATATAGCGTATTTTAATAGCTTGTTACATAGCTTGAGAGCAGAGTTATGAAGTGACTCACGTGGTGGTGACTTGTGATGACTTGATTACAACTCTGGTTTGAACTCAACATTAAATGAAAATAAATTGTCCATGTGTGTGAAATCCGGTTATGTTGGTTAGAGTTGCCTCAGTCCTCACCACATTTTGTAAATGTTCACCATTGTGTGCTCGACTCACAAAAGTTTGTCAGAAATATATATCTGCTGTTACCATCCAAATGGTGCCTGAAGCAAACTGGGTGAAGAAATTAAGGAAAGCAGAAAAACAATTTTGTTTGTATACTTTTTTCCTTGCTCTATGCTTGTGCAATGTTTGCCTAATAAGAAAACACGAGTAATTCAAGTTCTTAAAAATCAAAGGTCAGATTTCTGTCAAATTAAGAGAAAATTATAAAAATCCTTGGGTTATCTTCTTTTTTTTAAACAGGATGACATATTGCAGACAGCGTTGTCGAACCACCCAAAATAATCAAGTACAAAACACTTGTGAGTGACTACACCGGTAAACCTTTATCATCAGGCTTGTGCCGGGCCCAACAGGAGACTTGTACAAGTCTAGTGAGGACTAGACTTCTGCGAGTCCAACGTGAGTCTGGATTGACCAACTTATCAAATAAGCACAGTTCATTGTCTAACTAAAATCAGATAGTGATTTTTTTATATATAAAACTGATTTACAGAGCACAGCTAGTAGATCAAATCAAATTTGGTATTATTGCACTTAATTCAAGATGAAAAAAAAATCAAATATCAGTATGTAATTTTGTACAAAAAAGTCCTCGTCAATTAAAACGTTTCACACAAAAAACACGGCACTCATTTAGCATTCATAAAAGTACGGACCAAATCATGTTTTCAAAATACGACACACTTTCTGGATTTCAACAAACTTGCAATCTTACAATATCCCACCTAAGTTAAAAGACTGTCAAATTATTTATTTTTATTTTTCGGATAAGGAGGTCACAGAAAAAAAGTCAAGTAAGAATACATCTTTAGTTTTGAAATTCAATGGCTGCTCAATGCGAACCAGCAGGTTTTCCCATTCGACCTCCAACCTAAACCCATAGAGCCTGGAAATGTGTAGTGAGGTATATGCTGCACTGCATTGTGGGATAGCTTGCGTGAAAAATGTGTACACCACATCCTATTGGCAGAATATCTGTGCAAGATTTATCGCTTGTTCTTATCGCATGAAATAACAATTGTCAACATCTGCTACTCTTTTCCAATATCGCACAAACCAGAAAAGTAAAAATAAGAAGAAAAAACTACAATCAATACTGACAGAGACCAGGACGTGACAAGTAAATATATACATCTTGTAAAATTTCCTGGGTAGCGAACGGCTATATATTACTAACAAAATACATTTATGTCGAGGTGGTTAAAAACCAGGTGGGTTACGTATTTACAGAAGGTTGGATACGTCATCTGAAAAAACCTTTGCGTAATTGCTAAGATATAGAGATTTATCAAAAATGACTATACAGATATATACATTGATCACAAGTTTGTCTAAACTTGGCGACTATTGGGGAGGGGGGGGGGTGTCAATACAAAATCTATGGGAGGTTCTCCTATACAGAAAAATGTCAGACTTGTTTTTAAGAACTTGCAATTGGTGCATGTATAATTGTAAATTGACAAGATACTTTCCACCAGGGTTATTTCTTGGAAAGGGTACATTTTAAAATTACTTGTGGTTTTAAAGGGGCACAGTACCTTCAAATACCAGAAAATCCACTTGGCATCTTTGCTTTTACTTTTCTTTAAATAGACATTTTCGGTACCTCAAATCGCAAATTTATATCATGATGGTGTATATGTTTTGAGGTATAAATGTTAACTTGGCTTACAGTAAATGGGGAATGCATTTTGCTCCTTGTGGAAGTGCCGTAGCCTAGTGGTTTGGCACATTGAATTCAAGGTCTGTGGGTAATTCTGCAGGTTGTGGGTTCGAGCCCAGTCCTGGGCTTTGGCACTTCTACGCTTAATATGGGTAGAGGCATTATTGATGCCTTGCAGTGGACTAGTTACCCATCCCGACCCTATTCCTTGTGAAGAGATTAGATTATCTTGTTTCAGTGTGAGGGGCTGGTTCTTCCACATATTCCTAAGTAGCCCACATCTCGAGTGCCCTAGGGCTTGTGATGGGTGATTTCCATAAAAAATAAAATTAAAAAAATTTGTCAAATGTCATTGAGTGGAAGGCAAGCTGACCACTAGTTGACCAGTCAAAGCATTAAATGGAGCAGTTCTATGATCCCATCAAAATCAGGAATAATCCTTTATAACGGACATTCCTTTTTATTGAACCGAGAACCCTCCTGAATCTAAGATGTCGCCAACCCCCACCACCTCTGATCGTAACCCTTTACCTAGAGTGGCTTTTGGCATTGGGTGATTTCAATTATTTAAATGTCTAACTGACAATGTTTCTGGCAATCCAACTTTTTGGACTGAAGGGTTTTGCCTTTCCAGACTGCTAAAAGAAAGAAGTATTTTTTGAAAAAATTGACATGAATAGACTTATTTGTACTACACTGTGTAGCAGTTTACTTTGTATGACCATACCGGCTGTAGTTTCCTGTGCGCATTGTGTAGCCGGACTGATTTTTGGCTAATGAACTCCCCCGCCGTACCTGTTTCACAGAAGACAAGAAAAGCAAACATTGATTAACCCCATTGCCTCTGGCCATTATTGATGGGGGCTGGTATGCCAAGAACAGGGCTGTGCAGCCAAGCGTAAACGCATACAATAGGCACCACACTGAATAGAGTGGTCCTATTCATTGCACTTGGAGGCCCCCCTTTCTTGTGAATGAAAGTTTTGTTTGAAAAAGCTCCATCTATTCATCACACTCCCATTCAAGAACAATATAGTTGAAACATGAATGGATTGAGTATGCGCAGGAATGCATCTACAGAAGTCCACTGACCAGGTGGTCTTTTTCAAACCGCGGCTATGGTCGTCGTCTGTATTCAAGAGGTTAATTTGGGGTACTCTAAAGCATGATGATATCATTCTGGCCATGAACACAAAGGGTTTAGCCAAACTCTCATTTCGTAAACAAATGGTACTGTCATTTAATACTACAATGAGCAACTTTCAATCTTACATTCTTTCCATTATAATAACTGGTTTGCGGTAGCACCATGTAATCAATCTCTTTTGTGAGTTTGTGTGGTTCTGAAAGGAACCGGAGGGAACTCAATGTTTCGGACAGTATGCTCCTAGACCCATACGCATCATCAATGTTAATTGCCAGTCGCTCGTGAATAAGAAATTTGCTCTTTTTAATGTCATCGACAGCACAAGACCTGATATTATAATAGCAACAGAGACATGGTTTACCACCGGTATTCATGATTCGGAATACTTCAGTTCCTATTATAATGTATTTAGACGTGATAGGCTAAATGGAGTTGGTGGAGGAGTTGTCATTGCTGTCAATAGTGATTTCATCAGCATCCGAGTAGAAGATCTTGAGTGTGAATCTTCCGAAACGGTATGGGTGAAAATCAACATAAAGGGTTGTAAGACGCTGTTCATTGGGGCTTGTTATCGTGCAAAAATTGATGATACTGTTACACTGGACGCATTGGATTCATCTCTTCAGAAAATATCTGGTCATGGTAACAAAACAGTTATCCTTGGTGGGGACTTCAATCTCCCTGGCTGGGATTGGTCAACTAAATCTCTCAAAACCAACGTTCATCATTCATCAGTCCACAGAAAGTTTGGTGAAATACTAGATGACAACGGCTTGGTTCAGATGGTTGAAGAACCGACTCGTCTTGGAAATATTCTTGACCTTATTATTACAAATTGTCCTAACCAAATTAACAGGACTCAGGTCATTCCTGGTATTAGTGATCACAACATAGTATACACAGAATTAGACATAAAACCAGCACACAGAAAACAATTTCCTCGGAAAGTGCCCTTGTACAGCAAGGCTAATTGGGAAAGTTTTCATCATTATGCCTCCCAAATAGCTGATAAAATTGCCATGGCTGAACAGACCTCAACAGTTGATCAGTTGTGGGATATCTTCAAGCAAGGCATTCATGAAGGGATTCAATTATTCATTCCTCATAGATCAACCAAAACCAAAGATTCTCATCCTTGGATCTCAGCCCAACTTAGAAGGAAAATTCGCCGTAGGGACAAAGCTTACAAATTAAGTAAAAGATTTGGTCGACCTCATCAAGAAACTAAATTTAAAAAACTTAAGGCGGAGGTTCAGCGTGAGCTACGACAGGCATACTGGAGTTATGTAGAAAATCTTATTATCCCACAATCAACAGACGCCAACAACTTCTGTGGTATGAAGAGATTCTGGACATATATCAAACATCAGAGGTCTGATTTCGTCGGAGTCTCTCCTCTGAAAGTAGACGGCAAGTTAATTACGGATGCACAGCTTAAAGCGGAAGTACTAAATAAACACTTTCAGTCAGTTTTCACACAAGAAACTGATTTCTTCTTTTCTGCACCAGACACAGTCATACCCTCCATGCCGGATGTCAATATAAACAAACCAGGCGTACTCAAGCTGTTAAAAAAATTAAAACCACGTAAAGCTGCAGGCCCGGACAACATCAGCCCATGTGTACTGAAGGAGCTGTCTGAGGAATTGTCAGATCCACTTACAAGAATATTTCGAAAATCACTTCAAGAGGGGCAAGTACCGGCTGACTGGAAACATGCCAATATAACTCCCATTTTTAAGAAAGGTCAGAAGTATCTCCCGTCAAACTACCGTCCAATCAGCCTCACGTGTGTAGCATCAAAACTCATGGAACATATTCTGTTTAGTAACATTATGCAACACGCTAGCACTCATAATATATTATACCCACTCCAGCACGGATTTCGTGCAAAAAGGTCTTGTGAAACCCAACTCATTCAGTTTATTGATGACGTCGCTAGTAATATGCAGAGCGGCTTGCAGACTGATGTGTGTGTTCTTGATTTCTCTAAGGCATTTGATAAGGTCGGGCATCGCAGACTCCTGGAAAAACTCAAGTGGTATGGCATCACTGGTTCAACACATAATTGGATAACAAGCTTCCTGAATAACAGATCCCAGGCAGTGCTTGTGGATGGTTTCACCTCTGGCACTGTTCCAGTAATTTCTGGGGTACCACAAGGGTCAGTACTTGGGCCGTGCCTCTTCCTTCTTTACATCAATGACATTGCTAGTTGTCTCACTTCAACAACACGTCTCTTTGCTGATGACACGTTGCTGTCACTTGCAGTAAAGAATGAAAGTGACGCAAATCTTCTTCAGGATGATCTCAATTTGTTATCTAACTGGGAAAAGAAATGGCAAATGGAATTTAACCCAGAAAAGTGCGAGGTAATTAGTATCACACGCAAGAAAAACCCCATTACCTACAAGTACACTCTTCACGGTCATGAAATTAAACACGTGCAATCATGTAAATATCTGGGTGTCACTGTTACACATGATCTGAAATGGAATAAGCACATCAATAATGTTACATCAAAAGCCACAACCTCTTTAAACTTCTTGAGACGTAACCTCAAAGTTCGTAACTCACACATTAAGCAATTAGCATACAAATCTCTTGTCAGGCCTCTTATGGAATATAGTTCAGTAGTCTGGGATCCATACACAAAAAACCTTATTAGTCAACTGGAAATGGTGCAGAGGCGTGCAGCAAGATTTGTTCTGAATCGTTATCATCAGACCTCAAGTGTTGGAGCAATGCTTAAATCTCTTCAGTGGCAAACCCTTGAAGATAGGCGTAGAATTGCAAGAATCATGATGTTCTACAAAATTCACCGTGGTTTGGCTGCTGTCAACATGCCAATTGAGTCCAAGAATTTAGATGCTCCTACCCGAACAGAAAACTCACAAGCCTACATAATCCCATCTTGCTCCAGAGAATATTATCGGATGTCTTTTTTTCCCCGCACTACAACTCAATGGAACAAGCTCCCCGAGTCTGTTGTAGAGGCTTGCAACCCTTCAAAGTTTAAGGATATATTAGTTAATGGGTCTTCAATGTCAAATTAGCAGGCTATGCACTCCATCCACAAGTTGCGCACCCAATAATGTGCCTCAGTCTTCAATTATATGAAGTTGGCGCATAACCTGGAAGAAGAAGAAGAAGAAGAAGAAGAAGAAGAGGAGAATGTGGGATTGCAACAGTGAAGCGGGCTTATATGGTGTCTGGAAGCAGTGACGCGTAAGAAGGATGCAAACTGGGATGCAGCTTGGGGGATGCTAGATGGTCATTGAGGGGTGTCAGTCTGAAGGAAGGGAGCGGACGGGAAGGTTGCCAAGGGTATAGGTGACCCATAGGCTGGTAAACTAAGTTGTCCTAGGGTATAGGCGACCCATCGGACTGGGAGTTGAGGATGGGGCCCCAGATGTCGCTAATGGAGAAACCGATGTCTTGAGGAACTGTGTTGTGTTTGAAGATTTCGATGGCTTCTCTGATGCGGCGTGGGTACCAGCGTTCAATGCTAGTGATGAGTTCGGCCTGGCTCCAGTTGATCTGATGGTCTGCTTCGTGGGAGTGTTTGACTATGGCTGATTTATCATAGTCTCCCTTCCTGCCATGGGCTTTGTGTTCATTGAGTCTGGTGGGGAGGTCCCTGCCAGTCTCGCCGATGTACACTTTGCCACATTGACAGGGAATCTTGTACACTCCTGGCCTGCGTTCTGGGTCTGATCGGTCCTTATGTGAAGTCAGTAGATTCTGGATCTTGAGGGGGGCTGTGTGGAAGACACGAATTCCATGCTTGTGAAGAATGCGCTGGATTTGATGAGAAATACTACCTTAGTAGGGGAGGGTTACTGGACTAGGGGCCTTAACTAATTGGCTTTGGGTATAGGAGACCCTTAGGCCGGGGGTGGATCTGGGGTCTTGTGTCTTGACTTGGTTAGGCTTGTATCCATTGCATTGCAGTGCTGTGGAGATGTGGTGAAGTTCCTGTGGGAGATGTTCCTTGTCGCATTGAACGCTGGTACCCACGCCACATCAGAGAAGCCATCCAAATCTTCAAACACAACACAGTTCCTCAAGACTCCATTAGCGACATCTGGGGCCCCATCCTCAACTCACAGTCCGATGGGTCGCCTATACCCTAGGACAACTTAGTTTACCAGCCTATGGGTCACCTATACCCTTGGCAACCTCCCCATCCGCTCCCTTCCTTCAGACTGACATGCCTCAATGACCATCTAGCATCCCCCAAGCTGCATCCCAGTTTGCATCCTTCTCACGCGTCACCGCTTCCAGACACCATAAGCCCGCTTCACCGTTGGAATCCCACATTCTCCTGACGACGGGCAGAGCATACTGTCCGAAACATTGAGTTCCCTCCGGTTCCTTTCAGAACCACACAAACTCACAAAAGATATTGATTACATGGTGCTACCGCAAACCAGTTATTATAATTCTTTCCATTAGTAATCGTCCAAAACTGTCAGTTTTGAAACACGGGACACTTTTTGACTGAACAGATTGTATTTTTTCACTTCTATACATAGAAATGGTTGCAGTAAAAAGAGGACCCTATGGAATAGGTTCAACTCAATGGTCATTTTAGAGGCCCTTTTTTTGAGGTAGGGGGAGGGCTCCACACATTGTCTTTAGATGGTAAATTATTATTATTATTATTAATTCTTTCTGGTAATGAAACCAAGGATTCCTCAAAAGCGCCCTGGGCACTGTAGCTCGAAAGCCTGAAGAAACCTGTAGAGAGAAGACAATGAGAAGAAGTTACAGTTTTAGAGGTGGGAGGAAAACCCCAGAAGAATATTCTGGGGGAAAACCCACGGAATCAGGTAGGGACTGAAAACCCAATCCACATGTGGACCAGGGCAGGAATCGAACCCGGGCCACAGCGGTGAAAGGCGGGGACAGTAACCACTGCGCCAACCTGATTCCTTCACCCAACAGGCAAGGATATTTTGCTAATATTTCACTAGATTGGCCAGTGAACAGTGTAGAGTGAAACCTCTCATTGGGATTCAATGCTGCATGCTTACTTTGCGGCCCAGTTGGTTCTGACGGGTACCGCTTGCTGCCGGACACCAGCCGAGCCATTGAAGTTGCTGCTGGGGAGGGTGGGAGCCCGCGGCTTGTTCCAGGAATTTATATCTGTGAGAAAAACAGTGTTGAATGATTCGAGGCTAATTTTTTGCATCACATTGCTTCAAGGAGATGGAGAACTGTAGCTATGTACCTGCTGTGGACGTAGTAACTGATCCGCTGGCAACCCGCTAAGTGCAGCTGGTCCCCTTCAGTAGACAAGCCAATGTCAACCGATAATAATCACAATTATTTCTATATGGAAGTCTTGGTACCAAACACTGACTAGTCTAGTATTAGACTCATTAGTTTCTCTCTACCCATAGCCATGCACGTGATCCACTAAGGGAATACATCCCTATTAAACAGGATAATGACCTCACTCTTTATTCGTGACTACACACACTTGGTTTTGTAATAAAATCATTTCTATTTCGTCGAAGTGTACTTAAAGCAATTCCCTACACTCACCAGAGATTCCGGATGATTGCTTCTGGCCAAACGATGGCATGTAACTCGCTCCATATCCCCCGTCGGCTTTGGCATTATATCTTGTTCCTGAATGAAATCAGAAAATAAGGACAAGAATCGTAAGAATTCTCCAACCTGTTCTGGCAAACAAACTTATCGATCACTTTTATAGACAAGTGAAAAAAACATGAAAATCACCATGTTAACTATTGTACACCTCTAAGGCATTGAAGGTTACAGTGTGGCAAAGGAATTGTTGCAGAGGGAGGGGGGGGGGGGGGGGGGGGGGGTAGAATTTGTGTTCATACATTTGCCAATGTTAACAACAAATTTTTCGCCAGCAAAGAAAATTTGATGAAGGTTTTAACCAATTCTGTCCTGCTGTTATAAATAGGTGCTGGTATGCCAATACAGGCTTGTGTATCCAAGCGTAATACATACAACAGGCGAACAATGGATCGAATATGCACAGGAATGCGCATATAGACATCAACTGGCCAGGTGGTCTTTTTCAAACCGTGGGTATGACCGTTATCCATATTCAATGGGTTTATAAGGTTTGAAGTAAGCTTTTCATGGGAAGACCGCAGGAGGGGAAAATGTTCCATTATTTTGAAATTCATGCATGTCATTATTTTGAAATTCATGCATGTCATAATTTTTCACCTTCAGAACCCCCTACTATAGCCAACATTTTGTCAACCTGGATCCCCCCCCCCTTGCTTTTGGCTACTAACACTGTCATTTGGAAACGTGGAAAGAACCTGTGCCATATGCACAGAATATGTGGAGTTTAGTCACACTTGGCTTTCCATACCTAAGATATTATTGGTGCGTGCAGCACTGCCGGATGGGGGGAGTTTGCTGAGTGACGGCAGTCCATGGGACGATTCCTTCCTGGGGCTCTTCAGGTTCAAACCTGGAATAAGAAGGATATCAAAGATTAATTAACTGACTAATCTGGGGATTTCCTTCCATCTTTAAAACTGAATATTTCTTCATCTTAATATAACTGGTTTCTCTTGGCTTACAAGCTGCAGTGCAATATGCCTGTCTGAGGAGCCCTTGGTTTCATTCAACAAATTTAATTTTGCTTCATAGGGCACAAGTTGGCAACTAACGTTTGCCCAAAGTGGGAGCGGCCTGCATGCCATGACCTTACCTGGCTTGTACCGTGCTGATCTGATGTAGAACTGCTTGGCCGACGAGGCCGAGGATCGGCCTGACTCCAGTATGGGTCTGCCGGGGGCCTGAACCTTGGAGTAAGAGGCTTTGTTCCTGGGTGGACTCCTAGGGAATGACGGGAAGAGCAACAGGTTGTCAATTTGTCATGAAGTTATTGCGCTTCTGCAGTCATATGGGTTTGTTGTTTGGGTTAACCTCAGTTGTATCTACCTCTCTACTATTCACCACGAAGGAATATTATGGTCACATTTGAGCTAGAGCCCCCGTCTATCACCTACATTCGTTAAAGGATATCCACAGGCCTGTCGCTAGCCTAGTTAGTGTTATTCCTTACTTTGGTGTCGTTATCGTTATCTGACTAAAGAGGTCATTAGGGAGACACATTAGATTAGAAATAACGTCATTAGGGAAACAGGATACATTTTGACATTTTGGTTTCTCTCTAAGGTCACGAGTACCTCTTTCTAGAAGGAATTTTAGGGGTTTCAAGGATTAGGATTGTTTGCAAATGCTCTCAGATTAGGTTTCCATAAGTTCCAAGCTCATATGCAAAAGGGTTCTATAAAAATAGAACGTAAAGATTTGTGCACTAGTCTATGGGAATTGTCTCTCAAATGTATCCTTAACAGTCACCACAACCACCGCCTCCCCTTTTTTTTCTTCGGAGCCATTTAGCTTTTTAGCAAATTCTACAAGAAAATGAAACTATGGGCTCTACAGCAACAACTGGCAGAGAGCAAATGTGGGAAAGATTTACCCGAACAAATCATCGTCGTCATCCCAGTCAAAGGAGGACTTCTTCTTTAAGACCGGGGCACCAGCTTTCCTTTGAGCACCGGCTGCGACAACCTTTTTGCTATCAAAGTCCCCAAAGTCATCCATGCTGTCAAATAGATCTGATGTCTTCTTCTGGAAATCCCATCGCCGCCGCCCACTACGGTTGCCAGGTCCTACCCCTCCACCCCCTACTGGGGGAGGGGCGGGGTTCCTCTGGAAAGGGGCAACTTCTTTGGCAGGCGCTTGCCTGGCCACTTTGGCATTCCCCAGCGACGTCAGGTAATCGTCCAGATTGTCATCCATTGTACCTTTCTTATAGTCCTCTGGGGAATTCAGCGCATTGTCTTTACTAAGTAACGGATTCCTCCTTTGTTGTTGTTGCTGTTGCTGACCGTAACCATAGTTTCCGGTCATCTGATAGTTTGACATGACAGGGGGCATCTTTGGGCCAAGATTCTGGCCGACTTGGAAGTACGGATATCTCAAAGCCTGTAAAAACCAAACACTGATATTTTGAGTAACTCTTGTGAAGTGCTGTGGGCTAACAGATCCTGGGGCCGATTTCACTAATGCTTTGCGATCAACGCAAATGCCAAAATCGCTTGCTAAATTCAAAACCCATCGCAACTTAGCGATGAATTTTGAAGAACGATTTCACTAATACTTGCGATGAATTTGTTCATCGCAAATAATCAAGTTAGCGATTGATATTTTGCGATGCGTTATTAGTGTCCGCAAAGTCTATTTTTCATCGCAAAAAACATTTTCGCCATTTTTATTTACATAAGTTGGACGACGTTTTGTAAATATGGCGAGCTCTAGAGAGAGGGTGTTCCGAGATAAAACTAACCCATTTGATACAGCGACAAGAAAATGCACAAGTATTATCGTTTCACAAGAAATGGCGTTGCGGCGGGTTGGATATGTTAGAGCCCTATCTTAGGCCACAGACTTTTGAGAAGTCAAGCGATTGACGCAACAACCAAGTGTTTGACTGGATGTGTCTATACAACTACCTCGGGACATCACGGTGTTTCTGAGGCAAGTACCTGTCGGATCATTCACAGGGGGGTACAAGTCCTTGTTGGCATGAGAGAATGAAAACATTTGCTCAGCAAAAAATCTTCTTTGTAATAACATAGGGGCCTCTTGGGAAAATTACCTGAACTATATAGGGGCTGTGGAGTGCTGGGAAACACATTTACATAAAAAAACTCGAAAATGCAACCAAAACTAAGTTTCTTTTTATGAATGAGTGTTCTGCATATATGTGTTGCATATACATGTTGCATATACATGTTGCATATACTAGTAAAGTACACGCGCGGGCGAATCGCAAGCTCGCGTGTGGTTTCGGGTTACATCCATCATTGATCTCCATTAATATAAATGGAGATCAATGGTTACATGTTGCGGAAATCCGGTTTTAGTGAACTGCGCATGCTCGAACCACATTCCCACGGGTACTCTGCGTGAATCAGCCTCGTACAATACATTTCTTTCTTAATTTCGTTATCGCAACAGCGATGGATTTAGTGAAACGAAAAAAACGACGCAATCGCAACGGCGATGGATTTTCGGCTAGCGATGAGTTTGCTGGATGAATAGCGATGATCGCAAATTGACACTTTAGTGAAATCGGCCCCTGATGTGCATTATTGCAGGTGAAGGCTTCGGGAATGTAGGTTCAGATTCACCTAATGGTATCTTAAAAAGGAAATAAAAGGTAGATGCTCTTGTCCTTAACACTTACACATTCCAGAATCTGCCCAAATCTGACAACGCGTACGTATTCAACCCAACAGCATATTCTTTGCAGTTAAAAAATCAATGGAGAGTCTTTTGGCTCAAGTCCCGAGTCCATCAAAATCTAACAAAACCTGATGTTGGATTTTGGTGGACTCGGGAAGACAATGATAAATTGAGACTGGCTGTGTATCTGACCTGCATGACCGTGGGTCGTTTCTGAGGGTTCCACGCCAGCATGTCCTTCATGACAGTCAGGGCATCATTGCTTGCATTGGGTATGAGGGTCTTCAGCGGTATGCAGACACACTGGGGGAACTTGAAGTTCATGTTGGAGGCAAGCTTGTAGCCCTCTGGCCAATCCTCCTGGACAACACAACGACACAACCAGAGACGACATCACTAAGGGGACTGTTAGCTAAGCAGACTACTTTTGTTGTTTTAAAGTTTTTATTAAATGTATTATCACCGATATATTGTCTTCAGAATTTACATGAAAAAAACACTGTCCGCAAATCCGCTGTTGCCATGGTAATGGCGGCCATATTGGATTTTAGTACAATTACTTAATCAAGTTTTATGGGAAAAGTAAAACATTTTTTTTACATACAATCAACTGTAATTTAAAGTTTAAAACATCTAAGTTAGTACAGAGCCCCTTTTCACAAAATCTATACTTTAAAGGAGCACCCTATGACGTAACCTAAAAAAAAAATTCTTAGCAATTTGCTTAGCAAACAGTCCCCTTGAACAGATGATTTCAAGGTTTCTGATGTCACTACAATGACAACTTTAAAATGACCACTGGGCACTATTAAAAGACAAAGCCAAGTGCAACATCCATTAACAGCAGTCACAACCCACCGAGGTCATCACTGACTGTAAAGAGGTCATCTCATTTTTATTGCCATTCCTAAATGCCTTTTTGTGAAAACAGCAAATGTCTCTTTAAAAAAGATTAACACAAAGCTTTCCCACCCCACCTATTTTGTACAAGGGTCATCCCATAAATATGGGTCCAATTTTGGTGTGCCTGTTACATACTGACATATGTATACGAATTTGCAATTCACGACCCATTCTTTAATGCCTTCTACAAGTATCTCCAAGATGTGATTATGTAATGCAAAGTACCTGCCAAACAAGTACAAAATAGTGTGAAGTCAGTTTTAATGATACTTGATGGGAAATTACACAGGTCAGGTGTAACACGGACACCAAAAAGTCATACTTTTAGACCCTAAATTTGTAACCCACCACCCCAAAACCAGGCGAAGTTATTTTTGTTAAGTTTTAAAATATGATATATGGCATTTGCCGACTTCCTCCTGGTTTTGGGACGGTGGGTCACATTTATGGAATGAACCACAAGCATCCATGCGTATGAAGGCGCTCGCAGCTTGACTGTAACATGCATATAAGCATGCATTAAAGCTGTCAGCCTTTAAATCTCATTGCATTTTGCATGTAAGCCTTAGCCCCTTTTGTCTGGCTTTATTATTGAGGTCCTGGTATGCCAATACGGCTTGTGCAGCCAAGCGTAATGCAAACAATAGGCAAACAATGGATTGAGTATGCACAGGAATGTGCCTATAAATGACAAGCACCCAAGTGGTCTTTTTCGACTGTGGCAGTCGTCCATTAAACACTCTCCAACCTGTACGGCTAAGAACAACCGGCTCCAACATGTCGAGTTTAAACAACTCCCAGCTGGTACTAAACAAACCATGTGACAGACTCTCGACCAAAAGCAATAGTGGAACTGTCCCAGTTGTGATTTTACCACAACTTGTCAAAATCATGTTCTCTTTTATCCCCTTGCTATTCTTTATAAAAAAATAAAAGTCTCTAGTAGTTTGTACCAACCAGGGATGTAGTCGAGTCCATTACAAGTCCCTGCAAGTCCATCACGAGCCCTCCAGTCCTAATTCTTATCACAAGCTATTCAAATGAGCTTTGACAAAGGCATTCCTTTGTCATTGTTCATCCAGTTACTTGTAACCGGCTTTATGATAGGACTTATGACTGGACTTGCGAAAGGACTTTTGAAAGGACTTGCGAAAGGACTCGACTACAACTCTGGTAACAACCCTTACTCTCTTCGGCGTTCCAAGCACTGAGCAAACCTTGAATATCTCATCTACTTCACTGTTTCCGGGGAACAGAGGTCGTAACGTGTACAGCTCGGCCATGATGCAGCCAATCGCCCAGACATCAATGGGGGAGCTATAGTTGGTTGAGCGTAGAAGAACCTCTGGGGCGCGATACCTGCACAGGAAAACGTAAACCCATCAGTGTTTAATCCATTAATTCTGGCTATTATTAACCCTAACCCTCCAGGGTATTTTGGCTAGAAACCCTGCCAGACGCATCAGATTGCATACTTTGTCACATTGACTTTTGTGCAGCGTGCAGCAAGGTCAAGCTGTCACTACAGATGCACTGTGCTGCGTCTGGCAGTGTTACGGTTAATGGGTGCTGTTATGCCATTGCGGGCTTGTGTAGCCAAGTGTAATGCACAAATTAGGTAAACAATTATTGAATACATGCAGAAATACGCATATAGATGACAACCGGCCAGGTGGTCTTTTTTCAAACCGCAGCTAAGGCTGTCGTCCGTATTCAACAGGTTGAGTGCATGTATCTAACAATTCTGGATTATTTTGTGTTCCAATCTTGCATGTAACGTCCTAACAGTGGTGAACTGTGATGTTTGTCAAGATTAATGCTGGAGACTATACACAGTTGCTTTCGGTTTTGTGGTGATAGATCAGGCTATTTTTCTCCACTTTGGAGGGGGACGTGACGGTGGAAGTTACCCCACCTGGGTCTATAGGTCTGAAAATTGGGATAATTTCACTAGAATCTGTTGAATTATCCTCTATTTAGATCTGGGCCTAGGAAAACTGGAAGGGTGGTCGGGTTAGTCAATTCAAAATGTCGAAAATGCTACCTCTGATCGTAACCCTTTACCTAGAGTGACCTTTAGCCTTGCATTAGGTGAAAAATCTACCATAACTGCCCACTGGTATATACCGTACACCATGTACATGTAGATGTACAGAACGAGGCTTTAATTTCATACAAACATCCACTGGACCACTGGGTTAATAGTGCCAGTGAGCAACTAAACCAGAGCGGGTTTTTTTTTCAAGACCAGTTTCTGTCTGTGCCTACACAATAACCTACACAATTTAAATGCCAACTTGTTTACTGAAGTGAATGAAAAAAAACCAAGTCAGAATTCATTCCTATAAACTGTGAATGAATCTGGCATTCATTAACCCTAACCCCCTATGCATTTTTACTAGAAAGTGTCCTCAACCTGTCAAAATCCAACACTGCACAGTATACCTACGGCACATTCTTTGGACTTGGACAAATTGGGGCATCAAAGCTCCATGTAAAGTAATGGTGCCAAGGCGCTACAGTCCTGAATTAGGCCTGTTCCGGGTATCCGGATACCCGAATGCCGGCGTCAATACCCGGTTCCATTTTTCCGGTTCGGGTACCCGAAACTTACGGTGAAAAATTCAATGTAAGGTTTCATACCAAAAATAAATAAATAAATACAGAGAATTCGATCTATTTCAAACTCTGTTCCGACTCGAAAGACCCGAACCGTCCGGCGGTGTTTTGAAAACAATGCGTCAACAAAAATGCAGTGAATGGAAAGTATCAATAATGTGGTCGGCCAACGCTGTTTGTATCTTATCTATAGCTATCTTGTTGCTTATTATAGTCTGTCAATGGAAGTGAACTGCGGTTTACGCTGGGGCTAAACTAGCTCCGCGGTATGATCAAAGAGCGGGCGGGAGTAATATTGATCTTGAGAGAGTGAACGTTGCTCAGACACTGGGGCAGCGGGAATGGGAAGCGCTCTCCGTATTAGGCCTACGGGTATACGTTAAAACAAAAACAATAAAAGGCTTTGCTTGGAGGAGGCTTTGCTTGGAGTATTAAATTTGTTTTATGGTGTGTGATTATTTTGGTGTCCGACTACATGTACATGTACATGTACATGTGCCCTGTCAACTCGTACCCAAGTCAACTCGTACCCGAGTCAACTCGTACCCAGGTTAACTCGTACCCAGGCATGCCAGGTTAACTCGTACTCTGTGGATGATTTAATATTTAACCCCTTGCGTACGGAAGACGCCAAAATGGCGCAAAAAACAAAAAACAGTACCACCAGGCCGGATGACGCCATTTGCCGCTATTTGTGCAATTTCAATCCATTGTTGGATTATTGTGTATGTTACGCTTGACTGCACAAGCAAAGGCCGGCGCGACACCCCGGCGCCTCCTGTAAATAACCGTACTCGAGGTCTTTTTAAATATCTGAACCTTCTAAACGATATTTTTATAGAGACTGGACGACAGGTAATGACTGCAGATGTGAAAACGTCTTCAATGGAGAATGTCTTATATAATAGGTCAAATTTAACATAATTAATGTTCAACTTCAAAGGTCCTGGTGTCCCTGAAATAATTGAAATCAGTAATAAACACAAAGCCAAGATCGTAACTTTGCCTTAATAAGGCGGTTACACTACATGACCCCCCATTTTTGTTCTTGTGCTGGATATTTTTCGCCGTCCCTGCGACAGAAGAACCGCCCCAGTATAAAATCGCTGTGGACAAGGCTTTACCTCTTTTTTTACCAAGAAGATAGTGGCACGCTCCGTGCAGTCGCCCAATCACAGGCTATTACGAACGTTGTGATATCTGGCCGGCGCCGAACAACCAATAAGTCCATATGAAGAGCCATAGTAGACCAATCACGCAGTTCAGTGAGTCCACCTCGCACACGTGCCGTCCAATCAGCACACGGCACTCGCTCCCCGGCCCCTGTGTGCAGTGCACGTGCGGCATGCAGTGCATGCATAGACTGGTTGCCGCATTTCCATCATGCCTTCTTTGGCACTTAGTGGGCGGCGCGGCGGGAACCAGTACAGCATTGCTGCATTGAGCATGACACGCGTGTTTTCATCACGGTGATAGGAAATCACGCACCGAAAGGAACTTGTAATCGCGAAGGGAACTTGTAAAAACAACGGAGGTTTCTTTAAAAAAAATAGCGAATGTAAGTAGGCAAACAAATTACAAGCGTTTTTGACGGAAATATGTTATTGAGAGGCGTTTTGTGAAGACGGAAAATACAACAGGATTATTTTTTTTATTGATTTTTAAATGTTTTTTGTTTACTTGCCGATACAAATTTTAGGGTCGCAGCCGTAAAATTAGAACGGGTAACCGGAAGCAAAACTATTTTTGCGGGGGCCTTTTAGCGGCTGCACGGTGCACACAAGGACATTACAAACCTTGCTCTATGATTAGACAGTGTTTGTTTGTTTGTTGTTTTTTTTTTTTTGGTTTTTTTTAACGGTCCACTTCCGGGTACCCGAGAACCGAACCAGTGTGGCGTTCGGGTACCCGGATCCAAAATTACCCGTGAACGCACAGCCCTATCCTGAATCCATCAAAATTCAACACAACCTGCTGTTGGAGTTTGTAAGGCTTGGTAGTTAGAGTCAAAAACCAGATCCAACAGTGGCAATTGTCCAATAAGCCAGTTCGGTATCTCAAAGGTCAAGGGTTATTCGGGATAAAATTTCTGACGTAATGTCATGCCATGTTACACAAACACCCATTCCAAAAGGATTTAACACGTGCGCGTTGTGCGACTACCTTTCGTGTTCAGACGCGTGCGTTAGGTCAAGGGTCATTCGGGATAACTTTGTCATTGTGCACATGCCCAGTTGAAATACCGAACTGGCTTATTGGGGACTTGTTCCCATGCAGTCCACTGCTCAATTTAAGTTTCAACTTACAAAACCCCACAGATTGTTTGTATAGTTTCATCTTGTTGCGTTTAGCATTGTTAGGATTAAAATGCGGTTCTCTTACCATCTCGTAGACACATAGTCCGTGTACGGCGGTCTGGATCTAGTTTCTCTGGCCAGGCCAAAGTCAGCAATCTTGACCAATTCTGGCCCCTGGCACAAGAGGTTCTCTGGCTTCATGTCACGATGGAAAAAACCTGAAGGGAACCGTCACAATATGTCGGTAAAAATCAAATCCTCCCACGAAATTGAATATTTCTTTGTCGTCTTCCTACAGGTTTCTGAGCTACAGTGCGATGTACGCTTTTGAGGAATGGTTTCAATCAGTGTTCTAGCCAGGGTGAAATTATTGGATTCTAGATGCTCTGTGGTGCAATCTGAGGCAGTTTTCTTAAAGTTACAGCGTAGTGGTAGCGTAGGGGCAGGATTCAAGCGAAATGCTAATTCCCAAAAGTGTAGTGTGTGCTCAGCTACATGTAAAACACTGCTTTCAATACCTCGGTCTCAATACCAGAAATATATTTATCACGTACCATGCTTGTGTATAAAGGCCATCCCTTGAAGTATTTGGAACATAATATTACGGATGACAGACTCTGGAAATAACTTGTCTCTGCAAAGCAATTAAAAAGAAACAAATTTTCAAATCAAACACACGGAGTACATCAATGTACTGATGTACTGAGTTTGGCTGAGTTTGGCACCTACATGTGTGTCATTCCATAAATTTGTGACATTTTTGGTGTCACTGTTACATAGTGACATGTATAAGATTTTGCAATTGCAGACACATTCTTTAATGCCTTCTATCTCCAAGAGTGATTGTGTAAAGCAAAGTACCTGCCAAACAAGTAAAAAAATAGTGTGAAGTCAATTTTAATGATACTTGATGGAAATTACACAGGTCAGGTTTAACAGGGACACCCAAAAAAATGTCACACTCGTGGACCCCAAATTTATGGAATGACCCATGTACAATGTACTTTTTGTCCAAATATTTGAAATATAAATATACAAAAACCTGTTTATTTCAATACAACTTTGAAAGAAAAAACCAAAATGCCATGAATGTTCAATGCCATTCAGACAAAAGTCTGAGGGTGTGTAACGATTCATTCTGCAATGTCTTGGATTTTATCTGAGAAAAACTGTAGGAGCAGACCTTCACCAAAATGTTTTTTAACATGCATCCACATGTTCACTAAAAATTCCCTTGTAAATTACGTACATACATGTGTACATACATAGACACACGTATTTTGGCTAAAAAATAGAATACAATGTAGTTTAGAAATGAAGGCACAGCAATCACCCTTTGTTAAGCTCACCGCATCTGTCATGTCCATGACAACCAGCCTGAACAATTTGTAAAGGATGTAATGCATGTATGCATACAATATCGTATGTAAATATGTGACATGTACAAATACATGTAATCCTTTAAACACAACATTTTGCATTGGAATTAAAGACCCGGGGGTCACAATTTTTTTAAAGAACTTTCACTTTATAATTCCTGACACGCGTATAATGACTTACTTTCCTTGTTTCTGTAATATTATTATTAATACTTTGACTTTTTTTTATTTTGTTGTTTATATTTTTTTTTTTTTATATTTACAGTCATGACAGTTGGATAGTTAATGCAGCATTTTTATTGTACATGCTGTGGACTAAGAAACATTCAGTTGCAAAACTTGTTTAGATGGCATGTGTGATCAAGGTGATGTTCCCGTTTAAAATTTGAAAAAAAAAAAATGTAGCTTGTTCAGAAATTCACAAGATTGCTTGGAACTAAATTTCAAAAACCACTGTCTGAACAAAAAATCCCACAAACACAGTAAATGTACATGTACATAATTAACCCCTTGCTTACGGATGACGCCATATGGCGCAAAAAAAAACAGTGCTACCAGGCCGGATGATGCCATTGGCCGCTGTTTGTGCTGTTTCAATCCATTGTTGGATTATTGTGTATGTCATGCTTGGCTGCACAAACACATTGTAGTGGTTCGCTTGGCTGCCAGAACCGCTGCAACACCCCGACGTCTCCCGTAAAATACCGTGCTCAAGGGGTTAACATACTACAAAATCTATGTACATGTACAGGTATACGTGGGGATTTATCATGGTTCAAGTCATGTCAGGCACTCTGTTTACCAAACTACTTGATTTAACCACGCTTATACCGCCCTCCTCTCTGTGGATTTGTTTACAAACCACCGTTGCCATGCCAACCCTCACTGCTTCTCACACCACGCTATCAGGCTCCTATAATGATCTATCTCCAGCGATCGCCTATTTATTCCACAGTGTGACGCTGACACTGCTAGGCAACTCAGGCTGTACCGCACCTTATCAATAATAGACAATGCATCGTGTGGTGATATATAGGCAGCGGGACCACAATGTAAATGGCACTGCTAATAAAAAGATTGTGTATTGACGAGCGATAAATGGCTGTCCTATGCTAATATCATGATATTAAGGAGCTTAGTCCTTTACGATACACGTTCACATACACATAAATTTGTCAAATGCACAATGCCATGATTATCAATGATTAACAGCATTTTCAGGGTTAGTGAAAAACAGTTGTCAGACATTGACAAACCGTATGAATTCTGGTAGAACAAGTTGATTGTTACTGGTCTAATTGGCAATCATAGGGTTTGAAACAACCCCTCCATTTTCTATCCTTCTTTCAATCATTTCATGTCAGTATCACACCACATGTATTTGTGGCCCAGCAAGAATTCATT
This sequence comes from Hippasteria phrygiana, assembly GCA_037893225.1. NCBI lineage: Eukaryota > Metazoa > Echinodermata > Asteroidea > Valvatida > Goniasteridae > Hippasteria > Hippasteria phrygiana. The sequence continues at coordinate 409,619 of JAZGUH010000717.1, forward strand.
TTCCTCAGGGCAGATTTTTGTGCATTGTAAACACAAAAGCAACCAAGAATAAAAACCATGTTTTTGTTTTTTTGTTTTTTTTAATGCAAGTTCAATGCTGTTGTTTCAAAGAAGAAAAGTGGAAATTTATATCGTTTTCCAATGATTGTTGGCCAACAATCGTTGGAAATAGTCTAGTTCCCAACCTGATAATTCCTCGATGTCTAGAAATTGTTCCATTTTTGTCTAAAGCAGGGTCAGGGAACCAGACTACTAGAGCAGAGTTGTTTTTTGTGTTTTCCCAGCATCTATACACACACAGCATTAATTAAACAGGTCATTACAGACTACAGTATTTGCTAGCACGCTGTAAAATACTAACCCCAAATCCCTTTATTTCTGAAAATTACAGCAAAGGCAAACGTATACTTACATACATGTATGCATATGTTACGTACAGGGATAACTGTACAGCAGTCAGTGAAAAGACTAATTTCATTATTGTCAATTGAAGATGTACATTCAAACACATCCAAATTTCCTGTTTTTTTCTTTTTCTTTTCTTCAGAAATATGTTCTTCGGACATATTATACACAAGTACATGTATGTATGGCTTCTTACTCATACGATCATTGTAAATGTCCAATATGTACGTGTACGTGTACGTGTATGCATAAAAACGGCTGAACGGAAACATAAAATGTACACAACATACATTGTATATGCTCAGGTGTACACCTAACTGTACACGTACGTGTATACTACTTAATACGATGAATTATGTATGTACATGTAATTTAATTAGAATGTTTTACTTCAACAAAATTGCCCATAGTGATTCAGTATAATAATAAACTCCATGTAATTCTCTATGTGCGTCCATGGGAGTATACAGGAACGCACAGCCGGTTTCTGTTATATGTACACGTACATTTTGTAATTTGTTTTATATGTACTGGGTTAAAAATCCTATACGTTCAACATTTTATGTACAGCTGAAAGTACCAAAGTAATGCAATGTCTGTTTCAAGAATATTAAACCATCAATTTATCAAGCTGAAGGAGGAAATAATTTTGTCTGAATTCATGCACCAGTAGGCAAAATAAAAATAAATGTATAGAATCAAGATGTTTCTCAAAAAAGGAGAGGGCCATAATTTAACACTTAAGTGGATAAAGATGCTAAACATGTGTTTGTTTGTTTGTTTTTATTGTTTTATTTTATGTTATTTTTTTATATTTTTTTTTTACCTCACATGCTGTGGTGGTGCAGGAATTTCAGAAGTGGTGGAAAACTTCTAAGAATGGGATGATTGTTTTCGGCAATTTATGTACATTTTTTTTTTTTTCAGTCTTCGGACAGTAAACTATTTACAAGCATGGACTGCCCAGGGAAAAGCAAGTTAAAAACTGTCATCAAAAAATGGCAAGAGGTAACATGAGGGCTGGCAGTGCAACAGTGCAGACGAAAGTGCTTTTTTCTTTTACATTCAGCAACTATTTTCACTTTTGTAGGTAACAAATCTTTCCGTTGGGCCTGTTCCCCTCCCCCTCCAAAAGTTCTTAGCCCCGCCCCTGCTTTACATACACTCACCTGTCTTTCATAAGTTGATAGAGATTTTCTTTCATGTACTCGAAGATGAAGAAGAGCTGATTGTCTTCTCTTACGACCTCTTTAAGCTTCACAATGTTTGCATGGTTTAGTTTCTTCAGCGACTGTAAAAAAAAATTTTTTAAAAAGCATTAAAAAAAAATTTGAATTGGTAAATAATGAGTATACACTTCTAATGACATTTCGGTCTGAAGACAAGCAAGGGGGAAACTTATCTAAGGTTTACAGACAACAAAATAGGAAAAATTATTTGCATCTTAAAGGATGATGAATCCACAATAATTATCCCTAACCCTCCAGGGTATTTTGGCTAGAAACCCTGCCAGACGCATCAGATTGCATACTTTGTCACATTGACTTGTGTGCAGAGTGCAGCAAGGTCAAGCTGTCACCACATATGCACTGTGCTGCGTCTGGCAGGGTTAGGGATAAAGATTTTGAAGTATTCTGTCGTTTTAGTAATTTATTACAAAAATCACTGCTTTCCACAGCCCCTCGGGTCTGCAGCCACATGCATCTGCATGGGGGACTTGACAGGCAATGTTTCACTCCACCGATAGCACACAATGTTTCACTCCACCGATAGCACACAATGTTTCACCAAGGATTAAATATCTGCCTGTCCACTTCCCAGGAAGACCAAAATTAAAACTGCATGACAACTGGCCAGTTGTCATCTATACGTGTAAGAATGTGCATAGACGACACCTGGCCCGGTGGTCTTTTTTGCAAACAGCAGCCATGGCTGTCCTCCATATTCAAGGTTTAAGTCTTTATATAAGTCTTGATAATCTTAAGTCTTGATAAAAAATAAATCTATATTTCTTATGTTTTTACGGTATCATTGCTACAGAACATTTACAGCATTTTTCCGGAACATTTCAGCCTTCCTTTTTTTTTTTAACAAGATCAAGGAATGGTTTACATAAAAGCACCGATAGCCTTTTTTCTACAAGACAGCCACATTTTTTCCATCAAAACAAGGTTGCTGACCACAACAAGAAGTACATGTTTCCCCATTCCTTCCCACAGGACAACTCCAAAATTGTTTGAATGTTAGAGTTTGGGCATTCAGTAATCCTCTTTAAAAAAAGATAAATTTGTCTAATTCTACATGTTGAGCATACACCAGAAGTGAGATTGACCAAAAATGAAAAATCCACAACAAATCCACGAGGACCCCAGATCAACATATACATGTCGTTTGTCACTCTTTGCCTAAAGGCACACCTTTAAAATATCCATTTTATTGGTCTATATCCACTTTCACAGGTAAAAACACCTTCAGGACAACACTTCAGGAATTCCAGATTGCAAAAGAGATTCTTTTAAGAATTCTGAAATCCCGACGAAAAATTCTGAAATCAGGAAAAATCCTGACAAATCTAACCCCTGATAAACGCATGACTTTACATGTGATTATTGGATAATATTATAGTTGGTGCATTACGTATGGGACTGCAAAGGGATTACCCAGAATTCATAAATGCCTCAGCGAGTTTCACTATCCCTATTGGTCAGGAGCCTGTCACGTGGTGGTGTTTAAAGTTTAAACACGGCTGGAAGTTGTTTAAACACGGCGCGGTTTAAAACATTTTTTCCGGTGTCACACGAAATGTAGAGTCCTAAAAAATCTGGTCCATTTTTATTGGTTGAACACTCGAGCGACCAGTCACTCTCCTAATAATGCAAGCGCAATACTACCGATGCGTCCATATTTAGAGTCTATAATTTCACACTACACCGGCACTGCTGCGTTCTGCACCACCTGGCGAGCGCATCGCGCGCGCGTCAATTTCCATATAAGGAAATGTTTAGCACTACTCGCGTGTGGCACGAACCATTAAATAGCTGACATGGCTGAAGGAGTGTTTTACAAACCAAGGTAAAAACAATTGAACAAAATCATTGGAAATTTATGTTTTTGCTTAATTATACAAAAAGGTATTTTATGAATGGAAATAGATATGTGCTGGGCCGGTTTTAAACGTACGTTTAAAACCGCCTTGGGGCCTGGACGCTGATAATGACCCTCGCCTTCGGCTCGGGTCATTATCAAGCGCCCAGGCCCCAAGGCGGTTTTAAACGTACGTTTAAAACCGGCCCAGCACATATTTATTCCCTTAACCCTAACCCTCCCAAATCCTCCAAAATCCTCTTTGCAAAATGGAGGAATTTGGAGGATTGAGGGCACTTGGAAGTTGATGCATCGGAGGATTTTGCAGGATTGAGGTTACTAGGGGTTTTTGCCCCTGCAGGAATATGGAGGATCCAGGTTATCAGGCTCAATGTGATACATGAGGATTTTGGAGGATTCAGGTTACTAGGGGTATGCAAAAAACCTCTGGAGGATTTTTGAGGATTCATGCTATGGTCCCCATAAGAGGATTTTGGAGGATTCAGGTTATATGGAGTTTTAACACTTTGAAATCAGAGGATGTTGGAGGATTCAGGTTACATAGGGGGAAAATGATGTAGGGAGTTAGGGTTAATAATGGTCTCTGGGCTTTCCTCCAGCAACTACAATACAAATCTCTTCTTTGTCTTCTTCCAGTTTAAAGGCTGGGGCCTGAAGTAGGCCGGTGCTAGCGAGCTGATATGGCTACCCATGTTAAAATGAAAAATTCAAACTGCACCTACCTTAACCTCTCGAAGGTCCATACATTCATCCCATGAATAGTACTTCCTTTTCATTCTGAATGGATGGCGAGAAAAAGGCAGGTGTTGCAATTAATATACAAAATTAGATCAACATTTCTTTTTGTCAGACATTTATGTAATCCGATATAAACAAGGACCAATTCCATATAGGATCTATTCTAGGTACACACGTGTACATTTTGCTGATTTGGGTCAGGGGCAACTGGTTACCAACCAAAGTGTCATGGGATGTTTGTTGATTTTGTGACTGATCCTCTTGGCCTTACAATTGATGGCCCGTTTTGGGCTAACTCACTTTTTGATTGCCACCATCTCCCCGTTGTCCGTCTTTCCAAGAATTACGCTTCCGTACGTACCGTCTCCCACCTGCTTAAGCATTTGATAGCGATTCATTGTTACCACAGCCATGCAAGAAATCTTTTTACGTCGCAACAGTTTTCTTATCTTCTCCGTATTTCAAGGCCATGGTTGAATCACAAAATACATGTAGTCTCGACTTGTCTGTGAGCAACTGTTAGCCTGATTTGTATACATGAAAAATCAGGACTCCTGGATGAGACGCCAGTGGTCATTCTCAGGTCATTGAGGGTCATACTGGGGTCATCAAAGGTCACATGGTATAGCAAGGTGTGACAATTTGATTCTTGTGTCTGATGTGATTCAGTAGACAGGTAGACTACACGAAAGATGCGTTCTCTGAAATTAAGAAAACAAAATATTGCGGTCATACTAATCACCGTCAACACGCAAAACACCATCAACACACCGCCAACACACCGTCAACACCTCCAAAACACATTCTTAACTGACAAATGCGGTACAAAACCGTAAAGTATGAGTCAACACGAGATTTGGGCTTAAAAATGGGAGGTTAAACGTCTGAAAATGCCATTTCTTTCTTTAAGAAAACGGACCTCTCCATGCAGCTCCGAAATCGGCAGCCGTGCCTCACTGTGCCTCACTGTGCCTCACTCAGCCATGTCGCGGGCGCGCAGCGCGTGCGAAGGCAAGATGGCGGCCAACGGCCGTGTTGCTTAGAGATAACTTTTCGCGTGAAAAAAATTCCATTTTCATAAATGAAATGTGACTTTTAACCGACAGAAATTCTAATTTCGCCTGAAAATTACATTTCTATGGTGTTAACGGTGTGTTGACGGTGTTTGTGTGGTTGGCGGTGATTAGTATGACCCAAATAATGAAATATTGCACCAGTCACTGAGTCAGAAATAAATTGGAAAGAAGTTTCTCCACAATACAAACAAAAAGTCACCAGTATTAATTCACATCAAATCAAACTATAGTCACAACTATATTTTCTTCTTCAAATGTTAAAAAATGTACACAAATTGCGTCTAAATATTCAACACAAGCATGACAAGTGACATGTGTAACGTTATACGTGTCGTCAGGATATGTATTTAATTGAATGCATGTTTATTCGTGTTTACACGTTCTAAACGTTCGTACGTTTACTCAGTGAAAAAGCACAGTAAAATGTACAAAATCTGAGAATGTAAAGCACGAAGTCTTGAAATAAAATCATTGTATGATTCAGGAATGCCAACTTACCTTCAACAACGCTTTATTCTGTTGTAAACAAACTAAAACTGGGTAATTTCCACAAAAACAATTTCCTTAGTGATGGCCAAACTTCACCAACGAAAACTATGGCCGCAGCTAATTTACATATTGAATATAGCGCCCTCTATAATGTTACGGATTATCGATGGAAATTTTACGGAAGCCCGTTTGTGCCAGGTATTATTAGTGACACTGCAAAATAACGCAATAGTTTTGCGAAATAAAACCTGGCACTAACGGGCTTCCAAAGTTTATATAATTGCCATAAATAGAAGTATTTATATTTATCAATGTTATATAAAATATTACAGTTATGAAGGAATTAGTAAAATTGCATTTTTCTTTTGTTATTCGCTTTCAAAAAGCTTAATGTAGTTGTGATTAATATTACGATATTTATTTGAATCGACTTCATAAAATTCGCCCAAAAAATCCTTTGATGATGAATATCCCAACTTTTTTTGCATTTTGTTATTTTCGGTTACTCTTTGTCAACGTGTTTCTAAGCTACTGCATCTACGTAGTAGCATGGAGCTATAGCTCCATGGTAGTAGAGACCCTCCCTGGTCGATGCCTGCTGTGAGTGGCTATTCAGCAGAGGGGTTGGCAAAGGGGGGACCCCCCCCCCCCCCCCCCCCCCACTGCCCCCCCCCCCCCCCCCAAGGAATGTGCAGTTAACTGTACATGAACACTTTTCTGAATAGAGTGAAGTCACGGTAGTTTAGTTATGATCATAGAGCTATATTAATAACTAATACAAATTTAGTGTGCGATTTGATATTACTGAGGACAAACTGGATTGAAAACATAGAAAAGAAAAAAAATTGCAAACTCGTCTGTAGTTCTTTTTTCAAAAATCTGTCATAAAAAAGAGCGGAGGACAAATATATTGGGAACAAAAGATGAACCGAGTATCGAATTAACATAGCAGGACTCACGGGGTTAGACCCGCGAGCGTATTGGGTACGTGCTTCAGGCTCACTTACAATAACCCCACTATGCAGTGGCTCGACTCGACATAGAGATGGTAAAATATTACTTATGAACGTTATGCTCGAATGTGATGCAATAATCTTGCGAAATGTGAAGGACGCCCTCTCGTGATTTCATTGGGTGTAGCGAAATCACGAGAGGGCGCTATTTGCTGTGCAAAATATGAATGGAGGAAAAAGCACACAACCAATGATACTTGTTAAGCGTTTTGTCTCTTGTGTAATCCTGGGAAATCTTTGAAAATGTGTGCTGATCTTTGTGTATTCTGGTGCATGCTGGTGCATGTAAAAGCCAATGACCCATATAATCATATGACAAGAGGAATTATTGGGGGACACTGCCACAGCCGTCTCCCGCCCCCCCCCCCCCCCCCCCCCCCAAATGGAGGGACGTGTCCCCCCAGGATCGCCGCCCATGGTCACCAGTCACCACTGGTACCCCATAGCCATAATAGTCTCCATATAGTAAGAAAAAACGCGGTTCACAGGTACCCGATAGTGCCACATTAAAGGGACACATTGCCTTCAAATGTCATGAAATTTTGCTGTTTGGAAATGTTCCTTATCTTTTATAAGAGTTGTTCATGCAAAAAACTCGTATAATATGTTGTAATTAGTGAGTAGTGATTACAAAACAAAAAATTGGCCTCTGACCCCGGACATCTGACCCGCGAAACATAGACTTATTTCCAGTAGTAAATACCACCGTCTAAATAATGCGCTGTAACGTATGAAGCACGATATGGGGGGAAAGGGACCCCCCCCCCCCCCCCCCCCCCTCTTTTGTGTTAGTCATTGTGTTCCCGGAATCTCAGGAATTCTATTCAGAAATCTAGGGGGATGTGTTAGATAACAATAATCTATAGTGTGCTTAGGGTATAGGGATAAAAGGGGGGTACCCTTTCCCCCCATATCGTGCAGGGTATCCGCTGTAAGAGTCTTTAGGCTGGCGCCGCAGCCAGTGGCCTTGTAAACCTATCAGATGATCGCCAGGTACCATTCTCTACCTCGCGACACATATCGCCAGTGCTGCGCGCCGTGCCACAGTACATCAAAATGGATCAACAGAACGTACTGCAACCAGCTGCGACTGGAAATACGACTGGTGAACACGGTCCGCCATTTTGTGGAGTCAAAAATTTGGTTCTACAAAATGGCGGACCGTTATTTGTCACGAAATTAAACAAAAACCACGCAATTTGAAGGGATAGTTATGTTAATCTCTATATTTTACTTTTAAAAAAGCTTCCCAACCATATCCATTTCAGTTTTATAGCCCAAATCGCAAAATCAAAGCAATGTGTCCCTTTAAGTATAATCACATAAGGGGCCATCCCCCGGCCCCCATTGGCAAAAACCAAAGGCATCAAAATTATATATAGCTGTTTTTTCTTGTGATTTTTATGTCTTCTATTTGTGGGGAGGAGCTAATCTTAGGGAGGGCGGGGAAGCTGCAAAGTGACCACTTTAATCACCCCTTACCAGCCCACCGCTCAAGCATGGAGGAAGGGGACCAAGTGACAAAACACTAATAGGCAAACTGCGATTTTTTTATTTTTATGATTACATAGTGTCTCGAAGTGGTGTCTGATTAAATGCAAATAATGACATACATTGATCCAGTACAAAAATTCCAATTGTCAAATATTTGGTTCGTTTACAATATTTGACCTTGCCCTATTCGTTGGTCTGCAATGTTGGTATTTCGCAACATGAAACAGTATTATTATTCATTATAATATGAGGCAATAAACAGTGGCAAAAGGCCTATACACACAATGGTATTGATTTATATCAAATATTATTGTAAAGTTGTATTGTTGTTATTACAATAAAGCGTACGTGCAAAACTAATAATACAAGGCCCCTCTGTTATCATTGCAAAGTTAAGGACATGTGAAATGATTTTTCATGTTAAGCTAAACATTATTTGAACTTGCACAATATTACATCAAGAAACGAAACCGCGGTTTTATATAATTAAATCTGGTTTTGCTACGTACAACTATCGGAATGTCGGAAATGCTGTGCTACTTTATAGATTTCGATACAGTCGCTTGGTCACATGAGGTGCACACTAAATGGCTGAACTTATCCATTTTGTTTTTCTAGTTTTAAAAATGTATCTATGGTTTTACCGGATTGTGTCCGTGTGTTCCCATACTGCCTTAGGAAGTACCTCGCACAATGCGTAACAATGGGGACAATGGTGCCCGACGAGGAAGTCTTTAGAAATCCATGTGCCCCACAAATTAAAGACAACACTATGAAGTTTGAGGTTTCAATAGGGACCAAGGAGAATAATAGAAGGAAAGTCAAGTCTACAATAGAGGTACCCCATATGGGTGCATATGTGAGGATGTATTCCTACATTAGTCTACTTACGGGGTACTGGGAAGAAAGGGTAACAACGGGGACAATGGTACCCCACAATGAAGTCTTTAGAAATCCAGGTACCCCACAAAGTATGTGTGTGCGTTTTTGTTTTGTTTTGTTTTTTGTTTTATTTTATTTTGGTTTTTCTTTCATGGTATAAGAGTATTTCAATATGGTGCTTATAATTCTCGCCTATTTATAATTCCTAAATAAAATCACCGACAGGAAATAATACTTTTTATCTTGCAATATGTATAGTCAAAACATTAAGTACATGTTGAGGAAATGCGTGTTTAAAAAAAATAGGTGAGTAATTTCCTGAAAATTGACAAACAGGAATCATTATTTAAGCATACATGGTATAACGCGGTGTAAAGTGGTGTAACATGGCGGCTGCGGGCAATTGTGTAAATCCTGGTTCATCGCACTTCATATGAATACGAATACAATTCCATTTCCACATTCGCGTATTAAGTATGAACCACTTCGAAGGCGGGCCCCAGACTCCACCCCACAGGTCCAAATGTCACAGGGTTCCTAGTCACTCGTCTTAATTACGGATCCTGTGTCCATTTCATAGAGATCCGTAAGAAGTAACCAAGTGAAAGAGCTCAGAAGAGTATATTTTGCTTAAAATTGTGACATAATAATAAATCTCCTTGCATGTTCAGGCGTGAGCATGACTTGATCGTAAGGCTTAAAGAGAAAAAAAATATACATGTACAACATTTGCAAACATAAAAAACAAGAGTGCTGAATTATTATGAAATACTTTGCTTGACTGTACAAACATAATATACTCTCAAGCATCCTGTGAAAGAATGGCACCTGGTGTGCTTTCATTTTCAAGAAAACTGGAATATTTTTGTAGCATTTTTCAGCGATAGTCGGCCGACCGTCGTTGCACGTTGGAAATAGTCCAGTTCCCCGACCCGGCGTTTAATTGCTCTGTTTTGTCTGAAAAAGGGTCACGGAACCAGACTACAAGAACACTGAGCATTTTGTCTGTTTTACCAGCATGCTGTAAAATACCAACCTTTTAGCAAAATTTAATGTAAGAATAATTTCAGGGTGCTGCAAGGCACAAAACTTTCCTTAGCACGAAAGTGAATTTGTTCTTATTAAAAACAGGTTATCGGCCAAACACCTGTGTTTTTAATGGGGTGTTTTTTTTCATGCAAAAGATTAGTCACAAGCAGTATACACATCACCTGAAAAGTTTATTGGTAAACCTGTGTTCACCAAGGATGACTTATCATGCTAAGTAGATTTGTGTACATTGCTTTATTGCAACTGACTTACGCTCTCATTTCTATTCATAGATTATGTTTTCTACCCATCCGTTTTGTCCTGTCATGGTCACTGGTGGTTCATTGGTGACCGGACCATTGCTCTTTCCTTCTAGTTCTACCGCATCCTGAAAGGATTCAGATCCGTATATTATGTTGTCCACCCACCCGGACCCACACTCTTCTTCTTGTCCAGTGGAAGAGAGAACCGGAAGTGGGGCGCCCTCGTCGGCGAGTCTTTGCTTGATGACCTGGCTGTACAAGGGTGGATCTCCTTGGCTCGATTCGGCGGCTGTGGTCTCCATGGCCAACTGGTTTGTGAATTCATTGTGTGTGTAACGGGATCCCCTCGTATCCATGGCAACATCTGGACACGGCTTCTTTTCAGCAACTCTAAAAATGGCAAACATAAAAGAGAAAGTTGGGAAAGCAAAATTAGCGACATACGTTATGTCATATCGATAAAGGAACACATTACATTAAAGGCGGGAAAAGCGTTCATCGCAAAATTGATATGGTTGGAAAGATCATTTAAACAAATAATTAAAGATCTTTAACAACCATAATAAGTATAGGACAAACGTATTTCAACATTTATCAGCAATAGACGGCGTCAATGCAAACTTGAAATTTACCAGAGTCATGGGTAATGTGTAGAGGAATACCATTTTGTAACCAGTTTATATCATCCTTATACAACTTGTTCGGATACAAGGTATCATCAAAAATGATTTCAGCAGTAAAGCCTGTATTACACAATGGAAAAAGTAGGCAAGAATCAGAAGAGTTTTTAACACCAAGCTTGCACTCGCAAAGTTGAAGGGAAACTTAAATTTTGTGATTCGATTTTGTCAGAAAACTAATTCCATACCTCTTTCTCCACCGAAGAAGGATCAGTGTTGAAACTAGCACAGTTAGAACAACCAGTATTGCAACTGCTATTCCGGCAATCGTTCCTAGTTTGAAGAAAAAGGTATTTTGTCATTGGCGTAAAAAGAGAGTTTGCAAGCGTCGGAGAACCATTCCTAGCGTGGCAATTATTATTATTGTTTAAAGATTACATCCAAACAGACTGCCCCTTTATACCCGATGCTTTTGTCAATATACACAAATTCTGATGGGACTAAAATGACAGATAACAAACAATTAGGAGGTGCTTCTACTGATGTCGTTATCAAACCAGAAGTTAAGGTTAGGAAACAAATTTCTTTCAAGAATAAAATCCTTCGGTCAGTAATTGTTCCGATCGACCTTTCGGGTACATCTTCCACACCAGGATAGGCCTTTGTAATGTTTGATGCATGTATACATGGCTCCAAATAAATGATATTGCTATTCACCCGGGACAGTACCAAGGGGCGGGGCGGGGTGCGTAGGACCCCCCCCCCCCCCCCCCCCCCCATAATAACATTCCGAAAAAGAGAGTTCACTTAATTATTGTCAATCCGTTTTGTTGATTTTTATTTTTTTTATTTTTTTTTACATTAGTCCGGAATATCTAGATACGCACCCCAATCGAAAAACCTGTGTATATGAGTCTGACACCAAAATTGCAGATACAAATTGCTATATCTGTGAGTATGTAAATACCGGCAATCGTGAACAAGAGACAAAAGGGTTAGGGCGTAGACAAAGTGTCCACGATTGACCGAACGTCCACGATTGAAAATCGTGTACAAAACATATGAGAGGCCTTCCGAAAAAGGTAAAGTACAAACAAAAGAGGGACAATAGGATGTCCGCGATTGCCGGTATTTACACACTTGGGTGCTCTGAAAAATGAGAATGTAATGTTTTCTCCTACTAATGGCGACAGCCTTCCTGTCGAAAATCAAATTCTGTGTTTTCTCCCATCATTTAAAGGAGTTTAAGAATTACCAACCCTCCTACTATTTAAAAGGTCAAAATCAGTCAAGATTTCCTTCCACCTCCCCTGCTATACTTTTACACAGACATGATCAGATTACATGTGGTTTTGTACTATATGGCAGGAGGGTCAAAACAATCACCTTGACTGATTTTGACCCATACAACAACATGGCTCAGAATGTATGTTTGCATAGGAGGGTTTTAAAATGAGCCCTCACCGGGGTATATAGGTGAAGTGTTTCTCACGTTATGGAATGTTTAAAATGGGGAATTTCGGGAAACTACATTGCCGCTTTTGGTAATTTTTTTTTTTTTTAAGTTAATGCCATTAATTAAAATGCGGGAACAGCCTAGTTTGGGCGTGGGCCGCTGTCATATGAATATCCGACTCCCATGAAATGTTTGTTTCTCTTCCCTATTATTTGTTAAACCCTCTCACGTGACCGGTCACTGTGCTAATTATCTTTACTTAGGCATGCGAGTCAGTTTTTCAGGGAGACTGATATTCATGCGACACCAACACAGTTAATTTTGGAAGAAAACTATTTTTGATCGATAAAAGCACTTGCTATAATGCTGTTCACTGTATTGAGTCTGATTCGCAATGTGCTACGCGCGAGGGATTGGCATAACACTGTGGAAATTAGGGAATTATTTAAAATTAAAACTTCTTTACTCTGTTACTTGTCGATGGTGAATATTGTGTAGAATATACAATATTAGAAAGCTCATAACTTATCTCATGCTAACAAATCAGCAATTCAGTTTGAACATTTATTTTTCAAGGTGATAAATCCTAAACCATAGCAGCTTTGAAATTTCAACTTGCTGTGAACAAACCCTTAAAACAGAAAGATTGTTACCGTATATTATCATTTTGTTTATTTTCAATCACTGCAATTTGTTTTCTCTGTACACGTATAGGTGATCATGTTTATCAGTCAAAAAATACCTGTACTCAAATTTCCTATAATTGGACTGCTAGTTCCAGAAGCCAGGGTACCAGGCGGCGACGTAGTTGACAATGGCTCGCTCGGCGACTCCCTCTGGGTCGTACCTGACTCCAACAGCCCAGTCGTCTGGTTGTTGTTCCAAGATCCTCCATCAGTTATGAGACTTGTGGACTGCACGGTAGAGACCAGAGAAGTCGTCTCGATGTCCGTTGTGGGACCCACGGGAATCGTAGTCTCAGACCAAGTCGTCATTCGAGCAGTTGTTGTTGGACCTAAGTCAAGTGTATAGAAATAGAAAAGTCGAGGTGCCGAGTGATAATGTAGATAATTCAAAAAAGAATAACACAAAGCACATGCAGTTTGGCATCAAGAGTTTGAACAAATCAAGGCTTACGGTGTTTTAAAATCAATTCCATTCTTCCTGGTTAATTTACATAGTGAGGTTTCTACTCGACAAGTTGGACCTCCATCTTCACATAACTCCAAAATGCGTTTGTATTGTATATGAATGTGTTGGTAAGGCATTCCTTAGAAAATTATGTGAGAATTGAAATGTGAATCTTCTTTCTTTGAGATTGCCCAGAACTAATTGACAGTAAATTGCCCTGTCTGACGTGGCCCTAGAGTTCAAGACTTCGCTTGAAACACATTGTACATGTGAGTTTAAGAACTTTACCTATGCAGATCGGTACAGAGTCGCTCCATGTGACGTTGTTGTATCCAGTATCGATGCACTCAATGGATGAGGCTCCATGAAGAGTATATCCAGTGTCGCAGGAGAAATCTACACGAGTCCTGAAGAACTTGAAGTTGTTTAGATTATAAGACAGTGAACGCGGGTTGGTGATGGTGTGGGCTCCGTTGGCTGGTGGTCCTATGTCATTACTGCACACTCCTTGTGATACTGGAATAAGAAAAGAAAACAATTGTTTCAAAAAATATTTTTAAAGACGGTTCTTGTCAATGCAAATGTCATGAAATAAAACTAGTGTTTGAACAAAATTGGTGATATTCGAAAGTCTTTTCCTACTTCAGAAAAAGAACATTCTCAGGGGTTTGCAGCCAAATCGGGCGCACCCATGTCCTTTTCATTAAAGTCTTGTAAATTACGCCTTTGACATGATTTTGCAGCAAAATATTGATCAATCGATATTATTAATTGACATCTCTTGGTGAGTTGGTTATCTTTCTATCGATTGACCGATGGAACGATCGGCTGTACCAATCGATTGACTATATCTGTTGAAAGTATATGGGAATTTATCTCAATTACTTCTATAGATGGATATACGCTCCGAATCTCCACAGATCTGGTAGCTGTATCCTGCACAACTGTCCCGGCAGTCACCGGGTCTTTCTCCATGTCTGCCGTAGTCCTCGTTATTTCCGCAAAAGCATTCATCGCCAAATTCAAGTCCCAAGTATTTATAGTCGTCAGGCAGTGTATCGAGACAGTAACGGAAGCACCATTCGATAGACTGATCGTTGTCTTCTTTCTTTGTAGTTCGGAGAGCGCGATCACTAGGATAATCCACAAAGCATCCTATGTAGCCAGGAGCTGACATAAAGTAAAAACCATTGAATAACAAGCAGAATATCACTCTCTGAGGACGAGAGGGTAAACCATTTTGTGGTTAACATTCCAGAATAAAATAAAAGCCACTTTCCCAAATACAGTGGAACGCCGCTATAGGAACACCGCTATACCGAACATTCGGCTATACCGAACATTCGGCTATACCGAACATTCGGCTATACCGAACATTCGGCTATACCGAACATTCGGCTATACCGAACATTCGGCTATACCGAACACCATCCTTGGCTCCCAAATTGTGTGTACAAAACTTACCGAACATTGTTCTTGGAAAAAAGGCAACGGATTAAAAACAAATTACTGGGCATTTGGGCTATTTTTAATTCCCAAACGGCCGCAGCTTTATGTATTATTTCCCAAAGGAATAGAAGGGAAAAGCCAACCGTTGCTTTAGAATTTGGTAAGCTTAGAAAGTATGAACATGTAATTTCATAATTCAATGGCCGGTGTAAAAGGTAATTCTGTCCCCCCTGATAAATCTGTCCCCCCGGACAGATTTATCAGGTCGCGACCCGGTAAATGTGTCCGGGGGGACAGAATTATCTAGATAAATCTGTCCCCCTCCAGGTTTTTCTGTCCCCCTGCCCAACGGTAAATGTGTCCGCCTGGTAAATTTGGCCCCCTGAACGTAAATGTCTACCACCCAGACGGTGTATACTGTATTTTCAAGGCTGTTTTCGCGCAGTGTCCAGACGAACACCTTGCTTTTTCGAGAATGCTCGTTAAGGATTGGATGAGGAGGGCTGGACACGGTATCCGTGACCTTGTTTGCAATACGTGGCTCAGGTGGCATGGAGTCTAGTCGAGTCGTGCGGTTGATTGAAAACTCGCAATCGTATTGTAGCCCTGAAGGGACATCACACATCGCAGATTTCGTTGCGATGTCGCACACATTTTTATCGAAATTTCTTTGCAGATTTCGGCCGCGGGTTCGATCAGCCATGGATTCAGCAGCGGATTCAGCCGCAGATTCAAAATCTCAAACGCATCAAGTAAAAGGTGGTCAACAAAGTGTGGCTTTTTTAGTTTAAACAATGTAGGGGACCGTGCCTGAGCAAGGGCGACCTCATTCGATACTTCCTGGCTTCAAACAGTATGCTATATTTACGTCGGGTCATTTGCATTGTGTCTGGGTGATTTGCATATCCCTATGTAAAACTTTATTTTGTTGATGACCTTTGTGCTTCCCGCACTGGGACGGTTAACAGTTGTCTTTGTGCGAGAACATAGTTCTTAGATCTATTCATTGAAATTTATTCTGGGCTTATCATTGTATAGTTTGGTACCTTGTAATTGCAAGTTATTAGTTAGATTTTCATTGTCTGGATGAACATTTTGTAGAGGTGTTTGCCTTTATAGTGTATAAATATTCAGACGAGTTACTCGGCAGCACCTGGAAGTTGTATACGCTCTTGGTTTTTTGGAAGACGTCCTTCGACTAGACATGTAGATGTTTGTCGGCGTTTTTACCTTATTTTGTGCCCGACCATGGCTTTGCCATGATCGACTGACATGTTCACTGTGGGATATCGATAGGGCACTTCCCTGAGAAACCCCCAGCAACGGGGGTTTCATACAGGAGTTTTTCGTCCATGGAGGTATTTTCTGTCATGGAGGGTTTGAGCTGAATAAGGGAATAAATAGTGCGAATCAAGAATTGTCATCACCACCCAGCATCTGATCTGTCCAGTGTCTCATTTAATTTATGCGTGGTGCTCGTCCTTTTATCACAAGAGGGCCGGATCTCCTTATGCCGTCCCGCTACAACAATTTTGTTTGGAGTTCCATCAACAAAATTGTTAAAGATTTTATCAAAATGACAATTTTTTTAAGCATAGTCTAAATAACGAATATATTCTACATGCTATAAACTTAGATAAGACCGATTACGTTCACTAATTAGCTACTAGTTAAAACGTTCTATTCAAAAGTGCAGACAATTTTATTTTGTTGCAGCTTTAAAAGTAAATGTACCTCACATCCCCAAAGTGGATTTTAATTGCAGATACTATATGGACAGGCCCAATTTTGGAGGGGGCTAGATCCGCCCACTAATTAAGCAGTTTCATGCACTTTCTCGGACGAAATAGGGGTCGTCAATAGCCCTTTAATTATAGCAGCTAATGAGTGGATGGATCTGGACCCCTCCGAAATAGGGCCTGCCCAGTATCAGTTGAATTATTGAATAAAAATCCACTTTTTGTTCATAAATCGTAGCTTTTTAAACTCTTAAAATGGCCCGTCATTAGCTCATTAATAGCAGCTGATTTGTTCGCCGATTTTTTTCCCTCCAATAATTGGGCCTGCCCAGTACATTGGTAAGATAGAATCTGCAATAAATATCTGCATAGAAATCTGCAAAGAAATTTGCGATAAAATGTGCGACAACGCAGAAATCTTAAACAAATGTTTGATAAAATGTGCGACATCTCAAATACCTGCAAAGAAATCTGCAATGTGTGATGTCCCTTAGATCAGGGCCACGATTACAATCGCGAGCTGTGTAGCTTGGAGGGCACAGTCGACACGCTCGTATCAGCGGCTGAGAATTATTACTCATGCAAGAAGTCTGCGGAATTCAGAGTGCTGGCATTTCTACGCAAGAAAAATAGGTCGATTGATTTCCAAAGAGACGAAGGTATTTTCATTTTGATAGCTTCATCGGGGCAGAAAAGAACAAAATGTATAATATGTGAAGTAAATTCATCAAAACAATATATGGAACGGGCCTTATAAGCGTGGCAAATATAGTAGGACAGAATTAACGGGCCAGGGGGACACATTTACCTAGTTAATTCTGTCCGGGGGGACACTTTTACCTAGGTAATTCTGTCCGGGGGGACAGATTTTAGGGGGGACAGAATTACCGTCTACACCGGCACAATTACAAGTCGTCCTTAATGACGGGTTCACACATTCCAGATGTTTAAGCCGAATCGCCGCGAATAGCAATTCTTGAGTAAATCGGGGAATTGTTCTTGGCTGCCTTGGGATCATTCTGTTAATTCGGTGAAAGATCGGGAAGCGCCCCGAAAATGTTGGACATGTTCAAAATTGCCGGGGTGATTCGGGAACCAATTTTAATTCTTGTTTTTTTCTTGCTGTATTCCTAACTAATTCTGGATTTTCTTACAGCATTCTTACAAGGTTCGTAGAGTTATTCTTGGTGTTTAACAGTCCAGAATCATGCCGAATCTTTACAAATGTATCAAGAAATGTACGAATATTATAAGAATAATTTACGAATAGGCCTACACTAAGATTTTGTTAAGAATAAATAAGAATATTCTAAGAACTTAGCAAGAATGAATCACGAATAATGCTCAATTACCCAAATTTTCCTAAGA
The DNA here is from genome assembly GCA_037893225.1 of Hippasteria phrygiana. NCBI lineage: Eukaryota > Metazoa > Echinodermata > Asteroidea > Valvatida > Goniasteridae > Hippasteria > Hippasteria phrygiana. The sequence continues at coordinate 427,876 of JAZGUH010000717.1, forward strand.
ATGTATATTACCAAGAATCAAGCAGAATTTAATACGAATTGATCCAGAATAGTCCCGAATGCACGCCGATTTAATCAATAATACCCAGAATGAGCAGATAACTGGAACTGAATGACGATGAGCGCTTGTCTGGATCGGTTTATCGCCTGGATTCGGCCTCGTTCTTGACGATTCTGGCTTGTTCTGATTGAAAGCGGCTTAGTTTGGGGTTGTTAGGGAATGTTCGCATTACATTCGGCTTATTCGGTCTTTGTTCTTATTAAATTCGTAATGAAATCGGCATAGATCTGGGTCATTCTGGATGATTATGGAGTTAGTCGTATATTATTCTTGACAAAATAGCTACAATTCGGTTTTATTTTTCACTAAATCGCAATCATTGAGCTTGATTCGGTCTGATTCCGCTTTCAATTCGTACCTAGTTCTTGATTATTGTTGTTTCATTCTTAAGTTATTCTTTCAAAAAGCGAATCGGTGTTAATTTCTTCCGATGCCATCAAGAATTTTTATTCGGGATAGATCGGGGTATTCGTGGCAATAATTCGGGAATGTGTGAACCTAGCATTAGTAACCGGCGGCTGAAAATCGCTTTACCGAACGATCGCTATACCGAAAATATAATGTGGATCCCGCGATGTTCGTTATAGCGGCGTTCCACTGTACAAAGAGTCCCAATCCCCCGTGCCCTTAGAACCGTCCATAATGTTCATACTCCAAGCAGAACAGAACAACAACCCAACCGAACGACTCAGAAAAGAACAAAAACCATTCGGTTAAAGTAACAAACCTGCAGAATCTTTCGAACCATAGCAATTTGTGTTATTCCACAGAGTGGACTTCTGAGTAAGAAACGGATTTGTTGACGCTTGTGCCGGTCATTTTATGAAACAAAATAATACAACTTAGTGAAATGCAACGGCCGGATTCCACGTATATGTGGAAGATCTGACAAAGTTTATGCTCCATTTTGTTTGCACCGAAAATAACCTAAAGCCCAAAAATATTTTCAGTTGGTTCGAGCATCCGTATATACTTCAACATTGCGCTGGTCCTTTTCAGCAGCGTCAGCTCGAGTATGGAACCAACTCTCCCTGACTGTCAAATCATCTCGATCCATCATAACATTCAAGAAAAACTGTAATTACACCACGGCAAAGAAACCAACATAACTTACTGTTTTCATGTGGGTGCGAGAATATTAAACCGAACTGACATGTCGCCATTATCACAGAGAACAGGAGGTAGGATGAGAGCCCTCTACTCTCTTGGAACCTTGAAAGAACCATGGTCATTTCGTTGCTGGATTACGACGAGAGATATGCGGCGTGCATGCGCGTCACTAACAGATGCAAAGGCTTTGAAAAATTGAGTCTATTGCTGTACTTCGAGGTCTGTAAACATGACTAGTTTTTATTGGCTACAGTCCCTTAGAATGTCCCCCGGATGGACCCTTTTGCGTGTTTGTGCACGTAATATTAAATATTAATATTAAAGGTCAACTATTTTGACTTGCCAGTTGGCAGTAAAAGCAGGCTTATCGATACACATGAACAGTGTTATTGTGCACTAAATCACTCTTAAAACATATTGATAAAAGAACAGCAAATATCGCGGCAAGTGCCACTCATCCAAACTTATGTGTATTTCCGCTACCCCGTAGATTAATGGACAAGGCAGACACAATAATTCATCTCGCAGTTTCTGTAAAAAGCTCTATATAATTTTTCAAGATGTATCCCATAAAAAAACAAATGGCCTGGATTTGACATTGATAATATGCTGCCTTGTGTCAAAGGCTGAATTCGTTTTGTAACTCATAACAGCATTTTACGGCTGTTTCAAGTTAAACAAAATTTCCAAATTGGGTATGGAAATTTCCTCTCGGAAGTTCAGTCTTGAACTGAACTGATAAAATCCAATATGATACCTTCATAGAACAATGCATAAGTAAACAAAACGAAACTGAAAGCGGAACTTTGATCTGAAAATTCTCTGAAGGATCTGAACAATGAGCTGTATAAATAGTAGTACATCTGTATTGCTTTTATTTGTTCTCAGTCGATTTTTGCTGGGAAAGTAAATTTGCTAAAGGAGGAAATAATTCAATCTCATAATTATAATACTGCTATAGCCATTGCAATGCATGTTGCACACGTCTAAATATTGCATACGTTATTAATAACAATAATTATAAATACAAAAAACGGCGAACAATAATGATGCAATCGGTGGCCCCCCTGATATGTTATAAACTAAATTTAGATGCATCATTAAAATAATCCCTTGAAATTTCTCAACCTAAAGGTTTGTTTAAGACTAAGGTGAGACGGATACAACACGCTTCGTTGCAAATTCAAAAATAGCTTTATTGAAGCGCTCCTTAATACACATGCCAAACTGTTAAAAATAATAATAAATCAAACAATTAGCTCACCTAATTATAAATAACAAATAACAGCGGGTGCAGACCAGTACGAAGGATTTAACCACCAGATTTAAACACCAGATTTAAACCCAGTTGTAAATATATTTTTATAACAGCGACCCCGATGTTTTTGCTCAACAAATTCTTTTGAAGAGTGTACATGGGGGGCGTAGGTTAGTGGGCTTGCTGGTTTTTAGTGGCTGCACTTTCAAAGTAGCCCTATTTCCAAATAGAACGCATGAATATCAACACAATAATTAAAAAGCATTATAAGCCTGCAATTATTAATAGACAAAGAAGAACAGGTACACACTTTGGGAATGGGGAGGGGTACGCGACCACGTACCCCCACCCCATTTATGCTCGATAAGCCTATTATACAGAAAGGTTTGGGCGAGGAGGAACTCCAACCTCCCCCCGATGTGATTGGTAACTACCCTTTTATATACATCAATTAACTGCTCAATTAATGTATGGTTGTATTGTAGTTTTTTACACAAATTTTCTTTTATTTATAATGTCTTTTAATTAGCAATTTTAAGCTGATTGTAAGCGGGTAGGCTGTCGACTTGGTGTTTTTTTAATAGACCAGAATAATACATGCTTTAAAGGAGAATTCCAGGCTCTATAATATTTTATCTAGTCTAAAAGAACATACACTAACATACAGACTGCACCAAGAGTTGGATTTTCTTTGTTATGGAGAACGACACACGCGCCCTTTATATTTACGATTTCTTGTCATTCAGCAGTACAAAGGGCGCATCCATACTGTTCGAAATTCCCGCGACATCCGGGAGATTATGACGTAGTGTCCGCACCTCAATGGAAACCCATGGTTGGCTACGTGCGGTATGCACTGGTATCACACCTAGACGCAGCTTACTGCATATGAATACGTATAATTTATAAGGCGCCCGACTATTGCGTGTACGCGTAAGGCTGATGTTTACTTCGACTTGACGTGCTGCAATTTATCGTGGTTTTTCGTATTTTTTTAGAAGAGCACAAAGTCTGTTCTGGTCGGAAAGTAAATATGTTAGGCACTGCATCATCTGGAAGATTCTTAGCCTACCCCAGGAGAACTGCCTGCCGATTTTCCTCGAAGCAATCTGGTTCGAAGTCGTCGCGTTTTTATATTGTTCAGCCATGTCTTACAAATATCCGGTCGTTTGGGGATTGGGAATTTGGAAGAAGCTGAGACCTTTTAGAGAATTCGGTTTATTTGAGCAGCCAAAAGCTTGCCAAATCGTCATGATGTTGCTGTACTACAGCACGACCGAGTTTTGCTTTAGCAGTCAGGCAAAAATTCGCCAGGAATATAAAAAACAGACGTGCGTCAAGGAACAACACTGCCACGTTCTCGTGTGTGTTGCATGTATGGACAATGGTTCACTGCACTGGTAGAGTGCAGCCACTACGTCACAGTATCCCGGATGTACCGATATTCCAGAGCAAAAGGGCGGCTCGCATGACGGCAGGCACGTTATGAAAAAACCTCCGGTTTATACGATTACCGAAACCAATCAAAATGAAATAGAAAGTAAGTCACAATTGCAATTAACGTTCTTTAACATTATGTTATTATAAACTCAGGGAAACACATTTTATAGCGACTTCTTAACTGAAGACATAAGACAGGCCTACTGTCTTGTACCCCATTTTCATTAATTTACAGACTAATACTTTTCGAACCCCGATCTTTCCTTTTGTCATATGATGCACGATATGGGACAGAGGGGAACCCCTCCCCCCTCTCTTTTGTGTTGGTCATTGTGTTCCCGCAATCTCAGGAATTCGTTTCAGATGTCTAGGGGGGGGGGGGGGGGGGGGGTGTTAGGTAACAATAGTCTGGAGTGTGTATAGCGTATAGGCATATCGTGCTGGGTATACCTTATTTTTGTTAGCGAGACTCTCTAGAATAACTTGTTTGTCAAAATCTGTGTTGCTTCTCTGCAACCTAAACTGGATACATTTCGCACCCATACGCTAGTCTCAACCCAACCGGATTCATCATCACTCGGACATGAATCCTGAACGTTGAGGGCGGGTTCCTGGTTGCGAGGCGTGTTCTTGTCAACCGATTTCATGACGCCATCAGGGGTTGCGTACGCGTACTCACTATCGGGCTTACTCTCAACAACTAGGGCAGTGACGTCTCTTACTCTCGTCAACTGGGGCGGTGACGTCATCGGGGATTGCGTACATGTCATCACTCTCGGGCTTATTCTTGTCACCTTGGGTGGGACGTCATCAGGTGTTGCATACACAACATCAATAGATGTCTCTTTCTCGTCAACTGGAGTAGTGACGTCAGCAGTGGTTGTGCACACGTCATTTTAATAAAATATTACAGTTATAAAGGAATTAGTAAAATTGCATTTTTGTATTTGTCATTCGCTTTCAAAAAGCTTAATGTAGTTGGGATTAATATTACGATATTTATTTGAATCGACTTCATAAAATTCGCCCAAAAATCCTTTGATGATGATTATTCCTAGTTTCCTTTTCATATTTCTATTTTCTGTACTGTTATTCTTAGTCACCGTGTTTCTAAGCTACTGCATGTATGTGGATACCCTCCCTGGTCGATGCTTGCTGTGTTTAAGCGGCTATTCAGCGGAGGGGGTGGCACAGGGGGGGCTCCCCCCACTGCCCAATCCCCTCCCCCTACCCCACCCCCCCCCCATCCCCATGGCCACGGCAGAGTTTGTTTTTAATGACAGTAGAATGTTGCTATAACGAACATCGTCTTGGGCTCCCAAATTGATGTATTATATAGAAAACGACAAAGTGAACAGTTTTTGTTGATCCCATATTATGTTCGTTTAAGTGGCATTCTACTGTATTATTATTGTCTTGTTGGTTTTGGGGGTTTGTTGGAGTGTTTAAAGGGCAGAGGGGAACAAAAAAGGCCCCATTTTTTAACCCTAACCATGCTAAATGCAACCGAATGCACCAATGGTAAAAAGTTGTTGCATTAGCAGTCAAGGCATGTTTCCTGCATGGTCTAATGCATTAGTATTATACAAGCCTCCAGCAACAAGGCTGGTACAGAAGAGTTCACTGCACAGTACACCATCGCATTTGGCAGGTTCTTATTTCAGCTGTGTTGCATTCTGTTGCATTTGGCAGGGTGCTCAGAGAATACCTCGTGGGGGTTAGAATATTTTACATTTTGTCACATCCCCCAACCCGGCTGAGATACCTGGATACGGCACTTGTATGGCATTGCAGACAATATTTTAAACTTATTCTTAAGTAATAAATTAAATACGTTCAGCATATATAGTAAGTTGTTTACTAAGCCTCACTCTGTGCTTTTATACCGAGAGCCTCGCTTGCAAACGCGGAAGTTCCAGATCGGTGCTAGTCGTCAGTTTGGGATTCGTCTATTTCCTCAAGTGCGTTGCTATGATCGATTTTGGAAGAATGCAGCCGATGAAAAAAGCATTCCAGATTTTTCATTCTGTTTAGAAGAAACGACGAAAAAGTCGTTTTGAGTCGTTTCTCCCACTTAAAATACCTCCCTTTCACACCAGCCCATTGTCAAGATTTCAAGGGAACAAGATGTAATAAATTAATTAAGTCCATTGTTCAATGGTGAGCTAGCTACGTGAAGCTTTACCCCGCTGATCCCTTGTTGCGTAACGAAACAATGGAATAAAAGGTTCGGTTCTTGAACGCGCTCAATTGAATTCAATAATGGCGTTTACAGTCAATTGGTGCCATTTATCCTCGTGCGTTGTATATACATGTACGTATCTCCCCTCTGCTCGCTCTGCCAAATGTCTTTCAGTGATGACGATTCGTACATATTTCTGAGTTGGAATACGTTTCCAGATAATGTTGTAGAAAGTGACTCAACCGAGACAGGGCCAATTTATTAGAATTCGTTAGTTATTCAAACCCGTACCAGTGCAATGTACCCTGTATTTTTGGACATTCGATGATGAATTAATTGCTACTTGCGAAGCGGCAGAATCAGAGGCGAAGAAACGTCATATACTCTAGGATTTGCAAGGCCCCAGCCGACATGGACCCCTGTAACGGATCAATAAATGGTGGGGAAAAAAGCAAGAAATGGTAACAAGAATTGTTGTTCTCACAATTTGGCGTAGTAATTGTGCTCTCGGTAACTCAGTTTGGCTTATTTTTAGACTGTCAACATTCACAGCTCTTACTGTTAATATCAACCATTAGAATGTCCAGCCAGATTGATTTTTCGCCATTAAGTTGATTTGTCGCCATGCATGGAGTTGTAATATAAAAATTGCAATTTCTGTGTCGATTGAGTCGTGTTTTTCTGTGTCGAGTTTTTTTTTAAAAGAATGGACAGTTAACTGCACATTCTTAAAAAGAATTTACTTCTCATATCAAAATGTTGAAATGCATAATGTAAGACTGATAAAATTATCACACAAAATGGTGATTTAATAAGAGATTTTTTTCGAGCCGCACACGTATCCTGTACGCGTATCAAATCTAATGGTCCCTAATATCCCCACTATGCAGTGGCTCGACTCGACATAGAGACGGTAAAATATTACTTATGAACGTTGTGCTCGATATTGATGCAATAATCTTGTGAAATGTGAAGGACGCCCTCTCGTGATTTCATTTGGTGTAACGAAATCACGAGAGGGCGCTATTTGCTGTACAAAATATGAATGGAGGAAAAAGCACACAACCAATGATACTTGTTAAGCGTTTTGTCTCTTGTGTAATCCTGGGAAATCTTTGAAAATGTGTGCTGATCTTTGTGTATTCTGGTGCATGTACTGGTGCATGTAAAAGCCAATGACCCATAGGGAGTAATTGCAGAATACCCCGCCACCCGAAAGAACCCCCGTTCAGCGGATACGGGGTGGGATGGAGTCTGACCAGGCGATAGAGGGGGCAATTTCTAAGTCCAATCTATGTCCCCGGTGGAGGAGCTGAGGTGGATCACTGATCTCTACTACACTCAGTGTAGTAGAGATCATGTGAGGTGGATACGCGAATACGCGGATACGGGGTGGGAGGGAGTCTGGCGGTGCGATAGAGTGCGCCATTTTCCCTTTAAAAAGAATCCTCCGAGGGGGCTGGGATGGGAATTGCGTGCGCAATTGGAATGGGAAGCTGTGCATAAACTGTAAGTCCAATGTATGTCCCCGGAGGTGGATACGCGGATACGGGGTGGGAGGGAGTCTGGCGGTGCGATAGAGGCAGAAATTGTTAAATAATTGTTTAATAAGGAAAACAGCGTTGACCCTCCTCCACTAGTACACGTGTACGTGTGCCCAGTCTACTGTTTACCCATGGAGGAAGGTATATGTGAATAGTTTATTGAGGGCAATGAACAGTGACCCCGTATCCGCGTTTTCGGATACGAGGTGGAGATACGAGTGTCGTATACACTATGAACATCTAACAAAAGAAAACCCACGCAGTCCTTTGTTACAAACAAAGGACTGCGTGGGTTTTCTTTTGTTAGATGTTCATAGTGATATATAGGCCTAGTTGTTTTTCTTGTGATTTTTATGTCTTCTATTTGTGGGGAGGAGCTAATCTTACGGAGGGCGGGGAAGCTGCAAAGTGACCACTTTAATCACCCCTTACCAGCCCACCGCTCAAGTGATAAAATACCAGGCATTTTTATGTTTACATAGTGATCTCGAAGTGATGTCTGATTAAATGCAAATAATGACGTACATTGATCCAAGCTCTTTTAAATTTAGAATATATAGATTCACATAACTATCCCTTCAAAATTGCGTGGTTTTTGTTTAATTTCGTGACAAATAGCGGTCCGCCATTTTGTAGAACCAAATTTTTGACTCCACAAAATGGCGGACTGTGTTCACCAGTCGTATTTCCAGTCGCATCTGGTTGAAGTACGTTCTGTTGATCCATTTTGATGTACTATTATACTGTGGCACGGCGCGCAGCACTGGCGATATGTGTCGAGAGGTAGAGAATTGTACCTGGCGATCATCTGATAGGTTCACAAGGCCACTGGCTGCGGCGCCAGCCTAAAGACTCTTACCGCGTATTTTGCGCATTATTTAGACGGTGGTATTTAGTACTGGAAATAAGTCTATGTTTCGCGGGTCAGATGTCAGGGGTAAGCGGCACATTTTTTGGTTTTGTAATCACTACTCACTAATTACAACACATTATACGTGTTGTTTTGCATGAACAACTCTTATAAAAGATAAGGAACATTTCTTAACAGCAAAATTTCATGACATTTGAAGCCAATGTGTCCCTTTATATTAAGCATACATGGTGTAACATAGTAAGTTTTCAATAGCCTCGATGAATTGTCGAGGGCTGGATAATTTTGCAAAAAGAAAAGATGTTTTTCATTTTCTTAGCAATAAAAAGTACTCGGTTTACTGTTTACAAGACGTTCATGAAACATCATGGCTTGGAGTGTTTTTTCAGTTCTTTTAGGAGTAATTCCAGGGGAGTTGCTATTCTTTTTAATAATAATTTTGAGTATAAAGTTAACAGTGTTAAGAATGATGATAATGGCAACTTGTTAATTGTAGATTTTGAAATTGGGGAGTATAGAATTAGTCTGGTCAACCTGTATGGACCAAATAATGATGATCCTGGTTTTTATGTCGAAATTGGTACAACTTTGAATGATTTGGATAGCACTCATGCTATTCTATGTGGTGACTGGAATTTGATTTTAAATGAATCTCTTGATTGTGTAAATTAACATTAATTTGAATAATCCTCTGGCAAGAAACAGAGTGCTTAGTATATGTAATGACCTTGATTTAGTTGATGCTTGGCGAATATATAATCCAGACTCTCGTAGATGCTCCTGGAGACCACGTCAATCTTTGAAACAATCTAGGTTGGATTATTTTTTAATCTCATCGGAATTAAATTCTAAAATATTTAGCTGCGACATTAGGCCAGGGTATAGAACTGATCACTCTCTCATTGATATAAAATTTGATTTTAGTGATATGGAACTTGGAAAAGGTTATTGGAAATTTAACAACTCTTTGTTGACAGATAAAACATACTCTGATTTAGTTAAAGATACTATTTGGGAGTTGGTAGAAGAATACGCCGTTTTTCCGTATTCACGCTCTAACCTGAGAAATATGCATCCACGATTACAACAGGATTATTTTGTCCTTACGTAGTCAAATTGTTAACTGGTCAAAGAGATATTTGACTGTTCTGGGTAGAATTGCTGTTGTTAAGTCGTTACTTTTGTCTAAACTCACTTACCTCGTGTTAACCATTCTTGATCCTCCATGTAATATGATTAAGGAATTAAATACTATGTTTTTTTAATTTATCTGGAAAGGACAAGACCGTGTTGCTAGAAATCAAATGCTCCAAGATTATGGTCAGGGTGGTTTGCGAATGGTCGATGTTCTGGCCTATATAGGCCTAGATGCTTTAAAAATTACCTGGTTACGTAGACTTTTCAAGGCACAGTCCCCAGGTTGGTTCACTTTGAGTAATTACATTTTTAATAATACCCGTTTGTCTTCATTGGAAGGTGGCTCCGCCAAATTTGTGGGTAACTATACAGAGAAATTATAACGATTTTTGGCTAGATGTGTTTACCTCGTGGTCCAATTTTACTCGGGTCCACACGCCCACAACCAAGGTGGAGGTACTAAAGAGTTCTCTTTGGTTTAACGATAAAATTAAGGTTGGTGGGAAGTGTACTATCAACATTGGGACAGTGCTGGAGTGCAATTTGTATGTGATCTTATCTTATCTTATAGATGAGAATGGTAAGTATATTTCTCTTGAGGATTTTAAGAATACATTCAATGTCCATACCAACTTTTTAGAGTATGGCGGGGTATTGAGAGCTATTAAGTTGTCCTTTCAGGGTGTTATGTCGGAACATACATGTATTAATTTCCCTTTCAGACCGTTTAACCTCGAAGTCCTTTTAAAGGACCAAAAAGGGTCACAAAGAATATATCATGTTTTAGTTTCATCTAAGCATGTAAATAGGAAATTTATTGACAAATGAAATGCCAAATTGAACATTTATTACAATTTTTCGAAATGGTCTTTAATTTTCGACATTCCATATTCCTGTACTGTGGACACTAAATTAAGATGGTTTCAGTTTAGATTAATTTACCGGATCTTGGGCACTAATTCATTTTTTTTTTAAATCAATAAAACAGACACTAATCTGTGTACATTTTGTAATAATGAAGAGGAGACATTACACCATCTCTTCTGCTCCTGTACCCATACAATTTTGTTTTGGTCCTCGGTATTTTTATGGATTAAGGAGAAGACCAATCTTTCTATTGCAATGGATAATGAAGTATTTGTATTTGGTAATACTAACATTAATAGCAAAGTGATTAATTTGATCTTGTTGATTTTGTAGATTTCATGTGTATAAAATGAAAATGAATAGGAAACGCCCATCACTTTTAGTGTTAAAAAAGATGTGAAGAATTATTATTCCATGGAAAAACTTATGTTCTATACTAACGGAATCAGCTTCAAATTTTATCAGAAATGGGACTTATTTTTGACGTTAGGCCAAGGTTAACTTGCTTTCAATATTAATGGAACTATAACCTGTATTTGTATGTTTGTACGGCTATCAAGAAAGAGACAGTAAACAATAAATAAGAATCCTTGGGACAAAAATACAAAAAAATACAAAAAAGAATATTTCAAAAAAAATGGTGTAACATGGTGTAACATGGTGTAACATGGTGTAACATGGTGTAACATGGTGTAACATGGTGTAACATGGCGGCTGCAGGCAATTGTGTAAATCCTGGTTCATCGCACTTCATACGAATACGAATACAATTCCATTTCCACATTCGCGTATTAAGTATGAACCACTTCGAAGGCGGGCCCCAGACTCCACCCTACAGGTCCAAATGTCACAGGGTTCCTAGTCACTCGTCTTAATTACGGATCCTGTGTCCATTTCATAGAGATCCGTAAGAAGTAACCAAGTGAAAGAGCTCAGAAAAGTATATTTTGCTTAAAATTGTGGCATAACAATAAATCTCCTTGCATGTTCAGGCGTGCGCATGACTTGATCGTAAGGCTTAAAGGTAAAAAAATACATCTACAACATTTGCAAACATCAAAAAACAAGAGTGCTGAACTATTATGAAATACTTTGCTTGACTGTACGAAAATGATATACTCTCAAGCATCCTGTGAAATAATGGCACCTGGTGTGCTTTCATTTTCAAGAAAACTGGAATATTTTTGTAGCATTTTTTTAGCGATAGTCGGCCGACCGTCGTTGCGCGTTTAATTGCTCTGTTTTGTCTGAAGTAGGGTCACGGAACCAGACTAATAGAACACTGAGCATTTTGTCTGTTTTTCCAGCATGCTGTAAAATACCAACCCCAAAATCCATTCATTTCTGAAAATTACAGCAAAAGCAAATGTTGTATACAACCTTTATAGCTAGCAAAAATTAATGTTTCTAATTTAAGAATAATTTCAGGGTGCTACAAGGCACAAAACGTTCCTTAGCACGAAAGTTAATTTGTTCTTATTAAAAGCAGGTTATCGGCCAAACACGCGTGTTTTTCATGGGGTTCTTTTCATGCAAAAGATTAGTCACAAGCAGTATACACATCACCTGAAAAGTTGATTGGTAAAAGTATCTTCACCAAGGATGACTTATCATGCTAAGTAGATTTGTGTACATTGCCTTATTGCAACTGACTTATACGCTCTCATTTCTATTCATAGATTATGTTTTCTATACCCATCCGTTTTGTCCTGTCATGGTCACTGGTGGTTCACTGGTGTTGACTTGACCATTGGTGACCGGAATATTGCTCTTTCCTTTTACCGCATCCTGAAAGGATTCAGATCCGAATATTATGTTGTCCACCCACCCGGACCCACACTCTTGTTCTTGTCCAATGGAAGAGGGATCCGGAAGTGGGGCGCCCTCGCCGGCGAGTCTTTGCTTGATGACCTGGCTGTACCCTTGGCTCGATTCGGCGGCTGTGGTCTCCATGGCCAACTGGTTTGTGAATTCATTGTGTGTGTAACGGTATCCCCTCGTATCCATGGCAACATCTGGATACGGCTTCTTTTCAGCAACTCTAAAAATGGCAAACATAAAAGAGAAAGTTGGGAGAGTAAAATTAGCGACATACGTTATGTCACATCGATAAAGGAACACATTACATTAAAGGCGGGAAAAGCGTTCATCGCAAAATTGCTCTGGTTGGAAAGATCATTTAAGAAAATAATTAAAGATCTTTAACAACCATAATTAGTATAGGACAATCGTTTTTTGTAGCCTATGGGCACCTCCAGCTTATCACTATGTACACAGAAGCATGTCTTGTCATTTATCGGCAACAGACGGCGTCAATGCAAACTTGAAATTTACCAGAGTCATGGGTAATGTGTAGAGGAATACCATTTTATATCATCCTTACAACTTGTTCGGATACAAGGTATCATCAAAAATGATTTCAGCAGTAAAGCCTGTATTACACAAAGGAAAAAGTAGGCAAGAGTCGGAATTATTACTCAAGAAATGAAAAGTTTTTAACACCAAGCTTGCACTCGCAAAGTTGAAGGAAAACTTGAATTGTGTGATTCGATTTTGTCAGAAAACTAATTCCATACCTCTTTCTCCACCGAAGAAGGATCAGTGTTGAAACTATCACAGTTAGAACAACCAGTATTGCAACTGCTATTCCGGCAATCGTTCCTAGTTTGAAGAAAATGGTATTTTGTCATTGGCGTATAAAGAGTTTGAGGCGTCGGAGAACCATTCCTAGCGTGGCAATTCTTTTTGTTAAAGATTACATCCAAACAGACTGACCCTTTATACCCGATGCTTTTGTCAACACACATTCTGATGGGACTAAAATGACAGATAACAATTAGGAGGTGCTTCTATGGATGTCGTCATCAAACCAGAAGTTAAGGTTGGAAAAACAATTTCTTTCAAGAATAGAATCCTTCGGTCAGTAATTGTTCCGATCGACCTTTCGGGTACATCTTCCACACCAGGATAGGCCTTTGTAATGTTTGATGCATGTATACATGGCTCCAAATAAATGATATTGCTATACACCCGGGACAGTACCAAGGGGGCGGGGCGGGGTGCGTACGCCCCCATAATAACATTCCGAAAAAGAGAGTTCACTTAATTATTTAACGTTAATGTCAATCCGTTTTGTTGATTTTTATTTTTTTATTTTTTTAACATTAGTCCGGAATATCTGGATACGCACCCCAATCGAAAAACCTGTGTATATGAGTCTGACACCAAAACTGCAGATACAAATTGCTATATCTGTGAGTATGTAAATACCGGCAATCGTGAACAAGAGACAAAAGGGTTAGGGCGTAGACAAAGTGTCCACGATTGACCGAACGTCCACGATTGAAAATCGTGTACAAAACATATGAGAGGCCTTCCGAAAAAGGTAAAGTACAAACAAAAGAGGGACAATAGGAGGTCCGCGATTGCCGGTATTTACACACTTGGGTGCTCTGAAAAATGAGAATGTAATGTTTTCTCCTACTAATGGCGACAGCCTTCCTGTCGAAAATCAAATTTTGTTTTTTCTCCCATCATTTAAAGGAGTTTAAGAATTAGCAACTCTCCTACTATTTCAAAGGTCAAAATCAGTCAAAATTTCCTTCCACCTCTCCTGCTATACTTTTACACAGACATGATCAGATTACATGTGGTTTTGTACTATGGCAGGAGGGTCAAAACAATCACCTTGACTGATTTTGACCCATACAACAACATGGCTCAGAATGTATGTTTGCATAGGAGGGTTTTAAAATGAGCCCTCACCGGGGTCTATAGGTGAAGTGTTTCTCACGTTATGGAATGTTTAAAATGGGGAATTTCGGGAAACTACATTGCCGCTTTTGTGGTCATTTTTGTTTTTAAGTTAATGCCATTAATTAAAATGCGGGAACAGCCTGGTTTGGGCGTGGGCCGCTGTCATATGAATATCCAACTCCCATGAAATGTTTGCTTCTCTTCCCTATTATTGGTTAAACCCTCTCACGTGACCGGTCACTGTGCTAATTATCTTTACTTATGCATGCGAGTCAGTTTTTCAGGGAGACTGACATTCATGCGACACCAACACAGCTAATTTTGGAAGAAAACTATTTTTGATCGATAAAAGCACTTGCTATGCTGTTCACTGTATTTAGTCTGACTCGCAATGTGTTACGCGCGAGGGATTGGCATAACACTGTGGAAATTAGGGAATTATTCAAAATTAAAACTTCTTTACTCTGTTACTTGTCGATGGTGAATATTGTGTAGAATATACAATATTAGAAAGCTCATAACTTATCTCATGCTAACAAATCAGCAATTCAGTTTGAACATTTATTTTTCAAGGTGATAAACCCTAAATAATAGCAGCTTTGACATGTTCAACTTCCTATGAACAAACCCTTAAAACCGAAAGATTTCTATAATATCTATTTTTTTATTTTCAATCACTGTAATTTGTTTTCTCTGTACATGTATAAGTGATCGTGTTTATCAGTCAAAAAATACCTGTACTCAAATTTCCTATAATTGGACTGCTAGTTCCAGAAGCCAGGGTACCAGGCGGCGACGTAGTTGACAATGGCTCGTTCGGCGACTCCCTCTGGGTCGTACCTGACTCCCTCTGGGTCGTACCTGACTCCCTCTGGGTCGTACCTGACTCCCTCTGGGTCGTACCTGACCCCCTCTGGGTCGTACCTGACCCCCTCTGGGTCGTACCTGACCCCCTCTGGGTCGTACCTGACCCCCTCTGGGTCGTACCTGACCCCCTCTGGGTCGTACCTGACCCCCTCTGGGTCGTACCCGACCCCCTCTGGGTCGTACCTGACCCCCTCTGGGTCGTACCTGACCCCCTCTGGGTCGTACCCGACTCCTTCTGGGTCGTACCCGACTCCCTCTGGGTCGTACCTGACTCCCTCTGGGTCGTACCCGACCCCCTCTGGGTCGTACCCGACCCCCTCTGGGTCGTACCCGACCCCCTCTGGGTCGTACCCGACCCCCTCTGGGTCGTACCCGACCCCCTCTGGGTCGTACCGGACTCCCTCTGGGTCGTACCTGACTCCCTCTGGGTCGTACCTGACTCCCTCTGGGTCGTACCTGACCCCCTCTGGGTCGTACCTGACCCCCTCTGGGTCGTACCTGACCCCCTCTGGGTCGTACCTGACCCCCTCTGGGTCGTACCTGACCCCCTCTGGGTCGTACCCGACTCCAACAGCCCAGTCGTCTGGCTGTTGTTCCAAGATCCTCCGTCAGTCAGGAGACTTGTGGACTGCACGGTAGAGACCAGAGAAGTCGTCTCGATGTCCGTTGTGGGACCCACGGAAATCGTAGTCTCGGACCAAGTCGTCATTCGAGCAGTTGTTGTTGGACCTAAGTCAAGTGTGTAGAAATAGAAAAGTCCAGCTGCCGGGTGATAATGTAGATAATTCAAAAAATAACACAAAGCACATGCAGTTTGGCATCAAGAGTTTGAACAAATGAAGGCTTACGGTTAATTTACATAGTGAGGTGTCTACTCGACAAGTTGGACCTCCATCTTCACATAACTCCAAAATGCCAGGTGTTTGTATTGTATATTAATGTGTTGGTAAGGCATTCCTTAGAAAATTATGTGAACATTAAAATGTGAATCTTCTTTCTTCGAGATTGCCCAGAACTGATTGCCTGTGAATTGCCTTGTAAGACGTGGCCCTGAGAGTTGTTTTGTACATGTGAGTACTTTACCTATGCAGATCGGTACGGTGTCGCTCCATGTGACGTTGTTGTATCCAGTATCGATGCATTCAATGGATGAGGCTCCATGAAGAGTATATCCAGTGTCGCAGGAGAAATCTACACGAGTCCTGAAGAACTTAAAGTTGTTTAGATTATAAGACAGTGAACGCGGGTTGGTGATGGTGTGGGCTCCGTTGGCTGGTGGTCCTATGTCATTACTGCACACTCCTTGTGATACTGGAATAAGAAAAAAATAATTGTTTCAAAAAATATTCAAAAGACGGTCCTTGTCAATGCAAATGTCATGAAATAAAACTAGTGTTTGAACAAAATTGGTGATATTCGAAAGTCTTTTCCTACTTCAGAAAAAGAACATTCTCAGAGGTTTGCAGCCAAATCGGGCGCACCCATGTCCTTTTTATTAAAGTCTTGTAAATTACGCCTTTGACATGATTTTGCAGCAAAATATTGATCAATCGATTAAATTAATTGACATCTCTTGATGAGTTGGTTATCTTTCTATCGATTGACTGACCAACTGAACGATCGGCTGGACCAATCGATTACTATATCTGTTGAAGGTATATGGGAATTTATCTTAATTACTTCTATAGATGGATATACGCCTTGAATCTCCACAGATCTGGTAGCTGTATCCTGCACAACTGTCCCGGCAGTCACTGGGTCTTTCTCCATGTCTGCCGTAGTCCTCGTTATTTCCGCAAAAGCATTCATCGCCATATTCCAGTCCCAAGTATTTATAGTCGTCAGGCAGTGTATCGAGACAGTAACGGAAGCACCATTCGATAGACTGATCGTTGTCTTCTTTCTTTGCAGTTCGAAGAGCGCGATCACCAGTGTCATCCACAAAGCATCCTATGTAGCCAGGAGCTGACATAAAGTAAAAACCATTGAATAACAAGCAGAATATCACTCTCTGAGGACGAGAGGGTAAACCATTTTGTGGTTAACATTCCAGAATAAAATGAAAGCCACTTCCCCAAATACAGTGGAACGCCGCTATACGAACACCATCCTTGGCTCCCAAATTTTGTGTACAAAACTTACCGAACATTGTTGTTGGGGAAAAAAAGGCAACGGATTAAACAAAATTACTGGCCATTTGGGCTATTTTCAATTCCCAAACGGCCGCAGCTTTATGTATTATTTCCCAAAGGAATAGAAGGGAAAAGCCAACCGTTGCTTTAGATTTCGGTAAGCTTAGAAAGTATGAACATGTCATTACATAATTCAATGGCCAGCACAATTACAAGTCGTCTTTAAGTAACCGGCGGCTGAAAATCGCTATACCGAATGATCGCTATATACCGAACAAAATATGTGGATCCCGCGATGTTCGTTATAGCGGCGTTCCACTGTACAGAGTCCCAATCCCCCGTGCCCTTATATAGAACCGTCTATAATGTTCATACTCCAAGCAGAACAGAACAACAACCCAACCCGACTCGGAAAAGAACACAAAACGTTCTGTTAAAGTGACAAACCTGCAGAATCTTTCCAACCGTAGCAATTTAAGATAGAACGATAATTAAGCCTATAAGGCATTGTGTTATTCCACAGAGACTTCTGAGTAAGAATACGGATTTGTTGACGCTTGTGCCAGTCATTTTATGAAACAAAATAATAAAACTTCGTGAAATGCAACGGCCGGATTCCACGTATATGTGGAAGATCGGACAAAGTTTGTGCTCCATTTTGTTCGCACCGAAAATTGTCTGAAGCTTAAGTCTTTTCATTTGGTTCAAGCATCCGTACTTCAATATTGCGCTGGTCCTTTTCAGCAGCATCAGCCCGAGTATGGAACCAACTCTCCCTGACTGTCAAATCATCTCGATCCATCATAACATTCAAGAAAAACTGTAATTACACCACGGCAAAGAAACCAACATAACTTACTGTTTTCATATTGGTCTGAGAATATTAAACCGAACTGACATGTCACCATCATCACAGAGAACAGGAGGTAGGATGAGACACTTCTACTCTCTTGGAACCTTGAAAGAACCATGGTCACTTAGTTGTTGGATTGAGATATGCGGCGTGCATGCGCGTCACTAACAGATGCAAACGCTTTGAAAAATTTAGTCTACTATATTGCTGTACTTTGAGGTCTGTAAACATGACTAGTTTTTATTGGCTACAGATTTCAGTCCCTTAGAATGTCCCCCGGATAGACCTTTTTGCGTGTTTGTGCACATAATATTAAATATTAATATTAAAGGTCAACGATTTTGAATTGCCAGTTGGCAGTAAAAAAACAGGTTTATGGATACACATGTACAGTGTTATTGTGCACTAAATCACTCTTAAAACATATTGATTAAAGAACAGCAAATATCGCGGCAAGTGCCACTCATCCAAACTTTTGTGTATTTCCGCTACCCCGTAGATTAATGGACAAGGCAGACACAATAATTCATCTCGCAGTTTCTGTAAAAAGCTCTATATAATTTTTCAAGATGTATCCCATAAAAAAAACAAATGGCCTGGATTTGACATTGATAATATGCTGCCTTGTGTCAAAGGCTGAATTCGTTTTGTAACTCATAACAGCATTTTACGGCTGTTTCAAGTTAAACAAAATTTCCAAATTGGGTATGGAAATTTCCTCTCGGAAGTTCAGTCTTGAACTGAACTGATAAAATCCAATATGATACCTTCATAGAACAATGCATAAGTAAACAAAACGAAACTGAAAGCGGAACTTTGATCTAAAAATTATCGGAAGGATCTGAACAATGAGCTGTATAAATAGTAGTACATCTGTATTGCTTTTAATTGTTTTCAGTCGATTTTTGCTGAGAAAGTAAATTTGCTAAAGGAGGAAATAATTCAATCTCATAATTATAATACTGCTATTATAGCCATTGCAATGATTGTTGCACACGTTTAAATATTGCATACGTTATTAATAACAATAATTATAAATACAAAAAAATGGCGAACAATACTGATGCAATCGTTGACACCCCTGATATGTTATAAACTAAATTTAGATACATCAAAATAATAATCCCTAGAAATTGCTCAACCTAAAGGTTTTTTTTAAGACTAAGGTGAGACGGATACAACACGCTTCGTTGCAAATTCAAAAATAGTTTTATTGAAGCGCTCCTTAATACACATGCCAAACTGTTAAAAATAATAATAAATCAAACAATTTGCTGACCTAATTATAAATAACAAATAACAGCGGTGCAGACCAGTACGAAGGACTTAACCACCAGATTTAAACACCAGATTTAAACCCAGTTGTAAATATATTTTCATAACAGCGACCCCGATGTTTTTGCTCATTAAATTCTTTTTGAGGAGTGTACATGGGGGGCGTAGGTTCGTGGGCTTGCTAGTTTTAAGTGGCTGCACTTTCAAAGTAGCCCTATGTCCAAATAGAACGCATTATAAGCCAGCAATTATTAATAGACAAAGAAGAAAAGGTACACACTTTGGGAATGGGGAGGTACGCAACCCGTACCCCCCACCCCATTTGTGCTTGATAAGCCTATATACAAAAAAAGTTTGGGTGAGGAGGAACTCCAACCTCCCCCGATGTGATTGGTAAATACCCTTTTATATACCCTTTTATTAACTGCTTAATTAATGTATGGTTGTATTGTAGTTTGTACACATTTTCTTTTATTTATAATGTCTTTTAATTAGCAATTTTAAGCTTACTGTAAGCGGGTCTCATCAGCCACATTAGAGGCTGTCGACTTGGTGTTTTTTTAATAGACCAGAATAATACATGCTTAAGACAGGCCTACTGTCTTGTACCCCATTTTCATTAATTTACAGACTGTAATACTTTTCGAACTTCGATCTTTCCTTTTGTCATAATTATGATGCACGATATGGGACAGAGGGGAACCCCCCTCCCCCCTCTTTTGTGTTGGTCATTGTGTTCCCGAAATCTCAGGAATTCTTTTCAGATGTCTAGGGGGGATGTGTTAGGTAACAATAGTCTGGAGCGTGTATAGCGTATAGGCATATCGTGCTGGGTATACCTTTTTGTTTTTGGCGAGACTCTCTAGAATAACTTGTTTGTCAAAATCTGTGTTGCTTCTCTGCAACCTAAACTGGATACATTTCGCACCCATACGCTATATTCTCAACCCAACCGGATTCATCATCACTCGGACATGAATCCTGAACGTTGAGGGCGGGTTCCTGGTTGCGAGGCGTGTTCTTGTCAACCGATTTCATGACGCCATCAGGGGTTGCGTACGCGTACTCACTATCGGGCTTACTCTCAACAACTAGGGCAGTGACGTCATCAGCGATTGCGTACGCGTAATCATCAGCGGTCTTACTCTCGTCAACTGGGGCGGTGACGTCATCTGGGATTGCGTACATGTCATCACTATCGGGCTTATTCTTGTCAGCTTGGGTGGTGACGTCATCAGGGGTTGCATACACAACATCAATGGATGTCTCTTTCTCGTCAACTGGGGTAGTGACGTCAGCAGTGGTTGTGCACACGTCATTACTAGTGGGCTTATTGTGGATGACGATGCTCAAAGCTGCAGTTTCTTTATCAGGAGCGGCGCTCGATTGGGTGATCTGGTCTGATTCATACGCGTTGCCTGGGTTCGTGGGAACATCTTGATTTTTACTAGCTTTACTTCCTCTAAAAGAAAAACGCAGGATTAAAATACAATCTCGCATGCATCGATCCAGGAAATAGTTATACATGATGTTATACATTAGTGATAACAAACGTTGTTTTCCTTTTGTTTTCCAGGAGAGTTATTTTCCCGAGTTAAAAATTCACCAACGTAGGGTCCCGGTAGAAGGTTCACATGTTGTGCATATTTACTGAATATGGGACAGATAGGTAAAATCAAATCAAACCTTTTTACCAGTTCTCTGATTAACAGAACACGTCTTTTAAGGTTGAAGCAAGAATCTTCATATGCAATAGAATTTGCAGTTTTACCGTTTCATCAGTTGGCTGTAAAATGAAATACTGGTCACTTTATAAATGTTTGCTGTATTTAGATTGAAGACGATACCTTTTTCTCCACAGGAGTATCGCCACCACCACTAGTACCATCACTGCCGCTGCTATCCCAGCTGCCATTGCGGCTATTGTTCCTATGAGAAAAGCCAAGACAAGACTTTTACCTTGAATTATTCTCATGCAGTTGACAAGTGCTAAACACAATACTAAAATGCTATTTTGGCCGACCCATACCCAACCTAGTGTAACTCCGTTGAAATGATACGATAACAAACCTTATATCTATAGGCCTATTTCAGAGATCAGGACTTGTCCACTCCTTTTATACTGGGGATAATCCACAGGATCCCCCCCCCCCCCATAATTGTCGTTTTAAGTGAAAAGAAGGAAGCCAATCTGCCGAATATTTTCTTTCAAACTTGCTAATAACAGTTATTGTTAAATAACTGTGCTGTATTCATCAGTGAGGGCATGAGGAACGACAACTGTTTCATGCATAAAATTGTCGATTACATGTAGTGGTAAGCATTAAATAATAATTGAGGTCCAGAATATATTTGAAAGCCGCCCCAATAATCCTCGTAAAAATAACTGAACTTAGTATGCTATGTTCATGGTTTATATGGGTGCTGGGGCTCGTACCTGTCTGCAGTTGTCCTGACGGCAGGTTCCGGTAGCCGTCTGTGGTACTCGAGGCACCATCTGCGAAAGCAAAACAGGAAAAACAAAGAGGTAAGCAATGAATTGGCCTGGATGTTTGCATTTTTCGGCCAAGATTTCGAACTTTTGTCCGAAATGTGCCTCGGGAGTAGAACTCCCACAAACGTGATGGCCTAAAAAAACAAAACATTTACACCTCAACATAGACAAGTGTTTAAATGCCTGCAATCGGGGACCTCCTATTGTCCTCCTTTTGTTCATACTTTAGGCTATACATTTTTGGCAAGGGCCCTCATTGGGTTTGTACACGATTTTTAAACGGGACCTTTCTCAATCGGGGACCCTATTGTCCTCTTTTGTTAAAGGTCCCCTATTGAATGCAAAAACAAACTCGGTGGATTTACTTTTCCATAAATAAAATAACAATTCTTGATGAGACCTGAATTTTGTAGCTCTTTCAGTTGGACTTTGATGTAAAATTAATGAATGGACTGTGATTGAACGGGTCAGTGGGGGGGGGGGGGGGGGGGGGGTTTCCAACCACCCCGGCCCAAAACGACGAGATTACACATTGTATGAGCAGTAGACGTGCTAATAGAGCCTGAAAGTTCACCCCTGGTGGCGCGCATCAGGAGACCTTGAATAGGAAAATTGACGTGTACAAATTGCTGGTATTTTCAATTTCTTTCTATTCATTGAGTGTTAAGGAAATTCACCCACTGAAATGGCCTTTCCAAATTGTTTCTACCATATCAATTTGTAAAAACTTTGAAATCAGTTGAATCGAAAGAGAAATATCGTGCTAAAAATGACCTCTAACTTCCGGAAAAACTCAAAAGCGCTTGCAGTATTCATTTTTCGCGCGGTTCCCGACGTGTGTGATTGGGTTGGTTATCCTATTCGACTGAGGACTTGGGACAATGGGGGATAAGGATCATACAATGACACAGAGGACTTGGGCCGAGTCCTCGGGAGAATTTCGTGTACAAACCTTATGGGAGCTGTTCGGAAAAAGTTAAAGTACAAACAAAGGGAACAAAAGAAGGAGTCTATTCATGGTCCTCATAGTGTAGTAAAACACGACTGTGTGTGTACGTACACATACCGACAATCGCGTTCCTTCTATTGTCCTTTTTTTGTTTGTACAATTTCACTCTCATTTTCAGAAAAAAGAAATGGCACTTTCTGCATTCAGTATAGGCCTATGATTCTTTAAAGTCAAATTGTTTTCCACCTATCAATTGTTTCCTTAACCCCTCTCCGAGCTGACCCACCCACAAAAAGGGATTGTCATTTCGAAAAAAGAGACCTTAGTACCACGCTTGGCACGAAAAAGAATATACCAATCCCGACGTCGTGGTGGGGTCGTCCCGGGGAGTAAGTGGTGGGGGAACGATTGATAGGTGCATTACCTGTACTAGCAAATGGGGTGTATGAAGCAGATTCGTTCAATAAACACATCGGTACAGAGTCGTTCCATGTGACGTTGTTGTATCCAGTATCGATACACTCAATGGATGAGGCTCCATGAAGAGTATATCCAGTGTCGCAGGAGAAATCTACACGAGTCATGAAGAACTTGAAGTTGTTTAGATTATAAGACAGTGAACGCGGGTTGGTGATGGTGTAGGCTCCGTTGGCTGGTGGTCCTATGTCATTACTGCACACTCCTTGGGATGCTGGAATAAGAACGTAATATTTGTTTTTTAATATTCAAAAGACGGTCCTTGTCAATGCAAATGTCGTGAAATAAAACTAGTGTCTGAACAAAATTGGTGATATTCGAAAGTCTTTTCCTACTTCAGAAAAAGAACATTCTCAGTGGTTGCAGCCGAATCGGGCGCACCCATGTCCTTTTTATTATTAGTCTTGTAAATTACGCCTTTGACATGATTTTGCAGCAAAATATTGATCAATCGATTCAATTAATTGACATCTCTTGGTGAGTTGGTTATCTTTCTATCGATTGACTGACCAACTGAACGATCGGCTGGACCAATCGATTGACTATATCTGTTAAAAGTATGGGGATGTATCTTAATTACTTCTATAGATGGATATATGCTCTGAATCTCCACAGATCTGATGTCTGTATCCTACACAACTGTCCCCACAGTCACCGGGTCTTTCTCCATGTCTGCCGTAGTCTTTGTTATTTCCGCAAAAGCATTCATCGCCATATTCCAGTCCCAAGTATTTATAATCGTCAGGCAGTGTATCGAGACAGTAACGGAAGCACCATTCGATAGACTGATCGTCGTCTTCTTTCTTTGTAGTTTGAAGAGCGCGATCACCAGTGTCATCCACAAAGCATCCTATGTAGCCAGGAGCTGACATAAAGTAAAAACCATTGAATAACAAGCAGAATGTCACTCTCTGAGGACGAGAGGGTAAACCATTTTGTAGTTAACATTCCAGAATAAAATAAAAGCCACTTTCCCAAATACAGTGGAACGCCGCTACAGGAACACCGCGCGCTATACCGAACATTCGGCTATACCGAACACCATCCTTGGCTCCCAAATTTTGTGTACAAAACTTACCGAACATTGTTGTTGGAAAAAAAGGCAACGGATTAAAAAAAAGTTACTGGGCATTTGGGCTATTTTTAATTCCCAAACGGCCGCAGCTTTATGTATTATTTCCCAAAGGAATAGAAGGGAAAAGCCAACCGTTGCTTTAGATTTCAGTAAGCTTAGAAAGTATGAACATGTAATTACATAATTCAATGGCCGGTGTAAAAAAAGGTAATTCTGTCCCCCCTGATAAATCTGTCCCCCCGGACAGATTTATCAGGTCGCGACCCGGTAAATGTGTCCGGGGGGACAGAATTGTCTAGATAAATCTGTCCCCCTCCAGGTTTTTCTGTCCCCCTGCCCAACGGTAAATGTGTCCGCCTGGTAAATTTGGCCCCCTGAACGTAAATGTCTACCACCCAGATGGTGTATACTGTATTTTCAAGGCTGTTTTCGCGCAGTGTCCAGACGAACACCTTGCTTTTTCGAGAATGCTCGTTAGGATTGGATGAGGAGGGCTGGACACGGTATCCGTGACCTAATTGTTTGCAATACGTGGCTCAGGTGGCATGGAGTCTAGTCGAGTCGTGCGGTTGATTGAAAACTCGCGATCGTATTGTGGCCCTGAAGGGACATCACACATCGCAGATTTCTTTGCGATGTCCCACAAATTTGTATCGAAATGTCTTTGCAGATTTCGGCCGCGGGTTCGATCAGCCATGGATTCAGCCGCGGATTCAGCCGCAGATTCAAAATCTCAAACGCATCAAGTAGAAGGTGGTCAACAAAGTGTGGCTTTTTTAGTTTGTACAATTTTGTTTGGAGTTCCATCAACAAAATTGTTAAAGATTTTATCAAAATTACACATTTTTTAAGCATAGTCTAAATAACGAATATATTCTACATGCTATAAATTTAGATAAGACCGATTACGTTCACAAATTAGCTACTAATTAAAACGTTATATTCAAAAGTGCAGACAACTCTATTTTGTTGCAACTTTAAAAGTAAATGTACCTCACATCCCCAAAGTGGATTTTAATTGCAGATACTATATGGACAGGCCCAATTTTGGAGGGGGCTAGATCCGCCCACTAATTAAGCAGTTTCATGCACTTTTTCGGACGAAATAGGGGTCGTCAATAGCCCTTTAATTATAGCAGCTAATGAGTGGATGGATTTGGACCCCCTCCGAAATAGGGCCTGCCCAGTATCAGTTGAATTATTGAATAAAAATCCACTTTTTGTTTATAAATCGTAGCTTTTTAAACTCTTAAAATTAGCTTAATTAGCTCATTAATAGCAGCTGATTTGTTAGCCGATTTTTTTCCCTCCAATAATTGGGCCTGCCCAGTCCATTGGTAAGATAGAATCTGCAATAAATATCTGCAGAGAAATCTGCAAAGAAATTTGCGATAAAATGTGCGACAACGCAGAAATCTTAAACAAATGTTTGATAAAATGTGCGACATCTCAAATACCTGCAAAGAAATCTGCAATGTGTGATGTCCCTTCAGATCAGGGCCACGATTACGATCGCGAGCTGTATAGTTTGGAGGGCACAGTCGACACGCTCGTATCACCGGCTGAGAATTATTACTCATGCAAGAAGTCTGCGGAATTCGGAGTGCTGCCATTTCTACGCAAGAAAAATAGGTCGATTGATTTCCAAAGAGACGAAGGTATTTTCATTTTGATAGCTTCATCAGGGCAGAAAAGAACAAAATGTATAATCTGTGAAGTAAATTCATCAAAACAATATATGGAACGGGCCTTATAAGCGTGGCAAATATAGGGGGACAGAATTAACGGGCCAGGGGGAAACCTAGTTAATTCTGTCCGGGGGGACACTTTTACCTATAGGTAATTCTGTCCGGGGGGACAGATTTTAGGGTGGACAGAATTACCGTCTACACCGGCACAATTACAAGTCGTCCTTAATGACGGGTTCACACATTCCAGATTTTTAAGCCGAATCGCCGCGAATAGCAATTCTTGAGTAAATCGGGGAATTGTTCTTGGCTGCCTCGGGATCATTCTGTTAATTCGGTGAAAGATCGTTAAAGATCGGGAAGCGCCCCGAAAATGTTGGACATGTTCAAAATTGCCGGGGTGATTCGGGAACCAATTTTAATTCTTGTTTTTTTCTTGCTGTATTCCTAACTAATTCTGGATTTTCTTACAGCATTCTTACAAGGTTCGTAGAGTTATTCTTGGTGTTTAACAGTCCAGAATCATGCCGAATCTTTACAAATGTATCAAGAAATGTACGAATATTATAAGAATAATTTACGAATAGGCCTACACTAAGATTTTGTTAAGAATAAATAAGAATATTCTAAGAACTTAGCAAGAATGAATCACGAATAATGCTCAATTACCCAAATTTTCCTAAGAATGTATATTACCAAGAATCAAGCAGAATTTAATACGAATTGATCCAGAATAGTCCCGAATGCACGCCGATTTAATCAATAATACCCAGAATGAGCAGATAACTGGAACTGAATGACGATGAGCGCTTGTCTGGATCGGTTTATCGCCTGGATTCGGCCTCGTTCTTGACGATTCTGGCTTGTTCTGATTGAAAGCGGCTTAGTTTGGGGTTGTTAGGGAATGTTCGCATTACATTCGGCTTATTCGGTCTTTGTTCTTATTAAATTCGTAATGAAATCGGCATAGATCTGGGTCATTCTGGATGATTATGGAGTTAGTCGTATATTATTCTTGACAAAATAGCTACAATTCGGTTTTATTTTTCACTAAATCGCAATCATTGAGCTTGATTCGGTCTGATTCCGCTTTCAATTCGTACCTAGTTCTTGATTATTGTTGTTTCATTCTTAAGTTATTCTTTCAAAAAGCGAATCGGTGTTAATTTCTTCCGATGCCATCAAGAATTTTTATTCGGGATAGATCGGGGTATTCGTGGCAATAATTCGGGAATGTGTGAACCTAGCATTAGTAACCGGCGGCTGAAAATCGCTTTACCGAACGATCGCTATACCGAAAATATAATGTGGATCCCGCGATGTTCGTTATAGCGGCGTTCCACTGTACAAAGAGTCCCAATCCCCCGTGCCCTTAGAACCGTCCATAATGTTCATACTCCAAGCAGAACAGAACAACAACCCAACCGAACGACTCAGAAAAGAACAAAAACCATTCGGTTAAAGTAACAAACCTGCAGAATCTTTCGAACCATAGCAATTTGTGTTATTCCACAGAGTGGACTTCTGAGTAAGAAACGGATTTGTTGACGCTTGTGCCGGTCATTTTATGAAACAAAATAATACAACTTAGTGAAATGCAACGGCCGGATTCCACGTATATGTGGAAGATCTGACAAAGTTTGTGCTCCATTTTGTTTGCACCGAAAATAACCTAAAGCCCAAAAATATTTTCAGTTGGTTCGAGCATCCGTATATACTTCAACATTGCGCTGGTCCTTTTCAGCAGCGTCAGCTCGAGTATGGAACCAACTCTCCCTGACTGTCAAATCATCTCGATCCATCATAACATTCAAGAAAAACTGTAATTACACCACGGCAAAGAAACCAACATAACTTACTGTTTTCATGTGGGTGCGAGAATATTAAACCGAACTGACATGTCGCCATCATCACAGAGAACAGGAGGTAGGATGAGAGCCCTCTACTCTCTTGGAACCTTGAAAGAACCATGGTCATTTCGTTGCTGGATTACGACGAGAGATATGCGGCGTGCATGCGCGTCACTAACAGATGCAAAGGCTTTGAAAAATTGAGTCTATTGCTGTACTTCGAGGTCTGTAAACATGACTAGTTTTTATTGGCTACAGTCCCTTAGAATGTCTCCCGGATGGACCCTTTTGCGTGTTTGTGCACGTAATATTAAATATTAATATTAAAGGTCAACTATTTTGACTTGCCAGTTGGCAGTAAAAGCAGGCTTATCGATACACATGTACAGTGTTATTGTGCACTAAATCACTCTTAAAACATATTGATAAAAGAACAGCAAATATCGCGGCAAGTGCCACTCATCCAAACTTATGTGTATTTCCGCTACCCCGTAGATTAATGGACAAGGCAGACACAATAATTCATCTCGCAGTTTCTGTAAAAAGCTCTATATAATTTTTCAAGATGTATCCCATAAAAAAACAAATGGCCTGGATTTGACATTGATAATATGCTGCCTTGTGTCAAAGGCTGAATTCGTTTTGTAACTCATAACAGCATTTTACGGCTGTTTCAAGTTAAACAAAATTTCCAAATTGGGTATGGAAATTTCCTCTCGGAAGTTCAGTCTTGAACTGAACTAATATAATCCAATATGATACATTCATAGAACAATGCATAAGTAAACAAAACGAAACTGAAAGCGGAACTTTGATCTGAAAATTCTCTGAAGGATCTGAACAATGAGCTGTATAAATAGTAGTACATCTGTATTGCTTTTATTTGTTCTCAGTCGATTTTTGCTGGGAAAGTAAATTTGCTAAAGGAGGAAATAATTCAATCTCATAATTATAATACTGATATAGCCATTGCAATGCACGTTGCACACGTCTAAATATTGCATACGTTATTAATAACAATAATTATAAATACAAAAAAAGGCGAACAATACTGATGCAATCGGTGGCACCCCTGATATGTTATAAACTAAATTTAGATGCATCATTAAAATAATCCTTAGAAATTTCTGAACCTAAATGGGTTTTTTAAGACTAAGGTGAGACGGATACAACACGCTTCGTTGCAAATTCAAAAATAGCTTTATTGAAGCGCTCCTTAATACACATGCCAAACTGTTAAAAATAATAATAAATCAAACAATTTGCTGACCTAATTATAAATAACAAATAACAGCGGTGCAGACCAGTACGAAGGACTTAACCACCAGATTTAAACACCAGATTTAAACCCAGTTGTAAATATATTTTCATAACAGCGACCCCGATGTTTTTGCTCATTAAATTCTTTTTGAGGAGTGTACATGGGGGGCGTAGGTTCGTGGGCTTGCTAGTTTTAAGTGGCTGCACTTTCAAAGTAGCCCTATGTCCAAATAGAACGCATTATAAGCCAGCAATTATTAATAGACAAAGAAGAAAAGGTACACACTTTGGGAATGGGGAGGGGTACGCGACCCGTACCCCCACCCCATTTGTGCTTGATAAGCCTATATACAAAAAAGGTTTGGGTGAGGAGGAACTCCAACCTCCCCCGATGTGATTGGTAAATACCCTTTTATATACCCTTTTATTAACTGCTTAATTAATGTATGGTTGTATTGTAGTTTGTACACATTTTCTTTTATTTATAATGTCTTTTAATTAGCAATTTTAAGCTTACTGTAAGCGGGTCTCATCAGCCACATTAGAGGTAGTCTAGGTTCCAAGACGTTCTTAGCGGTGCGACGTATAGCGGCCGACAGCGCCCTCTCGCTACACACACACACGCCAAGGCCAAATCGCTAACAACGTCTAGGGAATTTTGCAAGTTCCGCTCGCGAAATCGCGAGCAGAACTGTGTGGCATTTGCATGCGCGTGTGACGTCACTGTATTATCGCATGTAAATAGCCAACACTCACTAGTCTGGTTTCTGTACTCACGTGGGGTTTACGTGTACGTACGTATGAACGTGCAGCGCAGTACTAAGCCATTCGTTGTTTGTTGGAAAAAATGACTGGGCGCGTGGACCAAGCGATTGATTTTACAGCAAACAAACTGGGCTTTGGAAAGCTAAAAAGTCATCAGATCAGTGCCATTCATCAATTTGTACGTGGCCATGATTTGTTTGTTAATTTACCAACGGGATTTGGCAAGAGTGTAATTTTTCAAGCTGCTCCATTGGTCTTAGATTTCTTGAACGAAGTAACCAAAGGTAAACAGGAGAAACGCTTGTTATTGTCGTCGTGCCATTGAAAGCCCTGGCCGTTGATCAGTTACATCATGGAGAAATAAGACATTTCTCCATGGTTACATCGTGCTGAACATCTGGGACTGAAGTCGGCAGATATAACGTCTGATATTCCAGATCACATTTTGGAACAATCCGAAGATTTCTCAATCCTGTTTGCCAGTCCAGAATCACTCTGCTCAGAACGTTAACAGACTAGTAAGTTATTACTTAAACATGAGTTTCCTCCAGTGCGCAAGCGCGATTATTCGTTTGACCCGCCTGTTAAATTATGCATGAGCAGGTCGCGCGCGCTGCCTTGCGAAATGCCCAAGACGTTCTTAGCGATTTGGCCTTGGCGTGTGTTTGTGTGTAGCTAGAGGGCGCTGCCGTTCGCGCTGTACGTCGCACCGCGATAAGAACGTCTTGGAACCAAGACTACATTAGAGGCTGTCGACTTGGTGTTTTTTTAATAGACCAGAATAATACATGCTTTAAGTTAAACACACATTTTATATCGACTTCTTAACTTAAGACATAAGACAGGCCTACTGTCTTGTACCCCATTTTCATTAATTTACAGACTGTAATACTTTTCGAACTTCGATCTTTCCTTTTGTCATATGATGCACGATATGGGACAGAGGGGAACCCCCCCCCCCCCCCCCCCCCCTCTTTTGTGTTGGTCATTGTGTTCCTGAAATCTCAGGAATTCTTTTCA